>CM062819.1:1362610270-1363210270 GCA_031772625.1 Pinus tabuliformis
ATATAGCAGGGGTAAAGATGTATTCATACTTTGAATTCATGGACATCATGGGAGATAAAGACCCCTATCTTTCCTTTTTAGGGATAGATTAGGCCTTCAAAAAATATGCAGTGATTAACCTAAAGTGGGTAACAATGACTTTCGAGGTGGATGGAGTTAGGGTGATTCAACCCTTGGATCCTTATCAAGGTCACAGGTTCACTGATCTAGCGACTGATAAAGAAGAACTTGAATTACTGGATCAATTATACTGGCTCGCAACAAGAAAGAGGGAATACTACATCAATCCTACAACGAATGGTTCCATTAGCCAAATAAGTGTTTGAGATTCAAAGTAAGATCATAATTTGCATTGGATAATTAGCAACAATACAGCCATGAGATTCACTCGAGGTGATGTGCAACTATCTGTCATATCTACTAGGTCAGTATAGAGCTACAAAATTTCCCTATTTTTAATGGTATGGGCTTCGTTATTGATTTTTTTGATGAAATTTATTTGAATATTTTGGAGGCACACACGGTACCCTTACTAGATGTTTCCCTTCAAGTGACACCGACAAGGTGGTGGGGTTCCCATCACAACCACCTTTGAGGTTGGAAGTTGGTGAAATCCGTGTTGATATGCATATTTGGGTATTCAGAAGACTTCTCACCCAATCTCCTTAAGTACAAAGGATACACCAATCCTCACCAAAATATCGAGAACTTTAAGAATAGATGGGTGTTGAAGCCTCGAAAATCATGCAACAACATGGGAGAAACCCACCCGGTCAGGGGTTAGAATATTGTGCCTTATCCATTTGGATTAGTGGCTCCGACTGAATATAATGGGACCCTTTTCCCAATAAAAATGTGATAGGATGTTGATTACCAAAAAACCAAGTGATAGATGGGGTGGTTTTTAACTGAAATACATATATATTTAACCTATCTATTTATTATCAGGGATTTTACTTATACTTATGTGATCTACAATAATTATCCTTAGTGTATGATAATGAATATTAGTCAAACACTAACAGAAATGAAAAGCCTTTGAAATAATTATTTTGATTAAATAGTTAATAAAAATAATTGATGAACATATATCACATCAAATATCATTCAAACACTTACTCATCTATGTATTAAAGATAAAAGTCCTAGTATGTTTAGAAGTGAATGAATACAAAACTACATGAAAAGAGATACATGTGACAAACAATATAAAGAGAAATGGCTATCAATTCATGAAGAAATAAATACACAATGATAGAAATACCCGATGCATATAACTATGCTCATAAAGTAAATAACTCCAGTCAAGTCTTTTTCATTAAGATGGTTTCCAAAAGTACGAAAGTGAAAGCTTCCAAAATCCTTCTTCACAAAACTTTAGGACTCTGATCAAATCATTCTACTAGGATAAACTTTAAAAGTATAGAAGTGCAAGCTTTAAAAGCCTTTCTTTATAAAATCGGGGACCGTTTCTTCAAAGACATGAAAGGGTTTATATAATAAAAATAAAGTACCAAAACAGATATTACTTGAAATTTCTGAGGAGGTTTAAACAACTCTCTTTAAAATAAGTGACATAAATACAAAAATAGAAATTATTGCAATGACGAGCTCTAGCATGTAATGGTGTCTACTCTTTCATTCGTTGACTAAGCTCGTAGATACCCACCATTAGCTTGACTTCAGGATGCTGACCCATCCTCATACGCACTTGTCCTATATATACTACATCTAAAAGAGTAGGAAGCATGTGCATGGATGAGTCAACGAGGTAGCATAGCATTAGCCACTGACTGTGTGGCTTCACCATATATCTCCAATATACTTCCCAATCAAGTTTTCTTAGTTGTTTAAATGCCTCTTCTCTTGCTCTCGAGGTTTCTTTCCATTTTGTTTCTAGGGCTCTGTTATCGGGGAGACTCCCAAGTGGGAATTCCTGTATCAAATTAGCATTGTGCAAATTATCATTGATGTTTTCATTGATATTATTTGCAGCATCCGCCGCTTTTGAAACTGCTCTTTCTGCCTGATTTAGTTGAATATCCCAATCGATAAAGAGGATGTCTTTATGAGATTCCTCTATCCTGGGAAGATTTGTTGCTCTACCCTCTGGAGTGTCCTGCCATGTTATGTATCCTGAAATATTATCATCAATCTCATTAAAAATGATCCTCAGACCGGATGCTTGATTCATCAGTGAATCACTTGTCTTGCACATTGGATTGATGACAGATAGCTCCTGACAAAATGTCGCATGTTGCATTGATAATAAATAATTGAGTTCTAACGCTTCTTTTATAAAATCATGAACCTTAGGATTATCTTTCAACTGATCCATAGAAAATTGCAACTATCGTATTTGAATATCTTGGGCACTTGTTTTTGCTTGAAACTAGAGCTTCAATTTGTCAAAGCTCTATTGTAATTGGGCCATTTGTGCCTTCATTTGATGGTCGAAACTCTGTCTCTCTTCTGCCAACTGCTGCTCTAATTGTTGTATTCTTTCTTCTTTCTCCCTTACCAATTGTTTGACTTCCACTGCCTTGTCAATAGTAGCAGATACATAAGCACCTGCAAACTCTGACAGTTTTTTCAAATTGTCTGAAGGATCCATGGGGGTATCCTTCCATACTACATCCATAGGTTCATTATCAGGAATTATTTCTGATGATTGTTCTATTTTTCTCCTTTTCCTTTGTATTTTTACCACAACCCAATGCTTGGGAATGTAAAAGACATCAAGAGGAGGGATTTCCTTCACTCTGAGAACAATTTCAATTGAAGGGAATGTCAGGATGGTTTCAACTTATTTTGTGGTAACATATTTTTCAGTAGGCCTTCCAACGAGCGAGCTTTTTCTGATGTTTTGGGGTGTGTTGAATGTTGTTTCCATTTGAACATCTTTTTCCCCTCGTTGTCCTCTTCACTGTTGCTCAAATTGTTTCCATGCCTCATCCAGTTTATTTTTTAGAGGGGATTCATCTATATGCGCTTTAGTGGAAACATCTTCCACTTCTTTCTCCTTTGAGACCTTTTCAGATTCCTTCTTAGTGTCCTTTTATGGACTCTTCTTTGGGCTCTTCTATGAGTTGTGGTCTGAGTTATGCTCTGAGCCTTGCTCTAAATCATGTTCTGAAATTTGTCTCGATTTCTACTCTAAAGTTTATTTGGAACCTTGTTCTGATTTCTTCTCTGAATTATGCTCGAAACTATGTTCTAAGCCCTTCTCTGAGTTTTGGCTTGAGCTTTATTCCTCTCGAACAATTGGCTGAGGGATCTCTTACAAATCCAAAAGGAATTTCTCTAACTGATCCAAAGGGATATCTAACAAGATATTCTAGAATTATGGCATATATTTTGGAGCTATAATGATTGAGAAAATCTAGGAATGCATTCCCTGCCATTTAATGCAGATTCCTAATATTGGGAACCAGATCCACTAATCGAGGGATTTTGGTGGGGAAATATTCCTCCTTTCATGGGGAATGATTTGTAATAATTTTTTATAAGTACCAAATTTAATTTTCCTTTAGGGGTATATTTTTCTTATTCTTCTTGTGAAGAAAACTCATATTTTGCAGCTCCATTGTCATTTCTTGTAGGGATGTAATTTTATTGATGGAAATAATGAAGATTAGTGCTATGTTCAACTTCTAAATATTGGTCTCCTCCATAGGAATCTGAGCTTCATTGGCCTTGGCCATCCAAGGAGCCTCAAAGCTCTTTTGTATCATTTACTTTTCTTCTTTTCATTTCTTATTCACATGCATCTCTTGTTCTTGTTTTTTTCCTATTTCTACATTTAATATTAATGATTTCTTTTTGTAGGATTGAGTTAAATGTTTGAAGTAAGTTATTTTTCAAGACCACAAGAATCATTTCATCATTGGAAAAACTTTGGAAGGTCATAGTAATCATTGAGCTACTTGGATTAGTATGCTTATTCCCAAATCTAGATTTCTGGAAGTCCCTTGTGGCAGATAACAGTAAATTTCTGCTATTTTTTAGAGCATGCTAATGAGCTTCAATCGAGTTGAGTAGACTTGCATTATATTAAAAATACATTCTAGTTAATAACAAAAATTACCCCATTGAATTTTCAATTGATTAGGTTAGTCATTTGATAGATTTATTAGCTCACTAGTTCTCGAATTTCTAGATTTTAGACTAGTAATTTTTTGTTATTTTTTAGCATGGGTTAACAGAGGTATTTTTGAGTGATTCCACTTGGAATGGAGACCTAAGATATCCTAGTCAATAAAAAAATTTGTCCCATTCAATTTTTATTTGATTTTCTTGGTTATTCGGTGACTTATAGTTTCCTGTAGTAAATTTGTTGTTTCATGTAGTACTCTTCCAACATGTATATACTTGCCCAGATTTGCTCAAGAAGATTGGTTATGATCCATTAGGGTTGAATCAAGACCCCAATGCTCTAAATAAATTATTAGGGAAGACTAAAGACCACCTAGGACTTGCCTCTTTACCCATGCAAAGCATTTCATCGGTTTGGGCTAATGGACATCTTCATGAAATGGATAATACAATGATGATTGCCACATCCAATGAACTCTATTAATGCATCTAAACTCTTTGAAATGTAATGGTTGAAATTTATTACTTTATGCAATTAGAATAGGTTTGTTTCCTTGTATTTTCTTTCTTGCAATAAGTGAAGGTTTCCATTTCGAGCATTTCATTTTCTGCAATTGGTTTAGTATTTGATTTCATTACATGCACTCCATTACATCATGACAGCGAAGGAAGGACACATTGTATGCTACACATATAGTGTCGATACCTCTTAATTTTGTATGAACCCTGGGTTGATAATTAAATTTGGTAACCTTGGGAGTTGAAAATTTCTTGTTGCAATACTAAGGCTCATCATATGCCTTGAGAAGTTTAAAGGTAGATATAATAAATTACAAAGCAGATAATGACAAGATCATTCAGTCATAAGAGAGACTTGTTAGGGAACATGAGAAACATGCATAAGTAAATGTAGTTATCCTTTAGATTTTTTCAGACTTGCAGAGACATGGACAACCACAGATTAGTTATGGACAAGAGGAAGAGACTAATGGGGCATATGTCATTATGTCTCATGGTGGGAATAGATTGGACAGGGATGACATGGTTAGAGATGGCAGGTTCTTGGATACACCTGATAGGAGAGGTAGTGGATATGGGTTCTACTATATTTATGGTTCAGATAGATATCATGGTCATCATCGTGATCATCCTTATAGGAGGAGTGACAGGGAATATTTTCTAGATTATTTCAAGAAAATCAAGTCACCTATATTTGATGGAGAGTTGAAAAATATAGAAGATGCAGAGGCATGGTTTCTTGGGATGAAGAACTTCTTTGAGTTGCATGATTACATAGAGAACATGAAGGTCAGGATAGTTATTTTCAGTCTCAAAGGGAAATCAAACATTTGGTGGGAAGATGTGAAGTGTGTCAAAAACATCAAGACATAGGAGTTGAGTTGGCATGAATTCAAGAGATTCTTCAGGAATAAGTACTTGTCAAAGAGGTACTATGATGGAAATGACAAGGAGTTCTATGAGTTGAATATGGGATTGATGATAAATGAGGAGTACACGACTAAGTTCTTAGAATTTTTTGAGGTATGTTCCGTATCTTAAGGATGAGAAGACAAAATTTCAGAGATTTATGTGTGGATTTCCATTAGCATTTAAGTATCATATTGAGTATGATGAACCTCACTCACTTGAAGAATTCATTGGGAAGTTGAAGCATTTTTATGAGCAATCGAAGTGTAAGACCGAGTCTAAGAAGGGTTGGAAAGGGAATGATAAGACTAAAGGTAAATTTCCATTGAAGCGAGAAAGACCTTAAGATGTAGGTGAGAAAGAGAATGTTTCTCTTACCGGAAGTTTAATGCAGTTGAGAAGGCACATGGATTGTAGCATGGAGAGAAAAAGAATAGAGATGATGGTAGGAGACAGTTGTAGTGTTGGATATGTGGAAAGGAGCATCTCAAGAAATATTTTCCATCATATGAGAGTGGTAGGCTTCATATCTATAGTGCTTAGGAGGCATAGATGGTTGGGGATGTTGGGAAGAGCATTTATCAGATCCATGCAGCATTAGATAATAGGCAGGCAGATCACTAGGCATCTATTATGTAGAAATTCTGACTGTAGATTAACCTGATAATGCAATATAACTAAAGAAAAATACTTTAATATACTTCTACAATCAAGTAGCAGAAGATTAAAAGATTTGAGCAAGATCAAGCGGAACACATATAACCAGAGAAGAATCAAAGCACATGAAACACAGAAGAATACTCAGGGGAAAGCATCAGCTAAAAACCCCACTATATATATTATCATACAAGGTGGAAATATCTCAGAATTACACAAAGCATTAGCTCCCACTTCTAGCCAACTCTCAGTACAATCCTCCTGGATGCTCACAAGAAAACAAGGCTTCTCACAAACCTTCTCCTCTGCCATCCAAGCCTCCTATTTCCTTGCACAGTTTCTCTGGGTGATCCTCCTGTTACCAAGTGTAACACTGATCACTCACACTGATCTCACACCCTATGAAATTGTGCAATCCTCAAGGAACCTTGTTCCTTATGCATGGATGAGTTTCCTTTATAGGAAAACTCATGCAACTAATAGTAACCTATCCTTGACATTTAGCTCAACTGGGTCTTTCTCTGAATAGACATTCATGGGTTTCTTATGAGAGAATCTTCAGTTATCTGGAGTAAACTAGTTGGATGCATGCATGCGTTAACTGACTAAACTCACAATTAGTTCCTCAAACAGTTTGGAACTAATTTAACTGGACTTAACTCATTAAACTAAACTAACTAGTTACAACTCAAATATAACTCAATCTTATCTCCTTAATTAAGGGATAATCTCCTTAATTTAAGGGATAGCTATTGCATGACTTCACAAAGACTTCTAGCTTGAATTTATCCAACTAATTAAATCAAGATGAATTACTTAATTTTTTTTCAAGCAGTTGGTGAGACTAAATTCAAATTGTAATTCACAATTTTAATTCAAGGACAAATTAAAATTGGAATATATTGGATTTTGTTTTTATCATTTCTTGTTTCTATTTTTAACACTCCTTCTCAACAAGAAAGGAATTCAACTCGATCCCATTCCTGAACCTTTGGAATTTTATGCATGCAACACTTATCTCTAGTGTTGTTGCTCCAACAACTCTAGAAACAAAAAAAATATCCAACCTGAATCAGTATGATGCATCTGTCATCAAAGTATCTGACTGCTATTGCCTCTGTCAACTGAAAAGTCTGCACTTTTGCTGACTTAGCCTTTCTGCATTGTTGTCAATCCTTCTTTGTGCTCTTTAGTATCTGACTCCTCTAGCCTTTGTCACTTTGATCTCTGACTACATCAATCCCATTGATTCCTCCCGATACTATGTACTTTTGGCTCATGTAGCTAGGTACAATCTATGAGATAAAACCTCTCAATGGACCCTATCCAATTTCAGCCTTCTTAGGACTATCACTTCACATTGCCCCACCTCACACCTGGTGGTATGGTTGCATGTGATCCCTTTGCCCACTTGGATCGAAATTTCCCCCTACTAGAGGTCTCTGCATGAGTGGATGCCTCCACTCGGTCTCCTCTCAGCATCTCCAATTGTGGCTCCTCCATAATTGTCTAAGACTTCTTCTGGGACTACATGTTGAGAGGTAATTTACTCTCCCTCTCAACCACCAAGTCTCTAACATTTGCCTTCTCCTCAAGGATTTGCATGCATCTTGAACCTCAAGAGCATACAGGTTCTTAACTCGTGAACCAATTTGTTTCACTTGTCTCGTGGTGATGTGTCTAAGGAAAACCTTTCCCTTACTGAAGACAACATTGTAGCCTTTGTCCTCCAACATCGTGATTGATACCAAATTCTTCTTCAATCTAAGCACATACTTCACATCTATCAAGGTGATAAGAGCTCCATACTCCCTCTAAAAAGCAACCGTGCCCACTCCTGAAACACTATACCTTTCATCGTCACCCATCTCTATACGCATCTTGAGGTCTTTCTCCTCTAAGGTATTGAATAAACTTTTATCGCCGGTCATGTGGAATGAGGCTCCACTGTCAAGAAACCAACCATAACCCATCATCAATGACACCATGCATGTGATGAGGGTGGATTCCATTTTGAACTTAGAGGCTATTGCCTCACCTTCCGATCCTTCCGAGGATCCCTTCTTGGACTTCTTCAATGGGCAATTAGTCGCATAATGACCCATCTCGTGACAATTAAAGCATCTCACTTTAGACTTGTCAACCTTCTTCCCTTCATGAGAATAATTCGATTCAGAATGGGATGCCTTCCCCTTCCCTTTCCTTACCTTACGTGCTAAGGCTAGATTTTCTTCATCATCCTTGGATGAAAAACCATCTTGTGTGCTCCTCCTAATCTCCTCCGACATGAGATCCGATCACAATCGTTCCCAATCTGGCAGTTTCTCTCTTCCATTCACAGAGTCCTGGTAGCTATTCCAGCTCTTTGGAAGGCCAAGGAGAGCAAGGCTCACCATATCATCATCGACAGTAGTTATTCCCACAATGCTAATCTCATCTCTATAAGTGGTGAGCTTGTTCAGATATGTGGAAATAGTATCACTGTTCTCCATCTTGATTCTTCGAAGCTTGTCCTTGAGTGCCAATTTCCTCTAGTCACTACTATTCTAGTAGAGGTCCTTCAATGTCTTCCACATTGAATATGGAGTATCCTTCCCATGGAGACTCGAGACAATATGGTCTTGAACTCCCTCAAGGATGATCCGTCTCACCCTCGCCACACACTTCTTCCATTCAACCAACTCTTGTGCATTAGTTGAACCTGGATTTGGGATTTCTTGATCAATGAAATCCTTCAAGCTGTTGTCTTCTAATACATCCTCCATGCGATTTTTCCATGCTATGTAATTCGAGATTCCTTCTAAGGAATACTTGAGTCTCAAGCCATAGAACGCCATTGACCAACCTTGGAGTATGAGATGAATTCGATTTGCACCTACAAATCTGAACTTCAAACTTCAAATTCTCTTCTCCGTATACTATTCACAACTCCAATAGACTCAGCTCCAATACCATGTAGAAATTTTGACTGTAGATTAAACTGATAATCCAATATAACTAAAGAAAAATACTTTAATCTAATTCTACAATCAATTAGCGAAAGTTTAAAAGATTTGAGCAAGATCAAGCGGAACACATATAACTAGAGAAGAATTAAAGCACATGAAACACAAAAGAATACTCAGGGGAAAGACTTAGCTAAAAACCCCACTATCTGTATTATCATACAAGGTGGAAATATCTCATAATTACATAAAGCCTTAGCTCCCACTACTAGCCAGCTCTCAGTACAATCCTCCTGGATGCTCACCAGAAGACTAATTTGGAGGATTTGAAATAATGTTAGGCTACCAATAGGTGTCAATTGAGGAAAATATCATGCAGAATACAATTCTTAGGTTGAAAGAATACATTTTTTAGTGTTGGTGGGTCTAACCCACCCCTCCCACATTTAACCAATTTCACCGGCTTCCCAAGGTAAACATGATATAGAGAGGTACTATGACATGACCCAACCTCCTAGGTCCCTTTAAGGAAGTAGGGTCGAATACTAACAATAAACTGACCTTTCACAACATCCTATGGGGCCTACAGGACACTCATGTGTTGAGAAACCATCCCAGGTGGCCAAACCCTAGTTGGACCCCTCATCTGTCTTGGGCCCTCAACCACACCCACAACAAGGCCTCCATGTGGTTGGAAGCCTCCAAATGCATGCACAAGCCTACATCCATGCGGTTGCAACACAAACTTTCCATTTAGGAGCATGCAGTCTCAGATTATGAGCCTAAATTCCAGGTCAGCATTGAAACCACTTCCTGTAAATTCTTGTAACTTCTTAGAATCAATAATGGGATGCCAAAACTACTAGAAATACAAATTTGCAGGCACAACTTGACCTAGACTACCTAGAACATGAGAGGCATTTCGTCAAACATATTGAGAACATCTAATTTGTAGGCCATGAATGCATATCTGAACATAGGGATCTAAACTTATATAAGAAACATAAACAAGACTTAATTCCCTCCCATAATAGATGCAATAAAATCTATTAGCTCATGGATATATTTGGTTCTTCTGGTTGGATCTATTGTAGTTCAAGGTTTTAGGCCAATGATATTATCTCCCTTATCTGGCTCCAAATTAGTCTAATTGAGTATAAATTTTAATGGATTTCATCTTAGCTAGTAATGAACATTTCAAGCAACATTCATGGATGCCATGGGATTTAAACATAGTTATTGATTTGATGAGAATTAAAACCTCAAAATGAGTACTTTATCCCTCCAAAGCCATCTTTTAGTTGAATGAAAACCAAAATAAATCTACAAATAAGAAAGTATCTCCAATAGTAGCACCATTTTTTTTTCATGGTTAAAATTACAATTTTTTTCAACCATGGCCCCAACATCCTTACATGTTGCTAAACAAAGCCTTAAAAATAAATTGAATAATTAAAAGGTGGTGTAAGAAACAATGCCATTTCTTGGGTAGGAGGACAATCACAACTTAGTCATAATTACCATATCAACCGATACTATTAAAACTAAATATGAAAATTAACCCCCAAATTGAAGGATGGTGTTATGAGTAACAAAACTACTCTATTTTTCATATTTTAAATTGGAACAAATGTTATTGCGACGACACTCCTAAAGTCGACAACAAATCAAGAAAATGTCTCAAAATAGACTAAAAAGGCATTGCAATTGTCAACAAAAATAGTAAAATGCTAAAATAAATGAGAAAAGGGATTAAATTTAAAAGAATACGAGAAAAGAAAAGAAAAAGTGAATAAAAACAATGTTTTTTTCCAAAAATATACAAAAACATATATTGTGACGTTTTTTTTCCAATCTAATAATAAAATATAAGATTATAAAGAAAAGCATTTTAAAAAAATAAAATAAAAATACACACTTTAGTTTTTTTAATTAATGGTAAAATGAAAAAGTATTAAAAAAACACTTTTAAAATACATAAAATGAAAATAAAGCAATACAAATAAATAAAAATAAAACATAAAATTATTAATTTTTTTAACAAATCAAATATGAAAAAAAACATATAAAAATATTAAAATGAAATAATTTTAAAATATTAGAAAATCATATTTGCAAACAAACAAACAAAAAATTTAAAATAAAGAGCAATCATTTTTGTTTTTAAAATAACATTAAAGGTTGGTGTTGTATGGGGGCACGGCCTAACTACCATAAGTGCACCCAATCCTCCTAACTTCCATTCTCTCATAGACTTGATCTTACTCGGAATGTTGAGTAGTCACTTAATGGAATGGTTGAAAAGAAAATGATTGAGGAAAGTATTATTTTTTTAGATTTAGAGATCGATTTTAATGTTTTTTTTTTGAAAAGTTGTGAGGATATTATGATTATGGTTAAATTCCATATAAAGCTTAGTATAGGTATTTTCACTTTAAAAAAGAGAGGATAAAAGTAGTTTCTAAATGCAATGTATTGAAAATAAGGATATGGAGTGTTCTTGTCAAGGTGGTAACTATTACTTTTTTGGAACTTATGTCACTTTCTAGTGTTCTTCAACTTTCTATTACCTTTTTTTCCATCTAGCTTGTAATATTTTTCTTGGCATTAGATATCATTTTTCTATCCTTGACTCAGGGAGATATGTTTTCCTTTAGCATGCTTATACTATATGAATTCATGGAGTCAAACTCCAACTTTTTCCTCCACTTAAAATTTCCTAGTAGGCGACTCCTAATGAGGAAATTTCCAAGAACTCCACATTTGTTTGAATGTACCTATGCAAGCCATTTTGTTATCTTGCAACCAAATTTGAATGAAAATCACACATACTCAATGTTGAGTGCAAGGCATGGAAGGTAATGTTGTACTTCAACAACAATTGGTCTCTTTTCTTGTGTAGAGTAGTCCACCTCATGTATTTGTCATCATAATTTCTAAAGGGTGAAATTCCTTCTTAAGGGCCTCCAAAAAGTAGTTAAAGTGGTGTTTTTCATAGATTTTATCAACTCATCATTAGCATGCTTCTTCTAGTAACAATTCCAAGAATGTTTGACCTTTTTGACATTTATTTTTCTTTTTTGAATAGAGTAATAATCCTTGGGAATATTTAATCAGTTATCCAAAACATCCACATATAATTTGCTACAAATAGATTAATTTCAATGATCAATTATTTCTGGAATGGTTTTGTACTTCTCAAATCATTATTGATTGAAAGCATCCCCACCACTCTTAATAGTGATTGAATGATTTGGGCAAAATCATCCATCATCTTGATCCTATATTGTAAAATGGATTCCTTGGTCAATAGTTTGATAATATTGCTTGCTATAACATCTTTATTTTCTTCTCCCATAATAGGTTGCTTGGGCCAATAGGATTAGTCTTCCGCAGGGCTAGTTAATTCAAAATGCAACTCCCTATACCCTAACCTAATTAGTTCCATCTATGGATAGACAAAAAAGATTTGATTGGTTATATACCAATAATCCAAAAATATGCAAAGAACAAAATGAAGGTATAAATATAAATGTAAAGATATAAAGATATTTTAGAGAGCATAATAATATAGTAACTCCAATTGTTTTTATATAAATTGGAGAAAGGTTGTAATGAGTAGACTACTACAAACCAATTAGAATGGTGACAACTTGTCTTTGAAAGGAAATATGTTGAACACTCTCATTTGCAAGAAGATATTACAAGAGGTATGAATGGTTTGTTAACATAATGTATGATTCCCATGGATGCAAAAATACAAACGAACCAAAAACCTATGAAATGATTCACCAAAAGAAATGTGGGCCTTTGAGGAGGTTGGTTGGCACATAAAATATTTTGGTGGTGTAACATTTTCTACAAACTCCATTTAAGGTGTTTTTTGCATTATTGAAAAGTTAATCCATGCTCAACAAGTTTAATAAAACTCATAATCAAATAGGTCAAATGCCAAAAATGAAAGGGAAATACCCAAAAAAGTGATGAAATTTTAGGCCTTATAATTTGTAGCAAAACTACACACATTTCAAACCATTTTGAATCAATGGAAGAAGTCAATAGTGACCCTCCTATTTAAATTATTATAGCATTCGTGGTATATGCTATTTTTTATATTGATATATTCATACTTTGAGTTCTTAAATTCATTATAAAAACGTGTTGTAGTTTAAGTAGAAATCTTTCTTAATTTTGAAAAAAGTGATATAAATTCCTTAGTCTAATCTTATATTTGATGCTAAATCTAACCCACAACATAAAACACTAACTCATAATAATTAGGCCGATAGGCCTTCCTTTGAAACAGAGTTTCGTCGTCCTTTTCATTGTCAGGTTGACACCTGGCGCCACCCTTCTGCTTTCCACTAACATACGATATCTGTCATGGTCCCTTCAATTACTCGTCATGGTCAGCTGGCGCGAGTTGTATTGCCCGGGTCTCGCAAAACCTCAACGGAAACCCTCTCAAGGTTGCACAATTGCAGTTCTTCTTATCGATTCCGGTGGAGTGCTTATTAGCTGACTCTGTATGTCTCAGCTTCGAAGGTATCTTGCAGAGGAAATCGCAGCTGTAGGCGCTTGGGCGGGTTACCGCCTACTCTGGCTCTCAAGAATGGGGAGGCAGTGGTTTTTGGGCGCGGGGATGCCAAGAAGAAGAAAAGTCCCTTGAGATTGAAAGTCGAGCCAAATGATTTTCGCGGCTGTACTCCTCAGAATAATGATCGAGTTTCACCTGTGGCGGGATTTGGTCATGGGCGTCCACGTTTGATGATCTGAAGCCCACTTAAGGGCTTTAGGGTTCGTAGCTTTTTCTTGATAGTTAATGGCGGGCTATTGGAATTAGGATTCTTGTTTCTTTTCTGTCTTGTTTGTAGCAGCATCCGGAATCGATTCCTGCGCACACAGACCGCCAGAACTGTATATTAATTTGGATTTATGGTTTCAATTGGGATTCAAAATGGTGACGTTAACAGCTGGGATGCTCAAGCGACTTCTGCAGCACATGAATTCGGATGTTAAGGCGGCCGGAGAACACAGATCATCTTTGCTGCAGGTAATCAATATCGTTCCCGCCGATCTTGACGGAGACGAGCTGTGGCCGAAGCACGGTTTTTATGTCAAGGTCTCGGATTCCTCGCATGCTACCTATGTTTCTCTCAAAGACGAAGATGTCGACTTGGTGTTGAGTAACAAGCTTCAGCTCGGCCAATTCGTGTATGTCGACAGGCTCGAACCTGGGCCCCCTGTCCCGGTCTTACGCGGCGTCAGGCCTCTGCAAGGCAGGAACTCGTTCATCGGGAGTCCCCAGGATTTGATCGCCATTCATGAGAATGAAAAACAGGTAGCAGTGACGAATTCGGGGCCTAAACCGATCGAGAAGGGCTTGCAGAGGTGCGGCCTATGGGCGTCCGAGGTAGCTGCCAAGAAGTTGTCAGTTCGATCGTTGTCGTCGTCGTGTTGTGATGCTGTCAGTTCGAGCAAGGATTATCTGAGGTATCTGTCGTTGTCCAGGGTCGGCAGGAGCTCTGTGGTTAGGACTTCTGTCAGCGGGCTCTTCAGAGCGGATTCGAAGGTTTTGAGAAACAGCAAAGGTGAAGATGTTAAGGGCCGGGAAATATCTAATGTTTCACAATCTGCTACTGTAGGTACATTGTCTGTCTCGCTAATAATGGGTTTTTGGTAATTATTGAAGTGGGCGTAACGTTTTATATTTGGTATTGCAGGAAAATAATTCTGCGATTCATGCAAGACCATGCCTCGGACCTAACGAGAGATCAGGACGGAACAATGATGTTTCTGATCACAATGGAAACATGGCTGGGGAGGGTTTCAACACAATTTTGCCAGAGAAGCTAGCAGCCTTGGGAAAGGTATGTGATTTTTTCTTTTAGGGTTGAGAGAATTTTAATATTTGACATGTTAGTAAGTATACTCGGGGACCCTTAACCGGGTTTTGGATTTATGGTTAAGCGGAGGGGATAATATTCCTCACCGAGGTTTAAATTCTTTATAGACATATTTTACTCTGTATGACCTATCTCAGTTGTGCAAGCTGTGAGTGAGAGTCTTAGAAGGAGTTTTCCTGGTAAGAAAGCTTCTAAAAATCGAAAAAGGGCCTCCGCAGCAATACAGGGCAAAATTAGTTTAGTCTTGAATTTGCTCTCCAAAGGCATGTTTCACCTTTCATTGGCCGTGTCGCCTGTGCGAGCTGTGAATGTTGCAAGGAGACCTGCCTTATCGTTATAGGGGAGGCTTCTCAGACAAAAAAACTCTTGTGCAGCAATACAGGGCAAAATTATTTTAGTGTTGCGTTTGTCAGAGATGTCATTTGAGGATTTATTTTGAAGAAAGAATATTTTATTCTGGGGTTTGTTGTTGATATCATTTGAGGATGACAAAAATTATTTTAGTTTTGGGGTTTATTTGAGATCAATTCGAGGATTTAGTTGGAAAAATTATTTTAATCACGGGATTTATCGGTGATGTCGTTCGAGGATTTATTTGTTAAAAAATATTTTTTTCTTGGGGTTTGTTTGAGGTTTCATTTGATGTTTTATCTGCTATAAAATTTACTTTCGTTTAAGGGTTGATTTGGAAAAAAAATATTTTCATCATGGGGCTCATTCGAGATGTCATTTGAGGGATTATTTGGTAACAGAGAAAATTATATCGAGTGTGTAATTCCCTTTATGAATGGATGGTGTGCTCAGCAAATCTTGTTGGGTACAATGAGTTTTTGTCAAACATTGATACCAGTTGTGGGGTTTGTTAGCGGTATGCTTATGGGGTATATTGGTAACAGAGAAAGTTCCACTAGATGTCTTGAGTCCTTTTTTGAATGATCAGTCTTGTCACGAATTCTTGTTTGGTGTAATGAGGGCTTGCAAAGCCGTGATGTATGAATGAAAGGTGCTCATCACCAATTCTTGTTGGATACCATGAGGTTTCCTTGATATTAGTTGTGGGCTTTGTTGGACGTATGTTTAGAGGGTGTATTTAGTGACAGAGAAAGTTTTACTGAATGTCTTAAATCCTTTTATACATGATTAGTCTGCTCATGAATTTTTGTTGGATGCAAAGAGGGTTTGAGAAACCTTGATGACTAATAAATGAAAAATGTGCAGGAAGATTTGCAGAGGCAGGACCAAGCTTACCTGGATGCATTGGAAGCATTGCAGGTAGCCTCTGCGACGGAAACAATGGCTCAGATTGTGAGGTCAGTATATTGATAGTGAAAATATATGTTGTTTTTAAATTTTCTGTGTAGATAAATGAAAAAGGTTCTTTTAAATGACCTTTTCTGAAAATTAATGATCTTTCTATGGATCATATTAATTCAAATTGTCTTATGTCAACTATAAAAAAAAATAAAAAATCTCAGTCTATGGGTCCATTATCGTCTTTGACTTTTCACAACATTGTGTCTAGTTGAAGCCATGATGCCTTAACCGCCTCTCCTTGTGGATCTTCTCTTTGATTATGGAGTATTATCTCATTCAAACACTGCAATGCCAGATTGATACAGGCCTTTTATCGAAACCTACATTGAACAGGCACAAGTTCATTGTCCTCCTCTCTACAAAAGGATAAAGGCGTTAAGAAATTTTAGCCATCTGTAAATTTTTCCTTTTTGATAACTACTAGAGGAGAAGGAACCTTTGCTGCTCTGCATAAGTGTAAGGTCATCTAAGTTTTTTAAAACTTAATGATCTTAATTCAAATTGTCTTATGTCAACGATAAAAAAAATCTGTCTATTGGTCCAGTTTGTATCGACATTGAATTTTCATAACATCATGTCTGATAGAAGCCGTGATCCCTTAATTGCATCTCATTTGTGGATGATATCTTTGGTTTTGGGCTGTTATCTAATTTAAACACTCTGCAATGCTAGATTGCTACATGCCATTAGGCTACAGGCCTTTTCTGAAGCTTCTGAATCCTCCGACAACCGGGCAGAAGTTCATTTGTCCTCCTTTATACTACATGCTACAGGTGGCAATGAATTTCACCCATTTGTAAAGTTTTCCTTTTGGTTACCACTGGAGGAGCCGGAACCATTTGCTTCTCTGCTTACGTGTAGGTCCATCTATTTCTTTTTGAAACATGATCGTTATATGTATCAAGTCAATTTTAATTGTCTTATATTGACTATAAAAAATCTCCAGCCTAGTGAGCTAGCTCAAGTGGTTAAGTGATTTGAGCTTCATGCAGGAGGTCCCCATTTCCTTTTTTTTGTTTATCAACTCTTATCTATTTAAAATATTGTCTTTATGTATGAGTGATGGAATCCATGCATTTTCAGGTGTCCAGATGTATCCAAAATCAGAGCAAATATGCTTTATGCTACAACTAAGGACAGACTGAAAAGGGAACTTGATGGTTTTCACTATGACGTTTAGGCCACTGATCCCGCTGAGATAGATATTGAAGTGATTAAAGACCGTGTCGTTTTTGCCACATACCTTTCCATTTATTATTGTAGGGCAGTGCCATTAAATTTCTGTTATGAACTTGTTGCAGTGGGAGATATTTTTATAAGAAAAATTGTAGCCTTGTCTGACAGTTCTTGCTTTATTGTTTCATTGCTTATACATGGATATTCAGCGCATACAAAAGGTTGTATCAATCTGATTGGTATTTAGAGTACTTGGTCTCAGGTTGTATCGATCTGGTTGGTTTTCAGAGTGCTGGGTCTCAGGCCTTTTGCAGTTTGGTTTGCCTTTCATAATTTTTCATAATTTTTATGATGTAGAACTTTGATTCTGTATTACGTAGAACTATCACTCTGCAAATATAGTTTCAGTGAGCTATCTCAAGTGGTTAAGTGATTTGAGCTTCATGCAGGAGGTCCCCATTTCTTTTTTTTTGTTTGTCAACTCTTATCTATTTAAAATATTGTCTTTATGTATGAGTGATGGAATCCATGCATTTTGAGGTGTCCAGATGTATCCAAAATCAGAGCAAAGATGCTTTATGCTACAACTAAGGACAGACTGGAAAGGGAACTTGATGGTTTTCACTGTGAGGTTCAGGCCACTGATCCCGCTGAGATAGATATTGAAGTGATTAGAGACCGTGTCGTTTTTACCGCATACCTTTCAATTTATTATTGCAGGGCAATGCCATTAAATTTCTGTTATGAACTTGTTGCAGTGGGAGATATTTTCATAAGAAAAATTGCAGCCTTGTTATTATGGGTTTCCAGTTTTCTTCTTTTCTATGAAGTTTTTGTGTCGTGAGATATCAACTTAGTCTTATTTATATATTTGTTTCCAAGGATTGTCTGGTCTGGTGCAATTACAAATTTCATTGGATAGGTTAGACAATGCAACCAGTTCCATTATCACAGAGAGATATATACAAAACCCTCAGCCAACAGGTTAATGTTCCGATCCCTTTAGCCTATTTCATGCTTTATGAATTTGAAAGCTGGTTTTGGGATGCAAGACACTGGGTTGATTTGATAGCATCCTCCCCTCACTCTAGTAGTAATAGTATACTAACATTATTGGCTGTATAGTTGTCATTCCTTGTGCCCCTTCTCTAGCTTGTGATTGTTATCTATGCAAGGTTTTACAAACTGATCAGGTTTCTTTTTACATTAATAATCACTCTATCTATGTTGGGTGTGTGTTGTGAATAAACCCATATGCATAACAATTGCTAGACAAAGGTGGTTTATTAGGCATTACCAGTATTGTCTGTATGGTATTTTTTATACAATAATAATAATTACCCTCGTGAAGGGGATCTCTGTTGTGTCTGATTGAAGCCATGATGCCTTAACTTCCTATGTTCTCGGTTGTCTGCAAGGGATTTTGTTCCACAATAATTAATTTCTCTTAATGAAGGAAATCTCTGTTGTGTCTGATTAAAGCTATGATGCCTTAACCACCTATCTTCTCTGTGGTTATGGAATGTTATCTTATTCAAACTCTCCGCAATACTAGATTAATACAAGCCTTTTTATAGCCTCCATCAAACATACATAATTGCATATGTTCCCTCTTCTACAAAAGGGTGCAGTTGGAAAGCCATGTCCTGAGGCATGAATGCGTAGCTTTATCCCCAAAGGTTGAATGCTTAATACAAGTTATATTCTTTGTTGAATCCCATATTCAAATCCCAAGGGATAAACTCGGGATATAATCAATGTAGCCCCCTAAATGCTTAACTTCCAGTCACAGTTACTGAGGGTAAACTCTGATCTGTCTAATAGAATAGCAGGTACCAGTTCACATGATGCCAAGTGTATCTAGGGGTTCAGTGCTTTGAGTGGGGTGCTAACTGCTAGCTTAGGTTAATGAAGCTATTCAAGTGACTTGGAGATCTTCTGTGTACATCATCCATGAAAGCCGGACTAATCTCCTTGGATGCAGATGAAAGGTTTCAACTTTCAACTTTCAAGGAGAATATAAAGTGGTATTTTATCCATAGAGAGATTATTATACGCATATGAGGATGCTTCAAACCATTCTATGGGTTTTGACAGGTTATGTAGCTTGCCTGGCATATATGTTGCCCATGCAATTATGAATGTGCAGATGCATAGTGATCAGGATACTAATGCTCAGTAGGCTCCTATCTATGTCTCAACAGTATCTGGGATTTTGTTTATTTATGTTGGAAATCATACCTTGTTTGACTCAGTTGCTCTGAATTTTTCTGGACATACCTGGAAGTTTGGATCTGCCTATTACTCTCTTACAAGTTACAAGATGTCATTGCAGCTGCAATGATATCCTGTGTGACTTTTGGGGACTCAAGGAGCAGTGTTGAAGGCTCTGTGAATGCTTTCTAAGATGCAATGGAGCTATCTAATATTTGACATTTTTCTGGGGGAAAACTATTGATGATCAATTGTCAGCATCCGATTGCGTGGCTGCACATGCATAAAGTGAATAATCTTGTGGAAATGCATTATGAAAGGCTATAGCTGATGCAAAGCTAAGTTTGATTTTTTATAAAAGTTCTATAATAGCAGATAGTTAAGTCGATTGCAGTAGTAGCATTAAAAGTCCTGGAAAGGCAATGTAATACTTGAGCATCAACATTTACTTCAGTGTCAAAATGGAACACTCAGGCTTTATAATAAGCTGGGATGGTGGATATATTGATGCATGATAAAATCCTGTGAGCTTGGTTGGGCATACACATCATTCCCTTTTAAAATCTAAAGCTGAGTTGATATTATGAGGAACACAATATTTCTGATAGATTAGGGAGATTATTGGTTATTTATGTGTTCAAAACTTGCTTCATTGCTAGGAAGATAAATTGCTTTACATTGAACAACATATTTTGTCATGTATTTGAAATGAAATATGCTTTTGGATGATCTATGTGGTTGTATGTTTGTCCACTCTTGTCTGTGATTGGCATGCTGTTACCCAGTTTCAGTGAACTGAAACTGTATTCTTTCAGAGATTTTCTAGAAGGATCTAAAGTTTATGTTGTTTGAGGAAAACTTCTTAGAATGTTATGTTGGAGTCTGGACCACAGAATGCCTGTATAGAATCACAAGAGAAAAAATTGTATGAAAATGTTGAATGATTCCTGAATTATAGGAAGGACAGTAATTCATTGAAGAGGTTCTATAAAATCTGATAAACCTAACAACATTCAGCCAATATTAAGGTACTCTAAGTTTGATAACTGGTATAAAACTTTTGTAAGCTTTTGTCTCTGAAATTGAGTTCTGATGTTGTCTTCGTGCAGGCAGTATGTACATTGGTGGCCTTACTTGCTTCAATGCCATTAGCAATGATTTTCTTTTTTCATATTATACTGATTAAAAAGGTTATTTTTATTTAAAAATCCATATGGTTCTCAACAATATTTTTTCGATTTCTATTCACTAAACTTAACATCCTTTAACAAGAGTACTGAATAGCAGGGAATTACGACATATGAATATGTAGTGGCAATGAGGTCACAAAGTGAGCCGCCAGGAGTTTCTGCTGAGGGTGATGCACGAAGTATACCTTCTTCTCCAAGTGGTTCAACTGCCATTGGTTTAAGTGGAGGAAGTTCTCTTGGTTTGCAGTATAAAGGTGCATGGTGTACACCACTTAGAATATTTGTTGAGCATCAGGTATATAAATTTGTTATCCACGATTTCAAATCTTGGTTTAGGTCTGTAATTTGGTTAGACTATAGTAGTACAGGCTGACATGTATTGTGTGTTAAATGGCAGGATGAAGTTATTCCACACCCATCCACTGTTGATCCTGATGATATCAAGGTTGTAAATAGGATGGAAAACAGGATGCAGAAGCGTCTTGTTAGAATCAGTGCTTGGAGGTTGGCCAAATTGAATCCAGATGAAGCTATGCGAGCAGCGGCAAAGGCTAGGGAGTCTTCATCTGTTTTGCGTCCAGTTGGTGCTCGAGGAGTCCCTGATACTGATTATAGCTCAAGTGTTGGTCTTCTTTACTTAGCTGTGTTCAATTTCAATCACTCTGCATAATGGCTGAAGCTGTGTTTGAATTTGAGTGGACTCCATGTAAAGTCCTTTGCCCACTTGATCTACTTGGAGCAAACTTTTAGAGAACAAGAACATGATAATAACAAACCTAGGGGCAAAACCTTTTGCTTTGCAAATTCTAGTTGGGGTCCTTAATAAATATAGCTAAAGTCTATAAGCACTTTTTAAGGCATTTCAGCGCACCTCAGTAACTAATTTAATCATTTGCACATCTCTTGTGTTTTGGTGAGCATTTCTTGTATTTTCTCTTGTGTTTCTTTACTTGTTTAGAACTTTTGAACAATTGATATCATTCAACGTTTTTGTGAATTAATTAAAGTCTGGCCAATTTTCGCTGATGAATCCATTGCTACTGTGTTGTAGCATTTCTTTTTGCATCATGATCGGGTGAAGCAGTAAACCTTGATGCATATTTAGCTATAATGGCCCTAGTGTCTTTGAACTCCTCAATTTATATTTTATGCGACAACCAAAGAACTAGTAGCTTGTTAATTGAAAAGAAAAACTTATTGTTGGCTGATACAGTTTGACATTATTCTTGTGGTTGATCTATATCGGATGAGTTTATAATTACATTCCATTGGCTGACATTGGAATGATGGCCATCTTAATTACACTTCATTGGCTCATTGAAGAGTAAAATATGTAAACAACTTAATAGTGATTATTGATGAGAGGATGAGATTTATTGTTTTGTTCTTTATGTTATCTGCAAAACATAAACACATATATTTGAATAGAAAATATTGATTGTGAACCAAAACAAGTTCTAACTGATCTAATAAAATTGAAACTTGAATGGCCACTGTAAATGAATGTGATAACAAACACTACTTATGAGAACAATAGTGTTTGACAATAGATTGCTAATTAGCAACTTTGTATTTTCTTTCGATTAATACAATTGTGTCTCTTCTTGTGGTCACTCGTTTTAGTGACCCACTGGTGCCTTTCGAGCAATTGTATGTCTGTGGAAGGAAAAGCAAGTATGATATCGCTATTGATTTTCCAGACCATTGTTATGTACTTTTTCAGGTCTGGAGATGTGTAACTTGTGGTTTAGCTTGATACATTCTCTTGTATACCACTTTACTTTAACTTTGTCAATATCATAAGTCCAGTAGCGATTTAAGTGTATGTCTGCATGGCAGAACTGCATTGGGCTTGAACTTTTATAAAAAAATTACATTGTATTTAAAGAAATATGATGTCCAGATAGAATAGAACTCCAAACATCAAATCTCTTTGCTTCTTGTAGGCTTCAACCAATATCTCTTTTAGAGAAATTCAAAAACTCTAATTTAATAATCCTATCGGCCTCTCTTTGTACCTTTTGGGACAATTGCTAGTAATAAAACATATATAGGGAGAGTGGGGAGGATAGGGAACGGAGGAAGGGAAGCTAAGGGTGCGTTGGCAAGGTTTCTGTTGGTTGTGTTTTTTCCTCCTTCAGCCAATCTAATCCAGACATTAGAACCACCTCATGCATCATCGCCGGGGCCCGATCTCATTGCTTACGGATACAGATCTGATACAGGATTTCTTGATGGGCTCGAAAACTGGTACCTACCTCCTGTGCGGGGATGGAGTCTACAAGTTGGGATGCTCGCCAGATACCACCATCAGTCTATGAAGATAGAACTCTTTCTCTTCCCAGATATCTGCAAGGACGTTGAAGGAAACGAGGGACACGGCAACCATGAACTGGTCCTGGATCTCTACAGAATTATGGTGGCCCTGGCACAGATCTCACATCGCTGCCAGCTCATAGTCACAAAAGTATTTTCAGACAGATATGAAGACAAAACCTTTGATCTAGTAGCAGCTCGTCCACCCATAATGATTCTCTTCACTGATCCGTGGTTACAGAGACTAGATCTGGATAATCACTATCCCCTGAGCGAATACAAATGCCAAAATGGAGAAGTTGAATTCAGATACGAAGACAAAACCATGGATCTAGTAGCAGCTCGTCCACCCATAATGATTCTCTTCATTGATCCATGGTTACAGAGACTAGATCTGGATAATCAGTATCCCCTGAGCAAATACAAATGCTAAAATGGAGAAGTTGAACTAGATCTGGGGAGTCTGTTTTGCTTCTCGCTAGATCAAATCTCCCCCCATCGCAATGGGTTGTTTTGTTGATCGGGCCATCACCTACTTGTCCCTTATCCAGATCTAGTCAATCGAAACTGGGAGATATACAACATTTCATGTTTCCCTTGGAAAAACTGTGGACCAAAACTTTTACCTTGGGATCTCGTGATACCTATGAAAAAAGGACTTTTGGTGAAGGAAATTACACTAGACCAACTTCATTTACTCAAGGAAGGTTCTTCTATGGAAGTTCTGGGACTACAGTATGCAATCCACTGTGGGAGACGAGTGATACAAACCCGGAAATTAGGAATACACACACAGTAGATCTGGATCTGATCCAAAAATTTGCAAGGGAAGACTATTTTCCAGTAGATCTGGAATGGGATTCGGATTCAAAACATAAGTGTGAGATTCAAAAACAGTTGGGTATATCAGCAAGTATGCAAAACTTGATTCATACAGGGAAAATACTGCAGGAGAATCTCACGCTACAGGACTATGGCATTACTACTGATTTGACCATCATCCTCAACCTGAGATTGCAAGGAGGATGCCATGGTACCATATCAAAGGGCACGAGCTCTTTCCAGGACGCAGTCAATGGAAAGGGAGAATCCCAAATCAAACCAGCTCCGCTTCCAAATCTACCTAGACCCTATATCATGGAGCAGAAATCACAGATTCCATATTCCCATGCAGTCATATGTAGATTTAACGGATTTTGGCCTAAATCAAACGCTCTACATCAATGGATTTTTTCTACTGTGATATTCATCTATCTTCCAAGGGGTTTTTAATTGTCAGATTTGAAACAATAAAGGATAAAGAATATGTCCTAAATGAGGGACTATGCTTCTGGGGAAATGCAGGGCTCTTCATGACACCTTATTTCCCAGAATTTATGGCTACCACCATGGTGGTATCCAAAATGCTTATATGGGTCAGGATACATAATCTACCACTACATTTTTGGCACCACAAAGTATTAGAAGGAATTAGCAACTCCCTCATGAATTTTCTTAAGACTAATGTGGATTGACTTTCAAAATGCATTTTTACCTTTGCCGGAATCTAAGTTGAAGTAGATCTTAGCCAAGGTTTACCTGACCGCATTTTGTTGGTTCACAAAAATATTCAGTGGACATGACCACTAGCCTATGAAAATACGACATTCCACTGTCGTGGATGTCTACAGATAGGCCACCTTCAAAGTGCATGCCCACAAGCTAAAAAAGAACCCAAAAGAACTAAGAAACAATCACAAAAGCAAAAAGGACGGCGAACTCCCAGAAAATACCACAAACAACAATAAACAGAATGCTTAGAACTTCTCATAGAAGGTCGAGAACGAGCACAACTCTGCATTAATTCTGAGGTCTACCATCCCACAGTAGTAGAGTGAGCAACACACCTGCGGAAAAAAGGTAAGCGGCAACAAACGACTACATGGATCAGAAAGCTCTGATTCTTACAAAAAAACTCCCAACAACTACAAAAGAGAATCAAATGTCTATTGTAACATCCACACCCACTTTTACCCCTTAATTAAATTTTAATATAAATTTTAACTTTTTTAAAATTATTATAATACTATTTTATACCATATTATTTTAATAAAAGCTAACTAAATCAATATAAATATTAAACATATGTAATTTAATCCACCATACTATTTTTAGATTTTATGCTATTATAATAGGTTAGTATAAATTTCCCCAAATACAAATTTATATCATTTAAGAATAATACAAGTTTATATATATATAGATCTTTGACGAGAGCCTCGAGATCAAAATGGCTATTTGACTTTTTTAGGTTAGAATGGATATCTTGATGAAATGAAAGCGGAGTTGCAGGTGATTGTTTAATTTTTCATCTACGAGCTTTATGTATTAGCCTTTCAGTAGATCTTCTGTTCTTCAAGTTTAAAAAATTAAAAACTTTTGCAATCTACATTGTTTAGCTTTCCCACTGTTTCTTGCTTGTTTTCCTTTCCACCATGTTAATGGCAAATTATCAGTAGCTTATTTTTGTTTTACTGAAACTTCTCTCTTGAGTCGCAATGCGAGGATGAAGACCTAAATATTTATGTCTGGAGTTGTGAGATATGTTTATGAACACATTAATATCTTCTAAGCTTTTGTACTCATCTTATAGTTGTGCAGAGTTTGCTAGTTTTGTTCGGCATCCTTACCAATGCATAGGGTGATATGTCTATTAACATATTAATATCTTCTAGTGAGCATTTGTACTGATATTCTAGTTATTCAGAGTTAGCCAGATTTGGGTGGCATCCTTAGCAATGCTTAGCATCACATGCAGTTCTCCTAATGACAAACTGATTTGCGCCCTAGTGTTAAAAATGACGGGTGTATTGTAAGTGAGGTTTAGCTAGCCCACTACATGGTGTATTGATTTCCATGGTAGCAAATGGTTATACTCCATGTATTGATTTCCATGGTAGCAAATGGTTATACTCACTCTCATTTATATTGTTTTTTCCTTCTTTGCTGATTGATATTTTCCCATTTTAAGAATGTTTGACTACATTTTCAAGAGACAAGATCTTCTGATCCCTGTGAGTCTATTTCAATCCTTTGTGAGTATTCACACATAACTGATCTGGCTTGTGCACTATTTCCAAACCTCTTAATTGTGTGTGCACAACTAAATTTGCCATTTTCAAAAGTTTAATTTTGGAAGTGTTTGAATTGTTATTTTGATGGTGGAAAAAGTTTGAGCACCATCTAGAACTCTTAGAACTGCTATAACCCAGATTGCCAAAAATTTCTGCCAAATTATCTCAAAATCCTACCAAAATGTCAAAATTTCTAGTTTTCTGAACAAAATTGTGGTATTTTAAAGTGCTATAATTTTTTCTATTTTATATATGGAAATTATAATATATATATATATATATATATATATATATATATATAAACTTAAAAATCATATATTATATATATAATTATGATTAGTATGAAATTGTTTAAAATGTAATTAGAATATAAAAACATGTGTTAGTAATTATTAATTTTAAATAATAATAATAACTTTATTGATAATTTTAAATTTATATATATCTAATAATATAAAATTTATATTTATATTTATATTTAAATATATATATTATTATATATATTTAATTTTAAGGTCATTGTTAAGCTAGACATTAAATTGGTGTATGAAACCCGTTGTTTGTGGGACAAGGGACTTACCATTTCGCTGCTAAGTCAACCAAGGTATATACACTCTACCCTTTTGATTTTAAATCTGTGACGTGATCTTTAAGAGGAAACACATGCTCTTAACCATTAGGCCCCACACACACACACACACACACACACACACACACATATATATATATCATTCATAGAGCCTTGAATAGAGCGTAAACTTCTTGATGTGAAGTTACTAGTTCAATTCCTTTCCCAGATATGAATGATGTATTAGACATGATGAAACTTAGAAAAAAAACAAAACAAAACAAACAAACAAACAAACATAATATTAAAAAAAACAAAAAACAAAACAAAACAAAACTTAATAAACTTTATATTACATTTATTCTTATCTATTCTTTATACAACTATTTACTTAAATTATTATAAGCAATCATTATTATGATCAATATAGATTTTTTATTTTTGTTTTTAAATTCAAAATTAATTAAAAATAAAAAATAATATAAATTACCTTTAAAAATATTACATTAAAATGGAAGAACAAAGACTAGTAAACGCCAAAGTATCATTATGCAAAACCAAAAACTATTTTCAGTTCACAGGATATTTTTTATCTATGTTTATACATTATATACTGTCATATTCTCAGACTGTTGTAAATATTTTTTTATTATTACCTCAGTTTTAAAAAAAAAAACATAAATGAAAGGATGGTGATTATGATCTGTTGCATAAATTAATTAATATCTACTTTTTGGAATCGTGGAATAATTTTCCAGTAACAGGGATGATATGTAACTTAAAAGAGTTAATATATATAATAATAATAATAATAAAGAAACTGTTGCAAAACCATAACCACTCTTTTTTCCCCTCCCTAATTATGGAATAGGTTCCAGGAAAAAGGGAAGAGAGGGAAAAAAAGAGGATTGTGTTGTAGAGGACAGACAGTAAGGTAATGGGTAGCTTACCACGTCTGGTGAGGAACAGATGGTAAGAGCGCATAGCGCTGCAACTAGCTAAGATTGTTGTCTTAGAGCGAGCTAGGGGGGAGACAGGTCCTGAAAGACAGTCTTGCAGTCGGGAGGTGGACTAGCTATAGAGAAGCAAGTTAACTGTATCAAAAAAAAAAAAAACAGGAAGCAGAAGGGCATCTACGGCAGACAATACAAGTACGCAGTTCTGTCCAAATTTTAAAGAGTAAGGAACATTAATAATACCTGTATGCTGTAGAAAATTTAGTGGAAAGTGTAAGAGTGAACAGATGAGAAGTCCATAATTTTGTTAAAAGAATATTGTTGTTAGCTGGTTTGGGAGGGAAGACCGTATAAAAGTCAGACATACCCTGTAGGACTGACCATGACCGTATAATTAAACTTCTCCCAGAGTTAAATAATAAAAATAGGCTAGTGGGTACAGGATGCTAGTTATGGGTGGACAAGGCAACACAATTGTTTTGCTGTAAAGAAATTGCATCTATATTAAACTAGTATTTCTCTTTACATAAATGCTGGGTTGTAAGAATTACTTAACCTGTAATTATAACCAGTAAATAAGATCTAGGGTACTTGGCAAGGAGGAGATTCCCTCAGGCAAGCAACAAAAAAAAAAAAGTATAACAGTACACTCAAAAGAACCGGGATGGGTTGTGTGTTGTTCAGATTTCCCCCCCCAAACAATATCAAGATCTTGACTGAAGGTATTATGTCTGTGAAGGTCTTCATTGTCTTTGAGTAGAAAATTCACCTGTCTAGGCCCGCGAAATCGCCCCCAAGGAGCTCAGCAAGGGGTGGGAAGGGTCGTAAGCTCGAATGAGTTTACAAGCCACTGCCCTATATCCACTGCATTACGTCGGGACATCGGGCCATGGGATGGAAGGGCTACAGGCACGTAAGGGAGTAGGTCGAATCTTCTTAACAAGAGGAAAGGAAGATAGATCACATGCATCTCGTCGCGAAGGATATATTAGCCATATAAGCCATGCAAATAACCATTTCCAAATAGGAAACAAAGACCTGAAACCCTTTGGGTGGAAAACCACAGCTCATGAGTTCTAAAGACTGAAACAAAACTTCTAATGGGAATCCGCGGAGTGGAAATTTCCCTACCATGAATTAACATTAATTTCTATATTGCTATCAAAGAAAATATGACAATATTATGAAAACTGTAATCTATAGAACAAAATAACCATCCTTCAATTGGCAATACAAAATATATATCATATAAAAACAGTTCCGAGGACGAGGAACAAGCGCTTATGTGCACAAAATAACAATATTCACCATACATAAGGGCGAGCGGAGAACTATAACCGGCCCAGAAAACCCAGGCATTAACATGCATAAAACAAAAAATACAGTGCAAAGTCACTCCTAACCCACGCCTATTAAATATATAAAGAAATGAAAACCCTGAAACTCTCGAATTACAAGGATTTCTGCTAATGGCCAGCCAAGCTTTGGTAGGAGAGACTCTCGTACCTGGGAATCAGGCATGGAAGAGATGTGGTTTACCCCTAGTCCAGGCTAGCCACCGAGTTAGGGTTGGCGTCCCACCTGAAAACAGAAAAGCACAAACTCTAATAAGTACCAGGTATGCCGCAATCAAAAAACTACTTAAGGAGCTATGTTCAGTTTATCATAATATTACCTGCTAGGAACCTCGGCCGGAGTGTGCGCAGAACTGACTCTAGTCTTGCTGGCCACCCCATAGCCAAGAGCCTATAGTCGCATAACCATATATCATCAAAAGCTTTAAAACACAGAACAAAGATAGAGATGTATATAACAATGGAAGCAGAATAACCAAACCCTGTTCTCTCTTACCTGAGATGTCATGTGCCATTTTGCGGGTAGCTGGACAAATTTTGCAAGACTGCTCGAGGTCTGAGTGCCGACAGAGACAATGAACACACCCTCTGAGTGGGAGACTGACTAACCCAAATGAGCCAGTTTTCGAGGCCAACAACAGTATAGGTTGGTAGGTCACAATAACACTCCACCCAACCACCGTTGGATTGACTGAGGTATCTCCCCTCCGTTGATTCAGCGAGAATCACCATGTAAAGCAGAAGGTAGGACATGCCTGCAGGCCTCATACCGTACGAGGCCAGGCAGCAATTAATTCCCTTAAAAATAGATAAGACACATCACAAGTTGGCATATGAAAAATTCAAGCTCAGCTCATCAGCAAGCGTCGCGTGGAGTGTTCATGCAACAAGTTCATGATGCAACAAATGCGAAACAGTACCAGATTAATGTAGGCAGAGATATGAGTTTAACTAATCCCTGGGGAATCCATAGCATGAGGTTTAATTTAATGTAATCTGCAGATTTAATTATGTATATCTATAAAAAAAAATTACTTGTGGAGACATTACAAGTGGTATCAGAGCTTAGGAACAAAACTGTGGCCTCTGGGTACTGGGAAACCAGGCAGCAAAGAAATTAAAAAAAATAATAATACTATTAACGCACTGTATTTACAACTTATCTCGTTTCTAAAGAAAGCATAAAAAAACAGATAATGTGATGACCTTTCCGATGTTACTTTTTTTGTGGTAAGCACAGGAACAGCAGACAACATGAGAAGAACAGACAACACCTCCCACAGGTTTGGGGGGGTCAGGGGCCTGCAGCAGGTTCTGGAAACAATCCCGAGTTATGGGTTCAACTGGGTGAGGAAGCAAGTAATACTAACATGGCGATTTTGGAAACAGTGCAAGAACTGAAAAATGAGATGGCTCAGTTACAAGAAGATAATGCACGGTTGACTATGGAACAGGAGAGGATCATAAAAAGCCTATCTGATAGGCAGAATCAGCAGCCACCGAATCCCAGCACTGAACAGCAAAGAATTTTAGGAGAACAGATCCCCCACACAGAGCTCGAAGAATTAGAAGGAAGGGAGGAGGGAACGTTCAGATAATGCTTCTGAGCAGCAGACATACAAAAGGCAATGGATAGAGCTGCAAGGAGAATTCCGTAAAATCAAGCCGCCACACTTTGATGGAGAAGAGGAGGAAGCAGCGGAGGCCTGGTTGATCAATATGAACAAATATTTCCAGCTGTATGAATATGACCACAACCTCAAGGTGCGGTTGTCTATTTTCCAATTACAGGGAAAGGCCACCCTGTGGTGGGAGGTGGTTAAAATGGTAAAGGGTGTAAGCGAACAGAATATCACCTGGGAGAATTTTCAAAGATATTTTAAGGAAAGGTACCTGACCGAACGCTTCTACGATGAGAAGGCACGAGAATTCCATGACCTGCGGTTGGGGCAGCAGACTATGGACGAATTTATTACTTGCTTCACCTCCCTACTTCGTTATGTGCCCTATATAAGGGAAGAAAAAGCTAAAGTACAGAGGTTTGTTAGCAGCTTACCATCAAGTATGAGGGAAAGGATTGAATTTGACAACCCAAAGACGATGGACGAGGCTATTCGCAAGGCCCGAATTTGCTATCAGCAAAGCAAGCAGAAAGGAGATTCCCAAGGTAAGAAATGGGTCAATAAGAAAGGCAGAAAATTCACTGGGAGCACAAAAAGCAATCGCGATGGAGGGAGCAAAGGATTCGCCAAGGGGCAAATCAACAGAAATTCACAGAAAAATACACTTCGACTGCAGCCCCCAGTGAGTCTAGAACCAATGAACGAACTGGGAAAATAGACAGCAACGGGATAGCAAGGTCCCCAGTCCAATGTTGGGGTTGTGGTGGGCCCCATTACGTGAAAAACTGTCCCCAACGAAAAGGAGCTGAACAGGTTTCCTAGGTGTATGAAGCCTCTACAGTTGGCGAAGTAGGACGAACTCTGCCAAAGATTAATGCTGCTTTGGAAGATCGCCAGGCGGAGTACCAGCTGACCATGGTGGAATTTGAAGGTAAACTCTTAGACCTTGCTGTAACTATCTAATAGACCCTGGTGCAACGTTAAGTTACATTAGTCCTATAATTGTGGAACATTATAAGTTGCAGCCTGTTAAGTTTAAGACCCCCTGGCTAGTTCAGCTGGCCACAGGGGAAAAAGGCGGGTAATGTCCAAGGTCAAAAACTGCCCAATAAAAATAGCAGGACAGTCCGTGACAGCGGATCTAAATGTGCTTCCCCTTGGCTCTTACGATATACTGATTGGTATGGACTGGCTAGAAAAACACTGGTCCATAATTAATTGTAAGACCAAGACTATCAGTTATAAGGATGAGCTGGGAATAAAACAAGAGGTGCAGGGGATTAAACGGCCAGTGCAGCTTCGGCCCATAACTGCCTCGCAGCTAGCAAAATGCATCCGGAAAGGGTGTCAAATCTATGCCATCCAAGTGGGGTACGCCAACTCGAAAGACAAAACAGCTACATTGGAGAATATTCCTGTGATACAAGAATTTGCTGATGTATTTCCAGAGGAAATACCGGGATTGCCACCGAAAAGGGACATAGATTTTACAATAGAACTGGTGCCGGGGGCAGCCCCAGTTTCTCGGGCTCCCTACAGGATGAGTGTACCAGAATTAACAAAGCTGAAGATGCAATTACAGGAGCTGCTGGACAAAAAATACATTCGCCCCAGTGTGTCCCCTTGGGGAGCCCGGTATTGTTTGTGAAGAAAAAGGACGAGACTCTCCGCATGTGTATGGATTATCGCCAGTTAAACAAATTGACAATCAAGAACAAGTACCCTCTGCCCCGAATCGATGAGCTGTTTGACCAGGTGAAGGGAGCAACAGTTTTCTCAAAGATTGATTTGTGATCCGGGTATCACCAAATCCGAATTAAAGAAGAAGACATAGCTAAGACAGCGTTTAGAACGCGGTATGGTCACTATGAGTTTGTGGTGTTACCCTTCGGGTTGACCAACGCTCCCGCCACCTTTATGTGTTTGATGAATAGTGTGTTTCATCGGTATTTAGATAAGTTTGTGCTGATCTTTATTGACGATATATTGATTTACTCTCGGACTAAAGAGGAGCATCAGAAGCACCTCAGGTTAGTATTGCAAACCCTCCGAGAACACCAATTATATGCCAAGTTTAGTAAATGTGAATTCTTTAAGGAGCAGATACAATATCTGGGCCACATCATCACTAAAGATGGGATTGTCGTGGATCCTGAAAAGATTAGGACCATCATGGAGAAGCCAATACCCAAAGATGTGGCGGATATCCGATCTTTCATGGGGCTAGCAGTTTATTATCGACGGTTTGTAGAGGGTTTTTCAAGAGTAGCTTATCCAATCACATCCTTGCAAAAAAAAGTGAAAACTTTCAGGTGGACTTCTGAATGTCAAAGAAGCTTCGAGCAACTGAGATATCTACTCACTACAACACCTGTTCTAAGCATAGCCGACCCCAGTAGAGAGTATGTGGTTTGTACTGACGCAAGCAAAGAAGGGGTAGGAGGTGTGTTAATGCAGGAAGGAAAGGTGATAGCATATGAATCGAAAAATTTAAAAGAGCATGAGCAGAAATATTCTGCTTACGATTTAGAGCTGGCTGCTGTGATTCACGCCTTGAAAATGTGGCGACATTACCTTATGGTGAAGAAATTCCTATTATTGACAGACCATCATAGCCTGACCAATTATTTCAATCAACCCACTCTAAAGGCGAGACAAGCTCGGTGGGTGGATTTTCTGAGCAGTTTTGATTTTGAGATCAAGCATTTAAAAGGGAAGGAGAATCGGGTGGCTGACGCATTGAGTCGGAAGTTGCAATGCTTATATGAGGTTTCTTGCAGCGAAGGGAAAATCCCCTTCGGGGAGATGATCCAGAAGGCAGCCGAACAAGATGTTGTTTATCAGCTAATAAAACAGCAAGTACAGCTGCCGAACAGCAATGAAAAATAGCCAGATTATGCTTTAGATGTTGCTGGGAAGTTGTACTATAAGGGTAGGCTGTACGTACCAAATCAAAACAACTTCAAAAACCTGATATTAGACAAGTACCATAGAAGTCATTATGCCAGATACCCAGGATATCAAAAGATGGTCACTGCACTCTGGAAAGGGTATTATTGGCCGGGAATGAAGAAAGAGGTGGCTGGATACTTGGCTCGATGTCTAGAATGCCAGCAAATTAAAGCAGAACACCAACATCCTATAGGTCTGTTACAACCAATACCCATACCGGAATGGAAGTGGGAAACCATCACCATGGATTTCATAACAGGGTTGCCTAAATCAAAGAAGAACAATGACTCCATCATGGTCGTAGTGGATAAATTAAGCAAAGCAGCACACTTTATACATGTACAATCTACGTACAGAGTTGTGCATATCGCTCATGTGTTCATGGAAAATATATTTAAGCTACATGGGCTACCTAAGATAATAATTTCAGATCGGGATGTAAAATTTACATCGGTCTTTTGGAGGACATTGTTTGAAGAGTTGGGAACTCAGCTGAACTTTAGCACAGCCTATCACCCTCAAACCGACGGGCAAACTGAGCGGGTGAATCAGGTGGTGGAAGATATGTTGAGGGCTTTTGTGATGCAGCAACCAAACAAGTGGGAAGACTATCTTCATTTGGTGGAGTTCGCATATAATAATGGCTACCACACATCACTGCGGATGAGCCCTTTTGAAGTATTGTATGGGCGGAAGTGCCACACCCCCTCAAGCTGGAGTGGACCGGAAGACAAACTGAGATTAGGCCCTGACATGCTTAAGGAAATGGAGGAACTGGTAAAAAAGGTGCGCTCTAATATGAAAGCAGCTCAGGACAGACAAAAGAACTTCGCTGACCGGAAAAGGAGGTTTAAGGAATACCAGGTCGGCGATCATGTGTATGTGAGGATTCGAGCCAAGAAGAGCACACTACAGTGGAGTGGGAGCTCTAAGTTGGCACCTCGATACTGTGGACCATTCCAAATCTTAGCAAGAATTGGACCAGTGGCATACCAACTCACTCTGCCTAGTCACATACGCGTTCACAATGTTTTTCATGTCTCCGTATTAAAGAAATATGTTTATGATCCTAAACATGTAATTAATTGGCAGGAAATCCAGGTGAGAATTTTCTCCAAAGATCACTTTAAATGTTTCCTCTTAAAAGGAAAACTGACTCAGGATATTGCATGTTGCAAGTAGAACCAGAAGGAGAAATTTGGGTCGAACCACTGAGCATTCTCGACTGGAGAGAAGTCACGCTATGGAAGCAGGATATTACCTAAATTAAAGTGCAGTTGCAGCACTTCGGGCCTGATGAAGCCACTTGGGAGGATGAAGAATTTATGAAACAGACTTACCCAGGGTTATTTAAAACCGAAGGACATCGGGACGATGTCTAGTTTCAGGAGGGGGAGATGTCATATTCCCAGACTGTTGTAAATATTTTTTTATTATTACCTCAGTTTAAAAAAAACATAAATGAAAGGATGGTGATTATGATATGTTGCATAAATTAATTAATATCTATTTTTTGGGATTGTGGAATAATTTTCCAGTAACAAGGATGATATGTAACTTAAAAGAGTTAATATATATCAAAATAAAAATAATAAATAAACGGTTGCAAAACCCTAACCACTTTTTTCCCCTCCCTAACTGTGGAATAGGTTCCAGGAAAAAGGGAAGAGAGGGAAAAAAAAAGAGGACTGTGTTGTAGAGGACAGACATTCAGGTAATGGGTAGCTTACCACGTCTGGTGAGGATCAAATGGTAAGAGCGCAGCACTACAACTAGCTAAGATTGTTGTCTTAGAGTGAGCTAGGGGGGAGACTGGTCCTGAAATACAGTCTCGTGATCGGGGGGTGGACTAGCTGCAGAGAAGCAGGTTGACTGTATCAGGAAAAAAAAAAAAACAGGAAGCAAAAGGGCGTCTATGGCAGACAATACAGGTACGCAGTTCTATCCAAATTTTAAAGAGTAAGAAGCATTAATAATACCTGTATGCTGTAGAAAATTTAGTGGAAAGTGTAAGGGTGCACATATGAGAAGTCCATAATTTTGTTAAAAGAATGTTGTTGTTAGCTGGTTTGGGAAGGAAGACCGTATAAAGGTCAGACATACTGTTATAGACATTTTTGTGCCTTACAGAATTGAGCATGAAATGTCCATAATCTAAGGGATCCAAAGTCCCTAAACATGTTGTTCCTACCCCTAGAGGAACAAGGCTAACAAACCATAGCAATTCACAGAAGTTCTCCACCTGAAACTGCTAAAAAACAAGTCAATTCAGGATCATTTCAGTGGCTACACTAGTTGTTTGCGCTGAATGTCAAAGCCAACACTGGCTACCTGCGTTGAATGTCAACTGGAACAAAGGCTACCTGCGCTGAACGAGAGTGGACAAGTGGCAGGCTCATTTCTCAAGGTGTCAAAACCCAGGAAGCTTCCAAAATGACACTTGCCTCAGGGAATTCGACTGGTGATGAATAAGAGGTTCCAAATCTCCAAGTGGAAGCAAGAACCTCCAAGTGGACTCAAGAACTGATAGAGGGAGAGGACACTAGTCAGATCTCAAGCTGACTCATCCTCTCTCCAAACATCTATATATGGATCTCTCCTCCATGAGATCTAGAGGCTGGAATTTTGTTATTGCAAAGAATTGTTGTTGGTTTGAGACTGGAATCATTGGGTGCTTAATGCTTTGAAGGGGGAAAAGAGAGGAATTCCATTTGCTGGGAAGGAGATGCTGGATTGGAGCCCTCTGGGTTGTATCTCTTCCTGAACCTTGTTATTTATCAATAAAGCTATCTTGGTTTCTCCTATATGCTGATGTATTTTGATGTATGAATGTATTAGTGTATTTGGTTTATTTCTAATCCTAAACTAGTTATGAATGTGAACATTTGTCTTTGTGTAGTGTTCTTCTCTTGTCTCAAGTAGCTGTTCTCTTGTCGCAAGTAGCTGTTCTCTTGTGATCTTGCAGGAAGTTGTAGCTGGATAAGCAAGGAGGCAAGTAGCTGTGAACACCCAAAGAGAAGGGAGATTGGATCGAGGGACAAACGGAAGACACTGGTAAGTCTATTGATCTCTCTTCTTTCACATTTCATAAAGGAAGAAACCAGTATAGCTGTACTCATTTGTTGCTAAGGCACTGTCACACCTTAGGTGGATAGGATCGTCCTGCATAGGCATTTTTCCCCACAACAAATTGGCGACTCCACTGGGGATATTTGTTTAGTCATTTTATTTGTGTTTCTATCATTGTTTGCATCATAGACTTGACAGCAACAGTCGAACTGCATCTTTCCCGGATGCAAAGTAGAAAGTTGCTGCTTTGATCCAATTGCTGGACTTGTCTATGATCTTAACAATGGATTCACAAATGATTTGATGATCCTTGTGATAGATCTTAGTAGCCTCTCAAAGCCTCCCTTTGATTACACCTTGCTTGTTTCTTTTATTTGGCCTAAAAAAGTGAATTAAATAGCAATCTGTGACCCAGAACCTGAGGGAAACGAGAGTTTCTCCTTCAGCGCAGACCCAGTGAAGGGATTCTGCATTTCAACGCAGGTCCTGTGAAGGATACCTGCGCTGAATGTCAAAACCCCTGTGTTGAACCTGCGCTGAACCAGTTTGCTCTTGTGCAGCTGGGGTTCTCTGCCCTCTTTTGCCTTGTTTTGATCTATGATTTTTGCAGCCTGTAACCAGCATATGTACAAGTCTAATAACCCCTTTTCTCTGCTTACATTCCGCCTCCTTTTGTACAAAAAGACTGTGAGTATTTTTATGTGTTTGTGGCGTCATTTACAGTTTTCCTTTGCATGAGTAAAATAGTCATCCTGTAGCCTTTGATTCAGATCTGATTGATTGTGATCTTAGAAGAGAGTTCATTGGCTGTTTGCAGATTGATTATACATTTACTTTTGCTTATTAGTTTGAATTTCTCTCTTTTAAGTGTCAAAACAAGTATTCATTTCGAAAATCGTTAAGTAGTGTAATCTCTTCTACCCTCTCTGATTTCGAAAAAGTGAACTTGTTTGTATTGATCATTTAAAAGCAAATTCAAAGTTGTACAAAAAGATTTCTTTGTAGGCATCAATACTAAGAAAGCGGAAAACAAACACCTGCATTGTGCATTTTGCATTTGATAGTTTGCATGTTGGATTTAGGAAAAGTGCATTAGAGTGTGCTGATTGCTCTTTGAGAAAAGATGGTGTCTTTCTTTTCCCTTAGTAGCTAGGATTTTCAAAGTTGAAAAGATATAAAGCTTGCTTATCATCTTTAGACTGCATTTAGGAATTTGTATCATACATCTCGTGGTGAACCTTGAAAGGCAAACTTTAAAAAAGATCAACCTAAAATAAATTGAATGAACTTAATAACGCTTTGCAACATAACGCACAACATAGAGGTCTAGGCTAGAGACGTGTTCCGGCGTCGTTAAGCCTGGTGACTGTCGATCTCATGGAAGGTGGGTGATTCCTCCTGAGGGACGATAGCGCCAGTACGGATTGTGCTCCCACGTATCGTCGCGTATATATTGGGAGACCCCTATAGGCATAAAACCTTTATCCTTAGGAAGCCGTGTCGGCCGCCCTACTGATCGCAATGCACTGAACACATCATTCAGGAAGATTGACCGCCCGTACCCTAAAAAGTATTCTGCGGTTTTGCGAAAAGTTTGGCACACCCTCTGCCTAGAACTCCAGAGCAGTTCCTTTTGTCCTTTTTCAGACTCTATAACGGAAAAAGTCCATCCGAGCATTTGTCACTTCGGGCTCGTTAAAACATCGAAGGAGACTAGAGTCATCTTTAGCTTTTTCTCGACTCTTTAAAATTGAAAAAGCAAGTTGTGTCTAAAGCGTTGTTAAAATTTATTTTAAACGGAACAATCACCCTTTAATTCCTGCGTTGATCTTTAGGTTGAAAAAATGGAGCACACCAACCAAGGAATTCCCCTTGGTGGAAATCCTAGTCCCTTCTCCTCTTGGGGAGATGTTGGTGTGCCCCACATGGCCACATTGTCGCTTCCAGGACTGAAAATTGGCCTGCCAGTCTGGCTCTTTTCAACCAATGTCGTTCAGAACATCACCATTCCTGAATAGTCGAGTCAACAGTTAGACCAGACCAGAGTCGCCCACCAGCCTTCTACTTCATCTTCCTCTCCTCCTTCCTCTTCGCTTGACGGAACTGGTAAAACCAAAAACCAGGCTCCTAAGGAGAAGAAGGAGAAGAAGAAGAAAGAAAAGAAGAAGAAGGAGCCAAAGGCGACTGGGGGCAAACGAGAGTCGTCTAACAAAAATCCACACACAGCACTGACCAGGCCTAAATCGCCATGTGTCATATGCAAGGGAGACCACTTCCATAGAGATTATCCCTGTATCCCTCGAATACTAAGGGACTGGTCTCCCCGTTTTCACAATTTGGTAGCATCAACCTCTGATAGCCATGTTGACTGCTCACCGTCGACTAGCGAAAGTGAAGTCCCGAGACAGAGAGGGAAAGCTAGATTTCCCTGTAAACTGTGTGAAGGCGATCACGCCATACACCGTTGTCCCTTCTTAGACGAGGCTAAAAGAGTTCTGGAATATCGCCTGATTTTACGAGCGCAACTCCCTCTTGGATATCAAAAACTCCTGCCAAGTCCTTCACTAGTTGAGAACCCGGCTGGCCCGCCCAGGTGGTCAGCCAAAGCACCTATCATTGAAGATGAACCGTCTGGATCCATGCCTGACGAAAGTCAAAAGGTTGATACGGCAGTTGACCCGGTTTCACCTTCAGAGGCTCTATCTTCGAATGATACCATCACAGAGGAGAATAAAGACGACACCGTCCAAATTCTCTTCATCAACACTGACTCTGATGAACAAGGGGGAAATGCCCCCATTCCTTTATCGCAGGAAGGAAGCTCGTCAGAGCGATATCTGGCCGTTTATTCGGTCCCACCACCAAGCAACCTGGTTGTGTCCTTTGATTGGAACCAACTAGGCAGACCCCAGTTGCCAGCAAGCATACCATTCAGAATTATCGTTCAAATATACAGAATGGTAATGGCTGGCACTATCATTGATGAGGGGGCACCTGTGAGTATCCTTTCCTCTATTTCTTGGAAAGCGCTTGGTTCGCCGGCGCTTTTGCCTGAAATGAGAAATCTATCAGGCTTTGATAAAGGAACCAGTCGACCTTTAGGGATCCTCTCCAATGTGCCCATAACATTGAAAGGGAAGACCGTTCAAATGAACGTGATGGTCGCTCAAGGACCCTTGGATTATAACCTACTCCTTGGACGAGACTATATATATTGCATGGGAGCTATAGTCTCCTCACTCTTTAGAGTAATGTGTTTTCCGCATGAAGGAAGAGTGGTCAAGCTCGTGGACCAACTTTCATTTCCCGGATCACGCATCGCAAATAGTCATGTACCATCCCTAAATGGTCTATTCACGCAAGAAGTGTCTCAACCCATGGTCCGTCCTCCTGATGAGCGAGAGTAATCCGGGAGGATATGACTGGAACCAAGGGGGCATGCGTCTTGGTCTGCTTTGGCAGGGAAACTTTGGGTATAGAGTAGGTTTCCGTGGGAGAATATGACTAGTCTGTACCCCGTCCGTAGAGGAAGAGGGGTTATTCTAGAATAAGATTCTTTTGTCAAAGTTATGTAAGTTGACAAGAATCGTCACTCACCTTTGTCTATTTCGGTAGACATTGCTGAAGAAGTGTTTTGTTTGAAAGATTAACGAGACAATCTTTGGGTAACCTGAAAGAGGTAAGCCTCTCTCGTTAAAACAAAAGTTTTGGCGGAAGAGAAGTAGAGGTAACCTTGAAACTCTGTTTTATACCTGGGGGCATGCAAACCTTTTGGAGTGCAAGCAAAGAGCGGTTATTTATCTATTTTTTGGGTTAGCCGTTTCCTAACTTGCATAAAGAAAGGATGTGGAGCAAAGCTTAGTGAGATGAAGCTCCATAAAAAATAGAATCTTGATGAGACACTCTTATTATATGACTGGGTAATCGAGCAGTTTTAGCACAAAGTTCATGCTCGTTAAAAAATAAACGCAAGATCCGAGCAGTTTTAGCACATAGTTCATGCTCGTTAAAAAATAAACATAAGACCGAGCAAATGTTTCCACCTGTGTTTAAGCTCGTTAAAAAATGAACTAATCCCGGTAAATAACCACTGTGAATGTAATATCATCAGCCGTTAAAGCCTTGGTCGTGTTTGCACTGTCACCTCCACTTTTCATTTGGCCGATCATTCACCTCCATATGATTGTTTACCCATTTTGAGGAACAGCTGCGAAGAGTGATTTCACCTAGCCATCCTTGTGACACTGCCGTGATTGGAAAATTCCAACTTGTACCTGGAATCAGCTGATATCCCTGTTTATCACTCGTTCCTCAAAAGACGAGTCTTCTTTAAACTCTTTTCAACTGACTTGTAAAATATGAAAAGATTGCCGAGTTTTGGCCTTCCAGCTCGTTAAAGGACAGGAAGAGCTATCCCTCCTCTAGATTTTAATCTTTCTGGACCTGAGGGATTATTGCACAGAAAGATCGAGCGCTTGTTTTATTCGGCTCGTTAAAACTATCGAAAACTCATCCCTTCTGTATTGTTTTATACTTTTTCGGACTTAAGGGATTAGATGACGAAAAAGGAATTTTGGAGTTGACTTTATGTACCTTTTTAGACTCTCTAAAAATGAAAAGGACCGAGTTATCCTTGTCGTTAGACTCGTTAAAATCATTAAATAGCGACAAACTTGTCTTTAGACGAGAACGAGCTTCACTATCGCTAGGCTCGTTAAAACATAGCGATGGGCTTGCCCGAAGGGCAGGTTATAGAACAAGCATATGTTATCCTCCTCAAGCTTGACAAAAATAAAGAGGTACTGGTCAGCAATGACTGGGGAAAAATTGGGAAAAACTAAAGAAAACTTTTATGGTAGCAAGTCGCTCTTGAACATGACACTTTTCCTCCATACCACAATCGGGTTGGGTTGTTTCATTCACCGGTCACATCACCATGGTCTCGCCATACCATCCATATTTGGGGTAATGCTACCGATCCATCGCATCAGTGTCGCCATATGTTCAAGAGAAGTCGTTCAGAAAGAGTCAACCGTGTCCCATCCACTGCCATACATTATCCTTCATCCATTCTTGACCGCCACCCTGAATCATATGTCACAGATCGTTTTCACCTCCATTAAAATCATTAGCTCCGTTCCGTGTCACTGATGTGGGATTCATTAAGGCCCTCCTGTGACGGATCGCTTCTTGTCGACATCAGCTCGTTATCCAAGAAGTTGATCTAGGAACAACCCCTTCAGTACTTTGAAGCTTGCATGCCACAATGGCAAGTTTCTCACTTCCGGCGACAGGTATACATCAATGACCTTCGACCGAAAGATTTTGCGTGGTGTTCGACGCCAAGTCCTTTATTCACACCACGTGAATTGTACTGCAGTACCTTGAGGGTCATTATCATTATCGGTGATTCCTCTCGCGCTTGTTAACGGTTTACATCATTGACCGGTAATCAAGCGATGTCTTTCCATGTTCGACTTCAGAACATTTCTCACATGTATCGACTTGTACTTAGAGTGAAGATCGAACGAGTTTGAAGACCCCGGATCTAGTTTCATCCATCCAGGCTGTGATATATATTCAGGAAAGATAAAGACATTGACATGTACATCATTGCAGCAGATAATCATCCTACTCAAAGGATGATAATTTCATCAAAATTATCAGTCTACCATCAAACGATTGTCTGTTCTATGTACAGAAAAATGTATTTATAAAGTTGAGCATGGGAATGCCCGCCTCAGCTAGATCATGAAAGCAGTATGAAAAATAATGTATTGTATTGTATTGTATTACAGGTCTCCTCCCAGCATTGGATGAACTTCGGATCCCCCTGATAAAGCATTTCGCTCGATAAACAGCCTCATACTTTAGGGGGCAACTGTTATAGACATTTTTGTGCCTTACAACATTGAGCATGAAATGTCCATAATCTAAGGGATCCAAAGTCCCTAAACATGTTGTTCCTACCCCTAGAGGAACAAGGCTAACAAACCACAGCAATTCACAGAAGTTCTCCACCTGAAACTGCTCAAAAACAAGTCAATTCAGGATCATTTCAGTGGCTACACTAGTTGTTTGCGCTGAATGTCAAAGCCAACACTGGCTATCTGCGTTGAATGTCAACTGGAACAAAGGCTACCTGCGCTGAACGAGAGTGGACAAGTGGCAGGCTCATTTCTCAAGGTGTCAAAACTCAGGAAGCTTCCAAAATGACACTTGCCTCAGGGAATTCGACTGGTGATGAGTAAGAGGTTCCAAATCTCCAAGTGGAAGAAAGAACCTCCAAGTGGACTCAAGAACTGATAGAGGGAGAGGACACTAGTCAAATCTCAAGCTGACTCATCCTCTCTCCAAACATCTATATATGGATCTCTCCTCCATGAGATCTAGAGGCTGGAATTTTGTTATTGCAAAGAATTGCTGTTGGTTTGAGATTGGAATCATTGGGTGCTTAATGCTTTGAAGGGGAAAAGAGAGGAATTCCATTTGCTGGGAAGGAGATGCTGGATTGGAGCCCTCTGGGTTGTATCTCTTCCTGAACCTTGTTATTTATCAATAAAGCTATCTTGGTTTCTCCTATATGCTGATGTATTTTGATGTATGAATGTATTAGTGTATTTGGTTTATTTCTAATCCTAAACTAGTTATGAATGTGAACATCTGTCTTTGTGTAGTGTTCTTCTCTTGTCTCAAGTAGCTGTTCTCTTGTCGCAAGTAGTTGTTCTCTTGTGATCTTGCAGGAAGTTGTAGCTGGATAAACAAGGAGGCAAGTAGCTGTGAACACCCAAAGAGAAGGTAGATTGGATCGAGGGACAAACGGAAGACACCGGTAAGTCTATTGATCTCTCTTCTTTCACATTTCATAAAGGAAGAAACCAGTATAGCTGTACTCGTTTGTTGCTAAGGCACTGTCACACCTTAGGTGGATAGGATCGTCCTGCATAGGCATTTTTCCCCACAACACATACCTTGTAGGACTGACCATGACCGTATAATTAAACTTCTCCCAGAGTTAAATAATAAAAATAGGCTAGTGGGTATAGGATGCTAGTTGTGGGTGGACAAGGCAGCACAATTGTTTTGTTGTAAAGAAATTGCATCTATATTAAACTAGTATTTCTCTTTACCTAAATGCTTGGCTGTAAGAATTACTTAACCTGTAATTATAACCAGTAAATCAGATCTAGGGTACTTGGCAAGGAGGATATTCCCTGCGAGCAGAAGAAAAAAAAAAAATAACAGTACGCTCAGAAGAACCGGGATGGGGTGTGTGCTGTTCAGATTCCCCCCCCCCCAAACGATATCAAGATCTTGACTGAAGGTATTATGTCGGTGAAGGTCTTCGTTGTCTTTTAGTAGAAAATTCACCTGTCTAGGCACGCGAAGTCGCCCCAAGGAGCTTGGCAAGGGGCGGGAAGGGCCATAAGCTCGAATGAGTTTACAAGCCACTGCCCTATATCTGCCGCATTACGTCGGGACATTGGGCCATGGGATGGAAGGGCTACAGGCACGTAAGGGAGCAGGTTGAATCTTCTTAACAAAGGAAAGGAAGACAGATCACATTAATCTCGTTGCGGAGGATATATTAGCCATATAAGCTATGCAAATAACCATTTCCAAATAGGAAACAAAAACCACAACTCATGAGTTTTAAAGACTGAAAGAAAACTTCTAATGGGAAGCCACAGAGCGGAAATTTCCGTGCGAGGAATTAACATTAATTTCTATATTGCTATCAAAGAAAATACGACAATCTTATGAAACTGTAATATGTAGAACAAAATAACTATCCTTCAATTGGCAGTATGTAAAGCAAAATATACATCATATAAATACAGTTCCGAGGACGAGGAACAAGCGCTTATGCGCACAAAATAACAATATTCACCATACATAAGGGCGAGCGGAGAACTATAGCTGGCCCAGAAAATCCAAGCATTAACTTGCATAAAAAAAAATATAGTGCGGAGTCGCTCCTAACCCACGCCTATTAAATATATAAAGAAATGAAAACCATGAAACTCTCGAATTACAAGGATTTCTGCTAATAGCCAGCCAAACTTTGGCAAGAGAGCCTCCCGTACCTGGGAATTGGGCATGGAAGAGATGGGGTTTACCCCTAGTCCAGGCTAGGCACCGAGTTAGGGTTGGCGTCCCGCCTCAAAACAGAAAAGCACAAACTCTGATAAGTACCAGGTAGGCCGCAATAAAAAAACTACTTAAAGAGCTATGCTCAGTTTATCATAATATTACCTGCTAGGAACCCCGGCCGAAGTGTGCGCAGCACTGACTCTAGTCTTGTTGGCCGCCCCATAGCCAAGACCCTGTAGTTGCATAACCATATATCATCAAAAGCTTTAAAACACAAAACAAAGATAAAGATGTATATAACAATGGAAGCAGAATAACCAAACCCTATTCGCTCTTCCGTGAGATGTCATGTGCCATTTCACGGGTAGCTGGACAAAGTCTGCAAGATGGCTTCCGGGTCCGAGTGCCGACAGAGAGACTGAACAAACCCTCCGAGTGGGAGACCGACTAACCCAAATGAGCCAGTTTTCGAGGCCAACAACAGTGTAGGTTGGTAGGTCACGATAACACTCCACCCAACCACCGTCGGATTGACTGAGGTATCTCCTCTCCCTCGATTTAGCTAGAATCACCATGCAAAGCAGAAGGTAGGACATGCCTGCAGTACTCGTACAGCATGAGGCCAGACAGCAATTAATTCCCTTAAAAATATATAAGACACGTCACAGGTTGGCATATGAAAAATTCTGACTCAGCTCATCAGCAAGCGCCACGTGGAGTGTTCATGCAACAAGTTCATGATGCAACAAATGGGAAACACTACCAGATTAATGTAGGCAGAGATATGAGTTTAACTAATCCCTAGGGAATCCATAGCATGAGGTTTAATTTAATGTAATCTGCAGATTACCAGATTAATGTAGGCAGAGATATGAGTTTAACTAATCCCTAGGGGATCCATAGTATGAGGTTTAATTTAATGTAATCTGCAGATTTAATTATGTATATCTGTTAAAAAAAAAAATTATGTGTGGAGACATTACATATACAATTAGCAGTAGTATTAGAATGCGATTCTGTATACTGTACGGCCATGAATGTACATAACACTCTCTCTATATATATAAAAGGGAGGACTGTGCCCTCGGATCCACCGAGGTTGGCGGACTCCGTCGCCATCTGCCTTCTTTTCTTGTAGGTTGCTTTGAAGCATGCTTGTCGAAGGCATTTGGTTCTTTCAGCAAGCTCAATGCCCGCCATTTCTTCCATGGGCCTCTTCTGTTCTTCCAATATTTCCACAGCATTTCTCAGCCGCGCGTTGCTCAGCCCTCCTTTGTTCTTTTCCAGCTCCTGAAAATTAGTATTGGTGTCACTATCATTTTATCATTTCAATCAAATTCTTAGTATTAGTATCCCTATCATTTTACCATTTCAATCAAATTATTTTTATTTTCTTCTTAAATTACTAGCAACCAGCTTCTCTAGATGCCATATATATATATATATGAAGAACTCATAATTTAGCCTACAAAATTACTCAAGTCCTCAGCTTACCTGAATATTGTGAATGAGGCTTTCCAGACTCTTCAAACTCCCTCCATCTTCAACTCCTTTGCGGCTTGAGTTATTGGCATGTGGAAATACTGAGAGAGTTCGCTTAGGGTAATATCAGTTATTCTATCTGTAGACCCTCGCTGATGACTATATCTATTGATAAATAAAAAACACTTACAAACTTTCACAGAAACTAGCTTTTAAATGAATGAAACTATTACTAAAAGTATCCATGTGTGTTTATATCTATTTATTTATTAATTGAAAATGAAAAGTTTCTTTAAAATCGGTTGATTGCAAAGTTATTAAGAAAATTTTAAAAATAAAATATATCATAAAAATGGGAAAAGAACTTCTTCTAACTGAATCAATGTGTGTATTTATATTTATTTGTTTATTAACCGAAAATGCAAAATTTTTTATAGCTATATTTGATTTTAAAATAGATGGATAGCAAAGTTATTAAGAAAATCTCAAATATAAAATATATCAGAAAAAGTTGAGAAAATAACTTCTTCCGGAATGAATTTTAATAAGGGATAGATGTTATTTTCAGACTCTAATTCTCTTCTATATATATATATGATACAGACAAAGAAATAAAAACTTTGATCTTTAAAGTTGGTTGATTATAATAATATTAAGAAAATCTAACAAATATGGTCAATTGGTCAATTAGAGTCAATTGAGAAAACAATTCAAAGTCTTCCTATATGAATTTCAAAATTAAAATTATAAATTACTAAGAAAATGCATCATTTTATTTACAGATATAAAAAATACCTCGAACTAAAAAAGAGACAGAAATAAAAGTATTGGAGATAGTGTGGTTTCAAAATTGTACCGAAAAAATAAAACATTTGATCTTTAAAATTGGATATAAAAAATACCTCGAATTTAAAAAGAGATAGAAATGAAAGTATTGGAGATATTGTGTTTTCAAAATTGTACCAAAAAATAAAAAATTTGATCTTTAAAATTGATTGATTACAACAACATTAAGAAAATCTCTTCCTAAATAAATTTTAGATTTCGAAAATCTCTTCCTAATATAATCAGTCAAAACTAATTGGGAAAACAATTTCTTCCTAAATAAATTTTAGATTTCGAAAGTAAAATTATAGGTTATTGTATATTTGAAAAGATACATCCTATACACGGGGAATTTAAAAAAGATGGAAATAAAAGTGTGTATATATTAATTTTTGATATTTTTCTTAAATTGGTTTAAATTTGTTTTTCACCAACGATCTCAGCATTTTTTTATAAGACTTACTTCATATTATGCATGTATATATTAATTTTTGGTACTTTCTCTTAAATTGGTTTAAATTGGTTCTTCACCAACGATGTCAGCTTTTTTTATAAGACTTATTTTTGTCATATTATGCATCTCTCATTAAACCATAAAATGCATCTGACATTATTAAACAAGAAATTAGAAAAATGCACCCGCCTATTTTAATAACATTTATATTTGATAAATATGGTACCAATGGCAAAATAACAACGCAAGATTGTACAAAATTTTGCAGAAAGCATTTTACAAGAACTAATTTTAACCACAGCTAACACTCGTAGAATCCACTGTTATCAACCAAGATATAAATATTTATGATATGCAATAATATTGTTTGGACACCATTGGGGCTTAGCAAGTTGCATTCACCATTAAATATATACATGAGCGAAATGATCAATGTTAAGTGTGAAGCCAAATTCACGCAAGATTCTAGATCTTTCTAGATTAGATCTTTTTAGATCTCCAGTATTTTAGATCTTTTTACGCCACCATTAGTTTCTAGATCATTCCAGATCTCTATCTGAATCACATACAAGATTTTAGATCCTTCTTCTGCCTTTATAAATTTGTAATTTCTCTGACTAAGGAAAACAAGCCAAGGCCCAAGCCAGTTATGTAATGCAAAGTGATTTCTGCTCTCCAATGATTGTTTTGTCTATTCCGCTGTTTCTGAGTGAGTAATCTTGTTGTTTCTCCATTTGTCTGTCTCTGTAAATTATTCTTTGCTATTGTCATCTAAGTCTCTGAGTATAACTCTGTTGCGTGTTATGTATGCTCTGATCTAACAACTGGTATTAGAGCCAAAGGTCTCGAGTTTGAAACACACCTGGCTCACGTTGACGGGGGAGATTGTTGCGCTCCCCGTTAATGGCGGTATTGATCCAATGCTCCCGTGTGTTTCATGGCATGTGCTTAAATTTAGCGATGTGTTTGTTTACTAACACCTGCGGGTTTTGGTGTAATGGAAATCATGACTCCAACAAGTGGTATCATAGCCAAAGGTCTCGAGTTTGAAACACACCTGGCTCACGTTGAAGGGGGAGATTGTTGCGCTCCTCGTTAATGACGGTGTTGATCCAACGCTCCTGTGTATTTCGTGGCATGTGCTTAGCAGTAGCGATGTGTCTGTTTACTAACACCTGCGGGTATCACTAGTATCAGAGCTAGGGTCAAATATCCACTGTGCAAACCACTTAGTACCATCGCCTTACTCTAGTAGCATTCGTTAAAACATTGGTTGCTACCCGTGGTGCTGTTGAAGGATCTGTCCAGGAAATAGCTGAGGAATGTTGGAACTAAAAGACAGTTGCTACAAGAAAAACAAGGTCGTGGATCTATGTTGAAACGTGTTGCTGGAGTTTGAAACGTGGAGATCTGTGGAGTTTGGAGTTCAAACGTGGTGTTTGTAAGTATTTTTTTACATCAAGCTTCCACGTATATGTAAGTTTTTTTCTCAAATCAACATATATATGTGTGAAATGTGAAAAGGTTAAAACATTATATATGTTTTATATATTTATTATGAAACATATATAATTAGATGTTGGAATTTTGAAAAGTATATTTTAAAAAGGAGCAGGAATTTTGAAAAGGGTATTTTAAAAGGAGGAAGGTCATTATTACTAAATTTTAAAGAGTAATAATTAAAGTTTTATTTTTAAGTGGAGTTTTTGTGTTTTGGGGCATGAATTTGATTGAAAATGGAGACAACAGTTACAGATATGGAGAAGTTGAGCAAGGCTAATTTTTCCCTATGGAAATCACAGATGGAGGATATATTGATTTTAAAGGATCAGTGTTTGCTAATTGAGGGCACAATAAAGAAACCCTAATCGATGACAAATGAAGAATGGAATAAGCTAGATAGAAAGGCGATTGGAACAATCTGCCAATATCTAGCAAAGAATGTGTATTTCAATGTGTCCGGAGAAAAGACGGTTGAAGGTTTATGGAAGAAGCTCCATGATTTATATGAGAAGAACACGATATCAAAAAAAGTGTTCTCGATGAAGAAGCTTTATAATCTCAAAATGAAGGAGGGTGCTTCAGTTGCTGAGCACATGAATGCAAAAAATATAATTACTAATCAGCTTGCCTCTATTAAAATCATTTTAGATGATGAAACTAAAGCTATTTTGCTAATGTGTTCTATGCCAAACAGTTGGGAAAATTTAATTGTAGCTATGAGCACTTCAGCAACTACAGGGACCCTAAAGTTTGATGATGTCAGTAGCAGTTTAACGAATGAGGAGCTGCGACGCAAGTCAATTGCGGAAAACTAAGGAGGAGAGGCTCTAGCTCTAGCTGATCGTGGTAGGAGAATGGATCAAGGCCGGAAAGGTCGATCAAGATCAAGAGGCCAATCAAAATCAAGGAGAGGCAGAATCATCTGCTTTCATTGTGGCAAACCCAAGCACATGAAGAAAGAATGTCAATTCTGGAAGAAAGGACAAAAGGAACAGAGACCGTCTAGTACAAATCACAAATCATCCAGCACAAATGAAGATGAGACTACTGTTGTAGCCACAGATGGTGATGTGTTGTTTACTGTTTCAGTAGAGGATGCATGTGTATATACATCTAGCAGTAGCTTTGATTGGATCCTTGACTCTGGGGAATCTCACCATGTAACCCCATGCAAAGATATTTTTGTTTCATATAATCCTGGTGATTATGGTAGAGTGCATTTGCGGAATAATCATTTTTGTAGTGTTGTTAGAGTGGGAGATGTCCAGATCAAGATGAAAGATGGATAAGATATATTGTTGAAACAGGTCAAGCATGTACCAGAAATGTGCATGAGTTTAATCTCTATGGGACGGCTGGATGATGAAGGCTATTCGACAAGCTTTGGAAAAGGAGGCTGGAAAAATAGCAAAGGTGCATTGGTCGTGGCCAAAAAACCCAAGACAGGAACATTATACACATTGAAGACACTGATAGGAAAATCAGATTTGGTTGTTGTCACAAAAGAATGAAATTCAGTAAATCTGTGGCATAAGTGTTTGGGTCACATGAGCGAGAATGGCTTAAAAATCCTTGTTGGTAAAAATTTATTGCCAGGTTTGAAATCTTACAATCTTGATCTTTGTGAGCATTGTATATATGGTAGACAAAGAAGGGTTTCATCCTTAGAGGTGGCCATGACAGAAAGAAAACTGTGTTAGAATTGGTACACTCAGATGTGTTTGGGCCTGTTAACATCAAATCATTAGGACGAGCATCAGATTTTGTAACATTTATAGATGATGCATCGAAGAATGTTTGGGCATATCCTATAAAAAATAAAAGTGAAGTGTTTGGAATATTTCAAAAATTCCATGTTGATGTTGAAAGAAAGACTAGCAAATTGCTGAAGAGTTTAAGAACAGATAATGGTGGAGAATATTGTTCAAATGCATTTAAGGAATATTGTAATAGGTTTGGCATAAATCACGATAAGACTGTGCCTAGTACTCCTCAACAGAATGGTGTCGCAGAAAGGATGAATCGCACCATTATGGAAAGGGTGTGAAGTATGTTGTCCAATTCCGGTTTGGAGAAGAATTTTTGGGTTGAAACAGTGAGGACCACTTGCTACCTCATAAATAGATTTCCAATTACAACCTTGGATGGCGGTATCCCTCAAGAAGTTTGGACTGGTAAGAATTTGAATTATTCTCACTTGAAAATCTTTGAATGTGAAGCATTCGTACATATTCCCAAAGAAAATAGAACTAAGGCAGATGATAAATCTATGAAATGCATTTTTTTGGGATATGCGGATGAATATTTTGGTTATCGTCTATGGGATCCAGTCAAACATAAAATTATTAGAAGCTGGGATGTTATATTTAATGAGTCAGAAATGTTCAAGAGGACTATAGGTGAGTTGAGATCAAGAAGGTTATTGACAAGTTTGAAGAGTAGCAGGAAAACATACCACCAATAGAAGAAAATGAACAGCAAATTCAGGAAAATGATGAACAACAAGAAGAAGGAATTTTGCAGGAACCTTTACAAGAGATTCAACCTGATAATGCACCACCATAGTTGGTTCGCAGATATTCTAGGCCTCATAAGCCTTCACAAAGGTATCCTCCTTCAAACTATATTTTGTTGACTGATGAAGGTGAACCTAATTGTTTTCAAGAAGCTTGTGAATTCGAGCACAGTAAAGAATGGAAGAAGAAATGAATTCTTTGCAGGAAAATAAAACTTGGGAGTTGGTAAACCTCCCAAAAGGTAGAAAGGCTCTACAAAACAAATGGGTGTACATGATTAAGCATGAAAATGATGAAAAGAAGGAGAGGTATAAAGCAAGGTTGGTGGTGAAAGGTTTTGCCTAAAAAGAAGGTATTGACTTCACTGGAATTTTCTCATCTATTGTTAAAATGTCATCCATTAGAATCATTCTTGGTCTAGTTGTTGCTTTAGACCTAGAATGTGAATATTTAGATGTAAAAACTGCATTCCTTCATGGTGAATTGGAGGAAGAAATTTATATGGAGTAGCCAGAAGGCTTCATATAAAAATTCAAAGAAGGCCTTGTTTGTAGGTTGAAGAAGAGTCTTTATGAGTTGAAACAAGCACCTCGACAATGGTAAAATAAATTTGATTCATTCATGTTGGAACATGGTTTTCAGAGGTTGGAAGCTACCATTGTGTCTATATCAAGAGGTATGATCAAGGAAATTATATCATATTATTGTTATATGTGGATGACATGTTGATTGTTGGGCATGATAAGAATAAGATCAATAGATTGAAGAAAGATTTGGGTAGCAAATTTGCAATGAAGGATTTGGGACCAGCACAACAAATATTGGGCATGCGGATTATGCGTGACAGGAAAAACAAAAGGTTGTGGTTGTCACAAGAAAAATATATCATGAAGGTGTTTGACAGGTTTAATATGAAGGATGCCAAGCCAATTGGTACACTCCTTGCAGCCCACTTCAAGCTGAGTATTGAATTATGTCTTAGTGATGACAAGGAGAAAGAAGATATGAGCAAAATTCCTTATGCTTCAGCAGTTGGCAGTTTGATGTATGCCATGGTATGCACACGACCATACATTGCATATTTAGTGGGAGTAGTGAGTAGGTTCCTTGCCAATCCAAGCAAACAACATTGGTAAGCAGTAAAATGGATTTTGAGGTATCTCAAGGGTACTAGTCATTATTGTTTATGTTTTGGTCATGATGAGACTGTGCTTGAAGGATTTACAAATGCGGATATGGCTGGAGATATGGATACCAGAAAGTCCACTACAGGTTATTTGTATACATTTGCAGGTGCAACAGTATCTTGGGTGTCAAGGCTACAAAGAATAGTAGCCCTCTCTACAACAGAAGCAGAGTACATAGCTACAACAGAAGCTTGTAAAAAGATGTTGTGGATGCAACGATTCCTAGGAGAGATAGGAATAAAGTAGGACAAGTATGTGTTATATTGTAATAGTCAAAGTGCCATTCACTTGGCGAAAAACCCAGCATTTCATTCAAAAACCAAGCACATTGACTTAAGGTACCATTGGGTTCGGCATGTGTTGGAGGAAGAACAATTATCCTTGGAAAAAATGCATACAGATAGGATCCCTACTGATATGCTCACTAAGATTCTACCACGAAATAAACATGAGTTATGTAGAGGCATGGTAGGACTCAATGTTACTTGATGACTCTTATTTGGCTTCAAGTGGGAGAATGTTAAGTGTGAAGCCAAATTCACGCAGGATTCTAGATCCTTCTAGATCAGATCTTTGTAGATCTCCAGGATTCTAGATCTTTCTATACCGCCATTAGTTTCTAGATCATTCCAGATCTCCATCTAAATCACATACAGGATTCTAGATCCTTCTTCTGCCTCTATAAATTTGTAATTTCTCTGGCTAAGGAAAGCAAACCAAGGCCCAAGCGTGTTATGTAATGCAAAGTGATTTCTGTTCTCCAATGATTGTTTTGTCTATTCCACTGTTTCTAACTAAGTAATCTTGTTGTTTCTCCATTTGTCTGTTTCTATAAATTATTCTTTGTTATTGCCATCTAAGTCTCTGAGTATAAATCTGTCGTGTGTTATGTATGCTCTAAGCTAACAATCAGGATCATGGATCTAGAGCGAACTGAAACTGACAAAACTCCCTGGCAAATGACGAAGGCTTAAGGTCTCTACCTCTGGAAGCTCGGTATTTTGCTTGACATCTGCAGCCATCTTTTTATCTTTTGGAGGAAATTCTATGTTAGTTGGGTTCATTGTGTGGCTAACCATTGAAGCCATCGGAATTGTGGTCTAGTTAGAGATATCCCATTCGGGAGGATTTGATTGGAGAGATAACGGTTTGGAAAGGGTGCACGAAGCAGGATCTGTTTTTTTTGGAAACTCACATAGGCTTGGAATAGAGCCACATGGATCCAGAAGATCTTTTGTTTCGAAGATATCGTCTACATTGTTTAGATCTTCTGAGGATTGTGAAATACCAATCAGCTCAGAGTTCCTGCAAAAAAAAGTATAGAAGATGATGAAGATGGGTTTTTTTCAATTAACATATTGATGTGATGGATTCAGAAGACATTTTTATAATTAATTTTACTCACATAAGCTTACATTTTGATAATATAATTTTTACATGGTTTAAGGCATCAATTTATCTATAAATTCTAGATCATGAAAATGCTTAAACCAATTTATCTATAAATTCTAGATCATGGAAATTTATTAATGCTAATAAATTAATGGTTCAGATTACAACAACTAACCTGGGCACTGATTCCAGCCAAGGGATTGCAACCTGCACATCACTACAATACTCGAGAATACTTTGCCAAAAGTCCTGCTTAGCCATATCTTGAATATGATGCAATTTAGCTACTTCTATAATCTTTAGATATTTAACAAAGCGATTTTTCTCACAAGTTGATCAGGTTAATGCATACACATCTTTGATGTAACCCTCAAAACCTACATGAATTATGGAACTGTATAGTTCAGTGGCTTTCGCTGTGACTCTGCAACATGTTTAGTGAGAACCATCATTCAAATAATTTGGAAACGCGAGGGTCTTTCCACTCGGATCAATTTCTCCTCTCGACTGTAGCCATGTCTCCATATAAAGAGCCCAAGAGTCAGGTGAATTGAAACAAATTTTTACAACTTCTGATATCCGTTTATTAGAATTAAATTAAAATTAAAAAGAAATAAGCGAACTGTCTGTATTGTACAGGCTTCGTTTCCACAATAAAGCTTCTTTGCACACGTGCTGTATCTAGCTTGTTAGTTCTTACGACATCATTGCTGCCAAGGAGAGATGTTAATGGTTGGTTCGCATGCTAAAAACAGATGGCAGGTGAAAATAAAACCTGAGAAATAGACAACCCGATCGAAGTCTCTGGATTTTCCATAAACAATATTTCCAAGTTTTTATATCACATAATATTAAATGTTGCCGCGATTATATTAAAAAATAAATTTGCTGAAAAGAATTATAGAAAATTACAAACACATGACATAATATATTACAAATCAGCATAGATCTATTTGTGATTAAATTTCTGTGTAAAACTTATTTTAAAGTGAAAAAATATAATTCATAATTTTTTATTGCTTAAATTGTATTTTTAATTATAAACCCATGACATATTATAAATCATTATACATTTATTTGTGATTAAATTTTTCAGGTGTAGAACTTATTTAAGAGTAAAAAATATAATTTGTAATTTTTATTGTTTAAATTGTATTTTTAAATGTTATAAAGATTAAACTAATTTTTTTGTTATTAATATATTTTTAAATATACTTTAATATTAATTTATATTAAAATATTTTATTCATAATTTATATCGAATATTTTATTCTATACAACATTAAAATATTAATATTTTTTTTAACATTTTTTCTATATAATAGATATATATGAAGTTGATATCGTGTGTTAAAAATCTTATTCACATATTTTTTTTACTTCTAAATACTTTACATGAAATTAAGCTAACTTATATCCATCTTAATTCTTTATCTACTTCAAATCTCTTTTAGCTCTCAAAGAGGTTTGTATATCAAGAGATTTGATCCCTAGATCCCTAGTTCTCCCTTTAAATAGGCTATATCCCACATGAATACCATCGATCAATACCACTAATTCTCAATACCATGTCCCATTTTTATTTTTATTCTTATTTTAATTTTATATTGTTATTTTTATTTTGTTATATTTATTTTTTTATTTTATTTCTGTCTAAGTTAAAAATTTTACATTACATTATATTAATTTTTTAATTTAATTCTTATTTTTATGTAATTTGACTTAGTCAAAATGTTAAACATTACATTACAACATATCTTCCATATTTAGGATATGTGGACATATCTTCCATACTCAGGATATGTGGACAAAAAATTTAAATATGCATGGCATATTTTTTTCATTATAGCCCAGATTATTTTTTATGGCACAATCAAGTATGCGTGGCATGCTTAGTAATTATAATGATTATTATAATTATTTTTTATAATAATAATTATAAAAATAAATTATTATTTTTTGTAATTTATTTTATAAAAAATAAATTATTTTTTAAATTTTAAGAGAGATGGACATATTTGCACATAGCCTTCACACTAACTTATAAAATGAGCCTCCCGGCTCAATAATTCACTAAAAAAAGTAACAAGTCACCTAGTAAAACTTAACAAATAATATAATGGTAAAGCTAAACCTTGAATCCAAACATGAAAGTAACAATGTAAACATTGATTGCCAATAAAACTTAATATCAACCAGCCTAGATCCATCTTATCAAATCTATGGAGGTGCAAACCTCTTTTTTCAGTGCAAAACTTGAGGAAAGGTTTACACCTCGAGAGATGTGACCCTTCTCTGCGCGTGATAGATCCGGAATTAAGATGGATCTAGCTGGTTTTAGTAGTATGCCGCCAAAGAAAATCTAACGAATAGATGATTGATTTTTATCAATAATATGTAAAATCATCTAATAATAATATAATATTTATAAATATGCTAAATATGTCTCAAATTAATGTGGTCATTTTAATTTTAAATTTGCTTAGTTACCTCGGTTTGTTGAGATGATAAATATTGTGAATAACTTTAATGATGAAAAATGATGAAACAAAAAATTTGAATGTAAAGTAACAATGTAATAGTGTTGAATCCTCTCTCTCACATCATCTCTCTCTCTCTCTCTCTCTCTCTCTCTCTCTCTCTCTTCACCCTCCAACTCTGTTACTATATCCTTCCATCTTTCTTTCTCTCCTCCATTCTCTTCATCTTTCCTTCTTTGTCTTTTTATCTCACCCTATAACATGTTCTGCTTCAGCCTCTATTTGTGTTTGATTGACAATGATCACTAGCTCATCATCTGATATGTCAGTCCCTAGAACATCTTCTGCTCCAGCCTCCATGTACTCTACCTGTTTATTGATGGAAATATCCTATAATGTAATTTTCTTCTTTTTATACTAGAGCTTCAGGAATTTCTTCTACACATTAATATTGATAGTACCCACAGATTCCATCCAAGGATATCCTAAAACAACATCCATATTATCCATCTCTGAAGTATAAAAATCACCATGCAATACATACTTATCCATAGAAATCTTCAAATCCTTATACACTTGAACATCATCATCATCCACCTGTGTGTTTTCAATGTGTTTTGCTGGAACTTGCAATTTTTTTGTCAAATTAACATTGATAAACTTATGCTTGCAACTAGGATTTATAGAAACAATGATATTCTCCTTTTGAATCAATCCATGAACCTGTAATAAGGATATACCAGTGGGAAATAACCCCACATGTTTCCCCTTATCTTGTTTTCTAGCCTGAGACCACTTGTCCATAAGGAGTTTTTCCAATTCTTCATTCGAAAATTTGGACAAGTCTTTGATGCCAAGTGAGTTCCACCATATGGAGGCCTTTTCTTTCAAACCAATTGGTACTATAGACTTCCAAAATACCCCATATATGCTCTTTAGATTTTGTATGAATTCTTTAATAGTAGGGCTATCATATTTTCCTGTAAAATTTTCCATGAAGAGGGTTTGAGAAAAATTCACTTACTTGGCAAAAATTTGAAATGGCCACAATTCCGTCGATATTGCTCAGAATCTCTATTATGACATGTTTTAGGAAATGGAACAACCATTCTGCATCTGCCCATGTGATAGAAATCTTGGGCCAGGCACTGGAATTTCAGATCTGCGCTATAATTCTCACGCCGTCACCAAAATTTCTGAAAAAGAGCTGATTTTAAATCAGCGATATCGTCCTCATCTAGACTTCGATTCGACTGATTTTTTTTTGAAATCGGGTATTTTTTCACAAAGAATTCATATTTGTAATTAGATTTTGTAGATTTTGCCCCAAAATGTACATATCTGCTCCGCAAACTCGTTGCCCCGAAAAAATGTCTGCAACACCACTGATTTTTAGATCAGCAATATCTCCTTCATCCGGACTCCAATTCGGCCGATTTTTTTTTTTGAAATCGGGTATTTTTCGCAAAGAATCCAAATCTGCAATTATATTTTGTAGATTTTGCCCCAAAATGTACATATCTAATCTGCAAACTCGCTGCCCCATAAATCCTGCAAAAAAAAATTCTCCACTTTTGCCCAAGAAAGTGCTCTGATACCACTTGTTATAGTTCGAACCTAACAATATATGATAATATAAATAAACCCAAGAATAACAAGATTTGAATATAGAAATTATTCACTTTATTGATCAAACCCTTCAGGTAGAGCAACACCATACATTCACTCCTTAAAGAAAGAGAACACTCCACAAGCCATATGTTTGTTCATACAATAATCCCTTGACATCTCTCCATGTGGAGTCTCTAGTCTCTATATAGGCCTCATACATACAATACCATGAGTCATCACCATGGTTCCCTCATACCATCGAACTAATACCATGGGCCCATTACATTATTACTAACTACTTGTGGTCCCTTACATGATACGAGTTAACCACTTTATTTATTACTATGGTCCATCCCATTATTACATTATTCCCTTAGGTACCTCCCTTTGTACCCCATATTATTCCACTTGTTATTGCTCTGATACCACTTGTTATAGATCTGATCAGAAAATATATGATAATGCAAATAAACCACAGAAATAAGAAGATAGAAATAGATAGAAATGATTTTTTATTCATATCAAACCCTTAAGGTAGGGCAACACCATACGTTCACTCCTTAAGGAAGGAGAACACTCCACAAGCCATATGCTTGTTCATACAATAATCCTTGACCTCTCTCCATGTGGAGTCTCTAGCCTCTATATAGACCTCATACATACAATACCATGGGTCATTACCATGGTTCCCTCGTACCATCAAACTAATACCATGGGCCCATTACATTATTACTAACCACTTGTGGTCCCTTACATGATATGGGTTAACCACTTTATTTATTACTATGGCCCATTCCATTATTACATTATTACCATGGGTACCTCCCTTTGTACCCCATATTATCCCCCCTTGGTATATAACGTGGCTCTTTAACCTTCTATGTGGTTATTATGCTTTCCTCTGCTCCCTTGTCTTGTTATGTTGCAACTTTTCTGGTTAAGCTTCCTGTTTTGATTCTCTGGTTGATGTATGAATATTTTAATGCTCTGGCAAGTCGCAGTCACAGTGGGCTTCCTCGGCTTCGCTCGGTCCTGGCAAGGTAAGTTACCCCTCCATGTTATAGCTTGTCTTCTTCATTTTTCTTCAACACTAACGACATTCGCCCCTTTGTCTGCAGGGTTTTCACTGTTGACTGTGACTCAGTTGGGGTTTCGTTCCTCCAATGCAAATACTCTTCAGGTAAGCCGTCTCTTTTGATTTTTCTTGTCGAATTTTATTTCCAGGTTGCTCTCGGCATTCATTTAACTGACATGCTCTGTTGGCTCTCTGTGGCAGGTTAGGGTTTGCTCTAGGCTTGGTCTTTGAAACGGTTACAAGCAATGGCTCCAGTAGGGTCGTTCTCTGCTACTGTTACTTAACTTGTAGTATTATTCCTCTATCTAGACACTGGAAAAGTCCAGTACTCCTTCGTTTAGTTGTCTTTGCTGTCGAGCGACCTTGGCTCTGTTTGTATGTAATCTCAACTGTTATTTGGGCTCTGGACACTTGTAATTTATTCTCTTTTTCCTGTTGTGGCTGACTAAGGTCCCACCCTGGCTTTCAGGGTTTGTCTGTTTTGTATTGTCTCACACTATTTAGTCGAGCACTCGGAACTCTGTTTTTGGTATTTCGTTCTTCGACTATTGTATTTTCGTTCTATTGAGAATTGACTCATAATTGTTGTTTTCTTTCATGTATTTGGAAACTATTGTTGTTGTTACTAGAACTCCTTGCTGGGAATGCTCGTATGACTTCTTTGTTAAATTTAGTAGCTATGTCTTTGTTTAATAGAAAGAAAGAAATAGATGGGAACACACAGTAGTGCTATTTAGTTTACACACAGAGTAATTAGAGGAAAGAAATAAAATATCATAGACAAACTAGTTACAGATGGATTCAGATATTCGGATGTTTGAAAATTATTGTCTCCTTTTCGTATTCTTGTTCTCGTGCATTGGACCCCTTCAAAATGTATTACATTGGTTTTTGTATTGTATTCAGATAGTTACTTGAACTGTTCTCAGTTATCCTTCAGTTACTTTTATAGTTACACAATTGATAACTATTTTTGGTTTCTTGTGCGTAGCGTTTACAATATTTTTTTTTTTAAATGAAAAGACAACTGTAAGATCAATTAATAAAAACACAGAACAATGTGACCGTAATGACCCTAACCTAACTGTATTGTTCCTAATATCCCTTAACTATTAATAAAATAAAATAAAAACTAGTTCCTAGACACTGTTTTGGTCAACAAATGTAAATGAAACTAAATGACAATGAACCTGTCCTCCTTAGCTGAGACCAAACACCCGGTCATGGTACCCTTAGCTGGATGCTCCTGCATCAAATATGGTAATTATCAAATCATATGTTACATATATTTTATTATGCTACTTATCTTGGTATAGCATATATCTTTTTATGCCACTTATGTGGGTGTAATATATAGTTATTTTGGTGCAATAAAGTTTTTATATTAGTTATTTTACTGTAATATATAGTTATTTTGGTGCAATATGAAATTTTGAGTTAGTGAAGTGGCTAAATATGCCTCTTCAATTTTATGTTCTCATTTCTGCTTCTATAGTTTACACTAAACATTTTATTGCCTTCAATTTTTCAGGTTCAACGTGAGGTACTGACTTAAACAAATAAGCATTACATAGACATAAAAATCTAGAGATATTCTAACTTAGATACGAACTTTTTCAGGTTCAATGTGAGGTACTGACTTAAACAAATAAGCATTACATAGACATAAAAACCTAGAGATACTCTAACTCAACTACAAACTCACACAAATCTAGAACATTAATTTCTTTATTATCTCCAAGTCTCCAATATTTACCACACCCAACTTGCCTCTACATAGCATAAAATTATGTTTTTCTAAAACTTTAGTAAATATGTGTGCCACATTATCATTTGTATTACAATATATCAAATTTATTTCTTTTGAATACATAAAAAATGATGTTGTGTGTCAATGTTCTTTGATGTTGAATGACAGACTCGGTTGTTTGACACTTTGATAGAGCTCTGGTTGTCACACTTGATGATTGTTACTCCTTCATATTTTTCTCCCATGTCTTCAAGAATTCTTCTTAGCCAAATCCCTTCACAGGTTGCACTGTATAACACCTTGTACTCAACTTTAGTGGAAGACAAAGAAGCAATGGGTTGTTTCTTATTTCTCCATTATAGTCATTTAGATTTCCTACCTAGTCAGAATATGAATAACATGTCAAATCAACATTCAAATCATTAATATACTCAATACCAAAATTTTCATTCTCCTTCAAATATCAAAGACTCTCTTGATTGCCTTCTAGTGGCCTTCATGTGGCTTAGCCATGAACTTGCTAATTATGCTAACTGAGTATGCAATATGTGGCATAGTTGTAATTAATTAATTCAAACTCCCCACCAAGTCTTTATACAATGTTGGAAATAACACTGAGAGGGGGGGTGAATTAGTATTATCAAGTCAATTATTTTTCATTTCATAATCAGATTTGCATACGCTACTTCAGTTAGTGAAAACAACGTATATATGCAACTACAGTTAAGGAAACTCACGTATAACTTGCACACATATAATTTAATTTATTCTTCAGATGTTGATCATTAATCTGTGTCAGAACCATATAACCAGTAACTAGGAACAGTAAAACAGAACAGACAATCACACACAAGAACACCAGATACAAGGTGGAAACCCAATGTGGGTGAAAACCACCTGCTGCAATTCATCTCTATCTTCTTTCAATTAGAAACTTCTTTTTACAATGGATCTGTACTGGTGCAGTCTTATACCAATATGCAGGCTTCTACCTACAGAAGGCTACAACCTTCTCTCGTTTTCCAGCTTCTCCTGGAAGGGAGATACAACCCCCTTAGCTCTTGTACTAGCTGATGTACTAGTACGTAGGTGCTAACCTACAGAAGGCTAAAACCTTCTCTTTTCTTCCAGGGACCACGTTTCATAAATTTTCAGACTGGATCCATCAATAATCAAACATCAAATACCTCTACATCAACCAATCTCCTTTTCTTCAATCAAAACTGAATCAAACAATTACTTCTCTGAATGTTGTAACCAGACTACATTGACAGTAACCAGAAACCAATCCTGAACCTAGAACACTTTAGCAATAAACAGAAGTAGCTAAAACATATTTCATGGGACGTACGCTACTTTAATATGTATAACCTACGTACATACATTTCTGTATTAAGACCAACCAGCATATACGCTGCTTTGACTTACTGAACCAGCGTGTATACGCACCTCTGCTATGCTGAACCTGCGTACAGATCTATAAAAGATAATTTACCCTTTTCACTTATTCAGACATGAGTTATACTCAGATTATCAGATTTATAGATCAAATCATGTGCCAAATATAACAAATCAAAATCACACAAAGATACTACTATTCAAGCCTTAAGATCTTGACCCAACAATAGAATTTATCCTTCTTCTTGCGCTCAGGTTCCTCCTTGGTTCAAATCCAGCTATGCACCATAACCCAATTCTAGATCTTGCTCTTCCTAAGATATTCAATGCTTGAGTGAATACTTTTTCCAAATGATCTCCTTCCCTTTTTATAGTCTTAGGCCTTACTCAAACCATGGTCCAAAACCATAGAGAATCAATACCATGGACCCAAATACCTAGGTTCAACACATCGGACAAGATACCATGGTCCAAAACCATAGATCCAAATACCAAGGACTAAATACCATGGACCAAAAATACGTTTTCCCACATGTGCATGCTTTTCCTTGCATGAAAGTGTGTGCATACGTATACACGCCTTATGATCGCCGAAACTGCATGTATACGCGACTTGGTTAAGTGGAACCTGCGTATATCTCTTTTTCCTTCATTTTGAGAGCCTGAACTGTGACCTGTTATTTGAGTGAGTTTCCATCAAGGACAACACCTGTGTCATAGTGCCAAACTTGTGTCATAATGCCAACATACAATGTGTCATTCACTTCTTTTGTTTCTTCATCATTCACAAGTTTAACATTATGTTCTAGTGTTGTAGATATTTCTTTACATACATTCATGTTGAATCTCCTCATTAATTCATGTTTGTATTTACTTTGTGTGACCATTATCTCTCCAAAATTTAAGGCCTAAATAGTAATGAAATTCTCCAAGATTGTTCATTTCAAATTCCTATGAAAAACATTTTTGTATATTTCCAATTAACCTAGTATCACTCTGTTGGAGTCCATTTTTTTTTACGTTTAATTTTGTTAACTATGGAGCTACATATGGGGATTGAGGAGCACATAAAATATCGATAGCATGCAGGATAGGGATGGTGTAGGAGGTAAGGTGTGGTGCAAGTGGACATTGCGTGGGAAGGAGATAATGGTGCCTGATGAAGGCGCATACAAGGAAATATTGACAATTTGGATTTTGTAGTAGGATGAAGCCGACAAAGGATGTCGTGGCAGGTAGGGGGCTAGAGATATTTTTCAGGAGAAGGAGAAAGGGTGGAGTGGATTAGTTTGGAGGGAAGATATTTTGAAGGACCATTATTACACATGTGCCAGCTCATGGATGGGATTAGGAAATATCCCAATGGTTTGCAAGACAGTTGGAGAAATCCATCAGAGAGAAGATTCGAAGGGATTTCAGGCAAGAATAATACGAGGTGTTGAAGATAGAATGCGAGATGGGTGAGAAAATGAAGGAGAAAGTAGAAGTGTGGAACCTCTTCTTGGTTATGTGATGTCTGAGTTTGTATGTCTTTAGTCATAGGTGTGTATGTCAGAGTTTGTAGCTATTGAGCAAACCGATTGTAATATTCATGCATATCTCCATGTATGGGTTTTACATTATGAGTTTTATTCATGTTTCTACATGTTGGTTGTATATAAAAGGAATTAATTTTGGATAAGTGTTAATATAACATTTGATGGTTGGAAGTGTAACTTCTTGTGACCTCCCGCGAGTTGTCGGTTGTGATTGGTGTTCTTCTTGGTGAGTCGAGGGGCTTAAAACAATGCACATCGTGCAGTATTAGAGTGATGGTAAAGTTCCTTTTAGTGGGAGTCCAGTGTCATAGGTCATAGACAGTCTTGTCAAACCACAAAATCCTGGTTCTAACAGTCACCCATTAACATCTCAAGTGAGACTTCAACCACTTCATGGGTGTTTCTGAAAGGGCCGATGTTGAGTGGGTTTTTCTTGGCCACTGCATAATAAATCTGGTGTTTGTCAGAATCCTGTGTGCCAACAAATGGTTCTGTTGTCGAGACTAGGATGGTTGTGTGATAGGTTTGTCTTGTAGGAATGTGGAAGCCATGGAATCCAACCCAAAAGGAGATTACCATGTGGCTTAAATGGAAGGAGCACGAGTTTGGAACAAAGGAAATTGACAATAGGAAGTAGAGCATGGAAAAATGGCTACACAAATACATGTATACTAATTTCCATGATGTTTTCTTTGAGGAGTTCCCAAATATGCTAACATATTCGATCCAATACTTAACGGAAAATAACCCAACATATCTCCATGATGGGCCAAGGAAGTGGACACCAAAGGAATTATTCCAAATCCAAGTGGTGGGAATAAAACCTCTCGTGTTGTTTATTTCTAGTTTGAAAGTGTGTTGGAAGGATACATTGTCGATTTTGCAATGGAAGTGACAATGTCATATACTATAGTGGAGCAGAAATTTTTTAAGGGACCAAGAGGCATGTTCATCAGGTCAATATCATTACTTATTAATATGTTGTTATATGACTTCAACCCTTGGAATTTGATAACATGAGAAGCTAAGTTGTTTGTGCACAAGGGGAAGTGGGGGAGAACTAGGTGATGGTATGAGGAAAAGGGAAGGAGAAGAGGTAGAAGAATGCAGTGGAAGTTGACATTCAGGCCAAAACTATGTGTAGGAAGGAGAAGGGATAGGATGTAGTAAGAGAGTTACAAGGATGACACTTTGAGGAGTGGAAAGTGGTTTCAACGAGGTAACGCAAGAGGAGGTTGATATCACAAAAATGCATGACCTAACCTATGAGACACATAAAGAGATTAAAATTTTATAGTAATTCTCTTTTCTAGAGTGTTGTGGCATCCTTTAGTGACTTGCCTACACCCCTAAAAAAAAATTCTAGTTCAAATAGGCTTTCAATTTGCTTTGCTAACCATCATAAGTAAGGCAATTGCTTGTCTTTTACTTTTGAAAATTTGCATCAAAACACATTTTAACTAGGAGGAAAGTAAGTGGCCCTAATCCACATATTTTTTCAATTTGTTTTTCTCATTTCAAAACTCACATCACACTTAGCTTAATTAGGGGGAAGTTAGTGGCCTTAAATCTGCACATCTTTTTTGATAACCAAAGCTTTTATTTCATTACAATTATTATCGGGAACACAACTTGGTTTTAATAAAAAAAGATAGTAGCCCTTGCTTCTCTTGTGTCCTTGTGGCAAACTTGTCGTTACATCTAAAATCTTCTCAAAGCACTAGGCTTCCATCTCCCTATATGTTCACATAGTGTAACTAGGAAGAATGTAAGTGACCCATTATCCATACGTCATTTCTTTCCTTACATGAAATAAGCATAACATAGTGTAATTATGGGAGTTGTAAATAATCACCTTATATCCACATCACTTCACACTTTGTATGCTCACAATTTCACTTGCACACACTTACACTTCACACACTAAGCTAACTTAAACTTTGTATAAAGGGTATCCCTCTTTTGGAAACTTTGTACTTAGTTTATTTTAGTTTATTTTTTCACACCCTAAGTGAAGAAAATACTCTCTAAAAGAAATATTAACTTGAACACATTATATTCCCAACAAGGGCCATAAGATAATTTATAGCTTAGGTTAGGACCGCAGGGGTAGGAAGCACAAAAGACATCGTGGTTATTTTACAATTTGAAACATATAAGTTGTCTTCTAGGGAGCTTAAAATCATGCATCATCTAGTGAGAAATATGATATATGAGGAGAAACCTGTGAAGGTGGGAAGGCCTATGTGGTGGACTATCACATACCTTCATGTTGTCTCTCGAAATATGGCAGGGGTATTGTGTCCAAAACTAACAACTGGAAAGTGAGATTCACTCATTCCCACTGGACGTAGGTAACTTACTTGCCAAAATTTAGGGCATCTTTCCCTATAGGTTTAGGTGCAGGGGCACTGAGACCTGAGGTTATTTTGGTAAGGTTGTTGGAAACATCATCAATTCTTTTGGAACATAGCCCTAGTACCCCCCATTATAACCCTCTTTTACGTTGGTTGGTTCTTGGTTGTTGGAAATGTTTCGAGTACTTTTGAGACATGGCCCCTGTTGTACCTTAAGAAACCAATTTCCTGGTTGTAGAGAAATTGTGTGGAAGACATTAATTAATATTATTTACTGTCACTTTATTGTTTGTTGTGTCTTCAAATGAAGGACCTGGAGAACTTGGTCTTTAACCCTTAATACATGTATGACCAGAACATCTCAGAATGCCATTTGTTGCTAGATATAAATGATGAATGAAGAATGATTGAAGGAGAAGTTAAAGATAATATACTGATCTTTCACAGAAACTACTATCCATAACTTAGAAGAATTATGAAACTGAGAACTGAATCATAGACAATAGGTTGTTGAACACAGAAACTACTATCTGTGACTCTTGGAGAAGTTAAAGATAATATGTTGGTCTTTCACAGAAACTATTATCTATAACTTAGAAAGGAATGTGAAAAATTCAAGTATAGGAGCGCTCTTTAAGGAATTTTAACTTTATCTACATAAGCAAATAAAGACCTGTAGCTTCATTACTATACTTGAAAGGAGAAAACATAAGATGACACATAACAGAGAGGGTTACAAAATTATACCCAACAATTCATGGAAACTTCTGATTCTTTCATTAATCAACAATTATATCAGGAATACAATGGCTTAGTCTCCGGGTTCTCCCTAAAATTCTAACAACCCTCCCTTTCTTTGTAAATTTTCATCTTTTTATACATTGTGGAATAGTTGTTAATTTCTAAAACTTCCCAAATTATTTAACTGCTTCTCTAACTATATGAAGTAAAAACTATTACAGAATTTTACAGAGGATAAAAGACACCTCAAAGAACATGAAATAACAGGAACATAACTGAATTCAAAAGAGGACGATAACTAGTGGCTTGCTCTGTTAATCCGCTACCGAGTTCCTCTGTAAATGCCCTAAATGATGTTTAATTCGCTTTAGCCGTAATGAACTGTGTTGACCTGTGTAAACCTAGGCTTACGCATGTACCGGGACCTGTGTCTTTAATGATCTTCCGAGTCAAAATTTTAATCCATAATGGTTAAGGCCCCTTTCATAAATCCCTATGCGGAATGATTTATTAAACCCAACATAGACTAACCCTTAGTCACATTCACTTATCGGGACTCAATCAACCCTTCTAAACCTTCAATATCCTTTTATTAACCCAAATATATATATGCCCGCTTAAGTCACTCCTTAACATTGGTTATACCATGGTCTTTACCTATAAACCCTTATATCCGCGCTAAATTCATTATAAACCATCTATAATGAACATACCCATAAAGCATGCATAGCATACCTTTTCCGCACTTTTCAAAGCCTCTGCACAGTTCTCTAGGAAACATATTTTCCTGATAGATCCCCATTGTAGATTTATGCTTAGTGGATCAGACAGTCTACAAATATTTCGGGTGGGACATAAGCCCAGAGAATACCGGCCCAAAATGGGCGGTTTTCTCTCTCCACCCAGCTGCTAATTGTCGAACGATAAGTGGGATCGGGTGAGCTCCACTAAAAACCACTTACCATTTTTTCTCCACCTGAAATCCTACTTGTAACTTTAAATCCACATTTTTGTACGCCTTGCATACCCACCGGAATTATAAAACACAATATATACTTTTTGGGTCTAGATCGTCGTCGCAAATCACAATCAACGTTTTCAATTAGTGCTTGAACTCAAACCTTGCGATATTGCAGACCCACCGGACTTATAAATCATAACATATATAAACTATCGTATCCGGCCCGTTGTAAATCGCAATCAGCATACCATGTACATATATATAAAGCATTATGCAATGATCAAGGACCCGCCAGGACTTTACAACAACATATATATATAGATATATATATATATATATATATATATATATATATATATATATATATATATATATATATATATATATATATATATATGTATGTATGTATATGTATATATTTCATGTCCGCCATCGCAAGTCGCAATCGACAGAACCCAACGTCCATAGCTCTACGGTGTGGCGGACCCGAAAGGAATTTAAACCAAGATGCATATACCTTTCGGGTCTGGCCCTTTAACACTTTAACACTTGTTTCTTTTGTGATTCCACTATGAAATAAATAAATAATTTATGTTTTTTAGACTTTGTGGGGGGTAAAGAATGTAAAGAAGTTTCATTGAGGTGAATCCCTGATAATGATATATCTAATAAACAAAGCTAAAAACACAACATACGCTATAGCATCTAGCTCCAACTAGGGATAGTGCTTCTGCCGCAGAAGCACTAAGAACCGCAGATCATTGCCTTATCCATTGGGCATGGAGTCATATATTGCTTCACCAAACTTAACTGTGTGAAAAATTTGTACAGTGAACCCACGCCGATATCTGCAGTGATAAAATTCTTGCGCTTTGATAGCAAAGTATTGAGAATCATAGATCAGTAGCCTTAGTTGGGCATGGAGTCCAAAACTGTGAAAACCCTTAAATTTGACAGCTAAAACCTGACAATCTTGAAGTATGACACCTCTGCAAACCAGTTTCCAACTGGGAAAGTCACCCTTATTCATCAACTAATGATTAAACTGAACAACTGCAACTGGAAACCAAATGCTCAACACTTGAGCTTATTTATGTAAAAGTTCCTACATATGTACATGATTGATCTCCAACAGGTGAAGTCAATCTTCCAATGGTACCAGGTTAGCATTTGGGTGCTTAATCTAGAACTATTCTGCCAGTGAATCTTGAAAAAACAATTCATTCTGAGTTTCTCCTGATTTCCAATATAGTGATCCTGAATGTGTTTATCCTATGAAACCATCCTTGAGTCAACAACCACATCATTGGGGTTAGAAAGCCTTTCAAGAGGAATATGTCCCTTTGGCAAAATATTATCCTTCAATTGAAAAATCTTCGGATTAGTTATTAAATATTTTGAACCATTGATTTCTACAACTTCTATTGTTTCTGCTTTATCCTGATCAATTTCTATGCTCTGAAACTCCTCAACTATAGTAAAAAAAAATTAATCTGCTAATCATCTTCAAAAGCTTGCCAATTTTTAACATTATCAGGAACAGAGGGTCTGTGTCTCATCCCTACCTCATATCTTAGTCTTTGATTAATAGGAAACTTGAAAGTACTAGCAGCCACAACCAATGAATTTTCTAATCTATTCTCATTTCTTGGAGTAAATTAAATGTTAAAAGCTTCAAAAAAATTCTCAATCAAATCCCATACCTCATTTCTGTATAGCCTAAGCCTAGGGTTCTTTGTTTGGAAATGTTTTTTTATTTGCTTGATAATCATCTCTGAATCCCCAAAAGCGGACACTGACTTAACTCCCATATGTTTAGCTGTTTGTAGAGCAATAATAAAGGACTCATATTCTGCCACATTGTTTGTTGCCTCAAACTCTAATTTGAAAGAAAAAGGGAACATACTACCTCCAGGCGCAATTAAAATAAAACCAACACCTGATCCTTCCTTGGAATAAGCTCCAACAAAGAAGCATTTCCACACTCCTTCAGTTTGCAGCTTTGTAATTACATTGGCTGAAGCAAGCTGCTTCTGATTATCTTCAGCCAGCTCTGCATTATCATACAGTGTGAAACAAGCAAATTCATCCTTCTCTTGGCTATATACAGGTGAATTACTTGCTCCATTTATTGTAATTGTTTTTACAAATCTAGTTTCTCTGTACAATCTCCTCTCTTCCCCACCAAAAATTGGTATAACAGCATATGTAAAATCCAGTTTTAAAACACCACCCAATTTAACCCCCCAGGACCTAGATAGAAGCATTCCAAATCTAGCAGGGATATATGCTACTACATCCATGACCAAGCTTCTAGCTAGAATTTGGGCTAGTGACACTATCAGATCCTTAATAACCCCTAGGCACCTGACTTTGCTCAAATCAAAAGAATACAAGTCCCTATAGGGTTTGGTAACTTGTAGATCTAGTTGCTTCATTACTGACAAAGGCATAAGATTGTGTGAAGCTCCTGAATCAAACATAAAATTATGTAAGAGGAAGTCATGGACCAATAAGGACATATGAAATGGAGGTATTGAAGGGTCTACTTCCTCTACATGTGGACCAAAAACCACTACTGGTTTGTCTTCCTACAGATTTATAGTGTCATTTATAATCTCATTTTCTTTCAAACTAACAAACTCAGCAATATCCTTTTGATAAATAGGTATTTTTGTCAATTTTGTAAGAGGAACTTGAATTCTTACCTTTTCCAACTCCTTAGTAAGACTAAACAAGTGACCCTATTTGACAGTCCTTTCATTCTTCTCCTCACCTTTTTTCATGACTAGGATTACTTGAGGAATTGGAACAAGTCTCTCCAAAGGAATTTTTCCAGTTTGATCCTGAGAAGACTCACCTTGAAGTGTCTGTATCTTTCCATTTGCATTCTGTTGCTGCTTTCCTTTATTTACTTGTTTTGCAGGCTGAGATTCTTGTGGAGTTTCCTTTGGTGAGGAAGTTGAAACTTGCTGCTCACTTTCATTTTCTTGATTTCTTGATCTTTTCCTAGATCTTAGGTCATATTTCTTATGTATTTCAGCTTGCATAAAATTAGAGAAATGTTTCCAATATCCATCAATTTTATTATGAATGGCATATGTTTCATCATATTCATACTCTTCTTCTTCGATACCAAGTTCATCTTCATCCACTCCATATAATGTAAAAATTTGATCTTCGGGATGCTCTTGTTTTTCAATAGGATCTGCCTCTATATATAATGGTGCTTTAATTTGATCTTGATACTTTCTTTCCCTTTGCAAGATTTGCAAAGGTTGTCTTCTGTATTGGGGATTAAAGTTCTTATGATACTATGTTTTCTTCTGAAAATTCTTATTTTCTAACTCTAATTTATTTACTTTATCTGACAAAATTTTAATTGCATCACACATATCCTCCAATGCTTGACTTTGAGAGGATTCCATCTTTGCCTTTCCCCTGTCTTGGATAGGTTTTGTTTCTGGTGCTTTTCCTGCAGCCTCCAGATTTGCTTCTATCTCTAATACATCTGTTTGGATCTGATCAAGGGCTGGAGCTCTTCTTTCCCTTAATGTGAATCCAAAATTTGATTCAAAAGGCCTTGCAAAAGTTACTTTTGCACCAACAGGAGGAGGCTTAATCTCTGCTAGGAGACTATTGTACAATTTGTTGAATCTTCTGACAAATTCAACCATAGTTTCATCAAACTTTTTCTTTATGGCATTAAACTTTGTTAATGAATACCCATGGTTTCTTTTTCCTCCCCATCTCTGAATAAACAAACATTCCATCTCTTCCCAAGAAGGAATACTATTATTGGGAAGTCCTTTCAACCATTTCCTTGCTTCTCCATCCAAGGACTGAACAAAAAGTCTTAGAGCAACATCTACATGTTCAACATCTTTGTTTTCTGCAAAATTGCAAAATACTAACACATGATTCTCTGCAGTTTGTTCATCTTCCCCTGTAAAACAAGGAAGAGTTTTGAGGTAATCCTATGGCATTTGATTTAACGGTTGTGGCAATTGAAGAGGTGCATATCTATTCATCAAGAATGCAGGTACTGCCATGTTTATTGAACTTTGATTACCAACAGATGTGGAACCTGATTGAGAGGTAAATGGAATGTGCAGAGGTGGTAATGTAGCTATTGGTTGAGGTTGAATGATTATAGTAGGTAAATGAAAAGTAACAGACTTAGAAGATTGGTCTTGACAACTAGGTTCCTGAAATGAAGATGATGAAAGATATGACTCTTTATCAGATGTTCGTATAAGTTGTTTCTTGATGTAGACAATGTAGGAATTGGTGTAATTGGGATCTTAGACTTCCTAACCCTCCTAGAAACCAACCTTTTAGGATCTGAAAGAGCTTGAACCTTCTGTTGTGAAGAGTCTGATCTTGTATGGGGTCTTCTTGAAGCTAGAGTTATTGCTTTGATTCAAAACAGCCAAATATTTCCTCCTCACTGAACAACCAAAGGAAAATATTGAAAACCCAGGGAAAGTGTTCTTGTTTTCTCTCCCCAAAAACGGCACCAATTAATGTTGTACCTTAAGAAACCAATTTCCTGGCTATAGAGAAATTGTGCTTAAGACATTAATAAACATTATTTATTGTTACTTTGTTGTTTGTTGTGTCCTCAAATGAAGGACCTGGAGAACTTGGTCTTTAACCCTTTATACATGTATGACCAAAACATATGAGAATGCCATTTGTTGCTAGATATAAATGATGAATGAAGAATGCTTGAAGGAGAAGTTAAAGATAATATGCTGATCTTTCACAAAAACTACTATCCATAACTTAGAAGAATTATGAAATTGAGAACTGAATCATAGACAATACGTTGTTTAACACAGAAACTACTATTTGTGACTCTTGGAGAAGTTAAAGATAATATGTTGGTCTTTCACAGAAACTATTATCTATAACTTATAAAGGAAGGTGAAAACTTCAAGTATAGGAGCACTCTTTTAAGGAATTTTAACTTTATCTACATAAGAAAATAAAGACTTGCAACTTCATTACTATACTTGAAAGAAGAAAACATAAGATGACACATAACATAGAGGGTTACAAAATTATACCCAACAATTCATGGAAACTTATGATTCTTTCATTAATCAACAATTATATCAAGAATACAGTGGCCTAGTCTCTGGGTTCTCCCCAAAATTCCAACAACCCTCCCTTTCTTTGTAAATTTTCATCTTTTTATACATTGTGGAATAGTTGTTAATTTCTGAAACTGCCCAAATTATTTAACTTCTTCTCTAACTATATAAAGTAAAAACTATTACAGAATTTTATAGAGGGTAAAAGACACCTCAAAGAACATGAAATAACATGAACATAATTGAATTCAGAAGAGGAGATAACTGCTGGCTTACTCTGTTAGTCCGCTGTCGAGTTCCTCTGTAAATGCCCTAAATGATCTTTAATTCACTTTAGCTGTAATGAACTATGTTAACATGTGTAAACTTGGACTTATGCATGTATCGGGACCTGTGTCTTTAATGATCTTCCGAGTCAAACTTTTAATCCATAATGGTTAAGGCCCCTTTCATAAATCCCTATGCGGAATGATTTATTAAACCCAACATAGACTAACCCTTAGTCACATTCACTTATCGGGACTCAATCGACCCTTCTAAACTTTCAATATCCTTTTATTAACCCAAACATATATATGCCCACTTAAGTCACTCATTAACATTTGTTATACCATGGTCTTTACCTATAAACCCTTATATCCACGCTAAATTCATTATAAACCATATATAATGAACATACCCATAAAGCATGCACAACATACCTTTTCTGCACTTTTCAAAGCCTCTGCACAGTTCTCTAGGCAACAAATTTGTCCGATAGATCCCCACCATAGATCTGCGCTTAGTGGATCAGACTGTCTACAAAGATTTCAGGTGGGACATAAGCCCGGAGAATACCCGCCCAAAATGGGCAGTTTTATCTCTCCACCCAGCTGTTATGTGTCGAACGATAAGTGGGATCAAGTGAGCTCCACTAAAAACCACTTACCATTTTTGTTCCACCCGAAATCCCACTTGTAACTTTAAATCCGCCTTTTTGTAAGCGTTACGGACCCGCCGGAATTATAAAACACAATATATAGTTTTTCGGGTCCGGATAGCCATTGCAAATCACAATCTACATTTTCAATTGGTGCTTGAACTCAAATCTTGCGATATTGCGGACCTGTTGGACTTATAAAGCATGTCATATATAAAATATTGGATCCGGCCTGTCGCAAATCACAATCGACATACCATATACATATATATAAAGTGTTATGTGATGATCGCGGACCCACCAGGACTTTACAACAAAATATATATATTTCGAGTCCACCATCGCAAGTCGCAATCGACAGAACCCAACATCCATAGCTCTATGGTGCGGCAGACCTGACGGGACTTTAAACCACGATGTATATACCTTTTGGGTCCAGCCCTTTAACACTTTAACATTTGTTTCTTTTGTGATTCTGCTATGAAATAAATAAATACTTCATGTCTTTTAGACTTTACCGGGGGTAAAGAATGTAAACAAGTTTCATTGAGGTGAACCCCCGATAATGATATATCTAATAAATAAAGCTAAAAACACAACATAAGCTACAACAGCCCCAACATCCCACTATGAAATATTCTAAGGCACATTTACTATTTGAGAAGATGAGACATTTAGGTCTTTATGGGATTTTTATCATACACAAAAACCTCACAAAATGTTTTTTGTTGATCGTTTCACATATTAGTTTGACAAAGTGAAAATCAACCATTTTTTTTTCCTTTTGTGATTCATTTTTTTTATGTATGTGATTCATTTTTTTTTAAATTTGAGCTACTAAACAATAGGGAAGTCCCTATTTCCTTGAGAAATTCCCAAGGAAATGATCTCCTTATGCAACAACTGTAAACTCAACTAATATACAACTCATGTTACACTAGTCTTAACTCCACCTCAGCTAAGAAATTCAAATTCCATGCATGCATGAGCTATTTTGGGCTACTAAACAATAGGGAAGTCCCTATTTCCTTGAGAAAATCCCAAGGAAATGATCTCCTTATGCAACAACTGTAAACTCAACTAGTATACAACTCATGTTACACTAGCCTTAACTCCACCTCAGCTAAGAAATTCGAATTCCACTGCAAAAATGTTCTTCAATTGACTCTATCAATAGTTAGAGGTCAGTTATCTAAATACAACTGAAAATAATTGGACTAGATTGCTAAATTTTAGAAATCAACACAAGCATGACTGAACTCCAAGCCCCTACCTTGAATTTACTGAGCTAATCGAGTGACAAGAGCCATGTCACACTAGTTAATTGCCTCCATTAGGGGAATTTTTAGGTCTAAAATGGGCCTCCTAAGGAAATTTAAAATAATAGTGGAAATAATCAAATAAGATTAGATTACATCATCAAATTTTAGAGGGAAAAAGGAAAAAAACTATTTTTTCAACTCATATTTTCAACTTATCTCCCTATGCGTTTACTCAAATTTTGAGAAAAAACACTCATTGGATGCAAAATTTGATTCCTCATCCTAGGAGTACCCATGTTGCATAATTTCAATGGACCCTCCTACATGAAAAATGAGAAATGCATGAAAAATGTGAAAGCAATCATGTTTTTTCATGTATTTCTCATTTTTCGTGTAGCAGGGTCCATTGAAAGTATGCAACATGGGTACTCCTTGGATGAAAAATTAAATTTTTCATCCAACGAGTACTCCCGCTTGAAATTTGAGTAAAACCATAGGGACATAAGTTGAAAATACGAGTTGAAAAAGTAGTTTTATTATTTTATTATTTTTCTTTTTTTACTCCAAAAATGATGAATCATCCCCCATGGTGGACATCATCATCTTGAATCATGTTGGTTCTTATAAAGTTTATTTTGGTTGTGACATTTTTCTTAGGAGGCCCATTTAGACCAAAAAATTCCCCTAATTCAAGTTGTCCTACTAATGTGGAAATTCAATTTACTCAATTTGAATAAGACTAAAGTCAAATTGAGCCTTTCTTGCTACATTTTTTAACACCCTCCTTCTATTTTGTTGTTGGGGCTTTGTCCTAAGGAGTTGAAGTGACCAGATTACTGTCCATCGACTATGGAATTTACATAATTGTGCCACGTTTTTACTATCAAGTGTACTTTGTAACAAAAAAGGAACAAAGACTAATATAAAGAGTGTTGCGAGAACAATCATTGACAAACATGTTTCTATGAGAAGATGAATGAGGTCTAATGAAGGATGGTTCTAGCTGAGGGCTCTTCCAAGTTATTCACCACCAGTCGGTGAGGTTGTGCACTGTCATATTTATTTGTCATGTTTTCTTTTCAATGACCATTGTTGCTCCTTGTTTTGGAATTTTCTTAGTCTAAAATTGTAATGCCTCAACCCTCTACACATTGTTCCATTGTCCATTCTTGGTGTTTTGTTCCCTCTCCTTGTAATGATCGCTCAAGCTCTATTCAGTGAACATTTCATCTATAAATTTTTGCGACCTGCATTCCTCGTTAGGCCTATTTGGGAATGCAAATTAGTTATAAATGTGATGGAGTTGCAACGGGGATTCACTCAATGAACCTCTGACATATCATGTGCATTCTTGGCATATAAAACAATACCCTTAATTTGACTACATATTGGAAAATTCCTCTAAAAATCACATTATTTAACCCCCTACCCATACAAACACAATACACCTTCCCAATTTAAAAACCCCTACTTTCACTAGATATTGTAGGTATCCATTTTTTTATTAACGTTTTTTATACCCCTTTATATTTTTTCATTAATTTTGGGCTTCATTTTTTATACCTTAAAATATAAAAACCCTCTACCCCTTATATACCCCCCAATATGTTATGTCATTTTTTCCTCACTAAATATCCCCCAATACGAATCCACGTGTTATGGCATTTCTCCCCTAGTGAAGCCCCCTGTGGGGAGTTGCAGTCATTTTCAACCATAACTATCTCAAATTTTCATTGGAAGTTGCATTTTCTTTCTTTGTGAAGAGGTTTCTATCTAGAATGATCCAACATGCCACTTGGTTATTTCTAGTGACCCATAAAAACCTGAATTATCTCTATTTTCATTCGTGTGTATATAAAGAGTTGTGAAAAGGAGTTATGAAGTTTGTGTAGTTTTGGAAGGTTCATATTCTATCCTTCTCATGCCTTATTCATATCTCTTGTTAATTTTGTGATTTTTATAATGATCTCTAGAAATATGTGGACTCTTATACAAAGATGATGTTGTCTTGTGTGGAGAAGGTGTGACCACAATAGCACCAATGTGGCTACAATTGTGGCACTATATATAAGACTCACTATGGATGCCACTTTCCTAGATATTGTTGTGTTTAGTGTTGAACTCCTGTAGAGAATTAAAGTATACATAAGTTATACCCTTACTCCAATATTGTATGATTTCACCATTGATTCATACCTCAGTGCAAATCAGAATTGGAGCATCTTCTAATATCTTTGAAAATAAGTTAAATAAGTGCATTTTCAATTGAACCTCACATTCCTCATTTACAGAGTTTGCTTTATTGAAAAAATGAAAATAATTTATGGAGTATTAGAGTTACTAAATACTTGAATACATTCTACTACTGAAAATACAGTCATGATTGACAAAACCATGTCAAAGACATGCAAATATGTTTGCAAAATGCACATGACAAGATTGATTTTTTGCAACTAGAAGCTCAGTTGTAGTGAGATGAACTTCAACAGAAGAGTTGTCATTTTGAACTAGTTTTTGTTTAGAACAGTCCTCTATTTGATTTTGAAATAGAATTCCATCAATAACTAGAAACTAATCATATCACTGAGATTGAAGTTGATTCACACCAAATTCCCATATTAGGAGAAAGTTTTCATAAATTTGCAAAAGCTTAGTTTCCATTTCTAAGCCCGTCATCAAACCTTGGGAAGAGCTTATCAAAAATAAGCACAAAAATGGTCTTGGATATGAAAAGGGTGTGTCCTTTCATATTCCATATTACTCAAAACCCATTAAATTTGAGAGTGTTGGATTCCTTCAAGATAACTCATCTTCACCTACTGGCCATCCTCCAGATTCACCACAAATTGTTAAATGCTAATAATGTAATCGATTTGACCATGTGAAATATCATTGTTTTGATGTTCACTTGTGTGATAATTGTCATAGAAACTCATCATTCAAATGGATACTTCAAAAGCAAGCCTCTTGCAAGAACAAATATTCACCTTGGATGGATCACTTCTTGGCAATTGGCTTCAACAACCAAGAATATATTTCAATCATACGACAGAATCTGTCTTGAGTCTTGACATGTCTTTCAGTTTATATTACTTAATCTTCTCACCTTGTATCTAAAAGGGGGGGGATTGATGGCCATCTATGTTGAAAAATGTAACTAGGTTCGGTCTTCATAATGTCTCATGTAATCATGATTTTGGGTATTTGATGTAAAGAGAAAAATAAAATTTATTATTATTATTTTGTAGCATGGGTTTCATGCTCAAGGTCATTTTATTTATAGGTCAAGCACCCATTGAGTGCTTCTATGGATTTTTCATAAAGTCTAGGAGTCAAAGAAGTCATTGTCATATGTAAATACCCTATTGGGCATGTTGTATCATGTACAAGAAATCTATTTAGAGTCAAAAGAGTTAAATATCCTCCTCCAATACCAAGTCAGCCTAGCTATGACAAGTCAGCCTCATAATGACAATTTGGCTCCAAGGAAAGGCTATATATACAAGATATTCAACCTCGTTGAGAGATCATCCAAAAAGTTCATGGAAGAATAAGAAAGACAAGGGATAAGTAGAGAATGAAAGGGAAAAATAAAGAGAGAAAAAAATAGAAGCTTTTAAGGACTATATTTTGGCTTCCATCTCCCACATGTGCGAAGAAATTAGGGCATCAATTTGTTGTAGAAAAAATGAATTGCAGACCTATCAAGAAGTTGAAATTTGGTACTAAAAGGATCAAGTCTGCAAACAAAATTATAAGGGAGGAATAAGGACCTTGAGTGAAGGAAGGAGGAAGATTATCTTACCATATTCAACTCCCGCGTATGAGCTCGGATTTTTGTAGTGAGGCTGAAGTTGAATTCAAGAAGTTGCAAGTTCGAAATTGTAAAAGTTACGATGTTTTTGAGCAGTTTTGACTTGTATTGATTTTTTTAAGAACGCATTCATCAAAAGGAGAGGTTGACTTGGCCTTGGAGGAGTATTTTTCAAGGGTCTTAGGTCTTGGAATTCATCATTTTAAGATTTTATAAGAAGAGAAGAATTCTTGTGGGTTTTCCTCTCAAGAGGAGAGGTTTTGGCCCTAACTTGCAACACATATTTTGTGTCCTCTTGTCTCATTAATCTTCGTAGCTTGGTAGTTGTTTGATAATAAAAGAAAATTGTAATAATCAAGTAAAAAATAAGCTAACTACAAGTACATCAAGTTAAGTAAAAGAACATCACAAGCAGTTATCAAAGTAAGAGAAATCACTCTAATCTAGATGCCCTTGATTTCTCAACATGGAATAAGAGAAAAGGTGACAAGAAGAAGAGGTAGCTTGAAGATCATCCAATTGAAGAAGGATACATAAGGGTCGAGCACAAGGATATCATCAAGGAGAAATAAGAAGCATCAAGAAGGAATATCCATCTCATCACAAGGTTCATATCATCTAGAAGGAACAACTCTTAGAAGAAGAAAGAAAGAGCACTTCATCATCAAAGTAATCTCCCTCTCATTTAAGAAAATATCACATCTCAAACATCCTTGAAGAATATCAACAAGAAATAAATCATCATCAAGGAGACATCTTCAATTGTCGACAACAAAGGAGTTGGTATCGTCTTCATATGTATTTACACTGTTGGTAGTAGAATGAGGCCATATTGGGTGTGGATTTGAGTTAGGTCACAAGATTTTATGCTAATTGATATTTAAATTTCAAGTTTTTGTGTTTGATATCCTAGCGATATGTGTTAGGATATATGAAAAATATGTTGCTTTTGTATGGTCGATGAACAAAAGAGAATGTCTCTACTCTATGAACTTGCCTCATGAGGATATTTGGGATATATTACTATTTTATGTAATGTTGGAGGGATCTGGATATGATAGCTATGTAAACATTTTTTTGACTATGAATATAAAATGTTTCAATTTTTATATATATTCAATGTTCAAGAGTCCAGGTGACCCAAAATTGGGATTTTATTCAGACACAACTAGATTTTCCGATTCCATCTCCATCATCATTACAGTTTCTGGAGAGTTGCATAAACCCTAGCTCGGTGGAAGAAAGGGATATAGAAAACCCTAATAGAGATGGCAAAGAAGGGGTGTTGGTGCATTACAGTGGTTAGGATTCCTCTGGGCTCCAGTAAACTGTAGGTATTTCCCCGTGGTAGAGGGTTGAAGTTGTTTCGATAACACACGGGTTAGGGGCTTCCTCTTTGGCACAGACCTCAGGTTGCTTTGCTCGAATCTCTATTAGTGCACGAGACCACTACTGGTTGGAAGCTAGGGTTTGCGAAATTGAAGGTAATCCATCAAAGGATTACCAAGGACATAAGAGAATAAATCTAAATCCACCAAAGTAATGGAAAAAAGGCATCAACTGGTTCTTGGGGAAGGCATTAAATTGAATTGGGGTTATGGACATGGAAAATCGAGTACTCATGGGTAGGGTTCAGGGATGCAATTACACAACAACGCATCTGAAGAAATGGGTTGTGGAGCTTTGGGGATAAGTCTTAGATGTTATGCCTTCTGTGGTAACAATGACCAAGGGTTGGTTCATGCTTTGTTTCAAAAAAGCTGAACATGTGACATGGGTTCTAAGGAAATTTTGGAACATTGAAATGGATCCTATAATGTTGAAGAGATGGCCTCCACTATTTGACCTAGAGCGTGAAAAATTGGGATTCAGACTGATTTGGGTTAGGTTGTTGGGGTTTCCATTACAATTTTAGACAAAAGATGTATTCAGAAGAATTGGGGATTATTTGGGGGTATTTTTAGACTACAATAAATCCTTTGTTGAGACAGGGAATATGGAATTTGCACGAATACTAGTTCACCTTGAGACCAAGGAGGGCTTGGTGGAAATCCTGCAGCTACAGTGGTGGGGTTTCTCCCACTTGCAGAAGTTGGATTATGAGGGGGTCTCGTTTAGATGCAGGAGGTGTCATGAATTTGGAAACATTTTGAAAGAATGCCCTCTACTTAATAAGGAAAGGATAGATGAGGATAAATCAGGTGGGATGCAAGGTGGCCCAAAATCTATGGTACAAGATAACTCAAAGGATTCGCTCCGCCAAAATAGAGGGGTGGAGAAGATCGATGGAATAAAATCACAAGATCCTTTTCTGGCACCTTTGATGAATACCCGCTCATGTGATTCATTAACTACGCCTATTTCGGGTACCTTTCTTCATTTCCCATCCTCGTATCCTAATACATCCTTAAATCCATATTTATTCTCTTCAGTTACATGTCCTGCTATGAATGATGCGGCGGTATCATCATACATTTTAAAATTTGTTGCTTGTACTATGGTTGCGGTCCCTGTAAGTTGTTTGACTCCTTTCCTTGTTGTGCCTGCTTTGTCCCTCACTTCTGATTCTTCAATGAAGGAATTATCATTAGAGTCTTGTTCTAGTCATAGATATAACTTGCATTCATTAGCCAAGTAGCCCATAGGAGCCAGGGGGTATATGTATCTCATCGTCTCATAAGAGTTCGAAAGCTTGCAGAGGTAGACAATATTTATATCTAAATCCATTCATAAGGTTAGTATAGATGTAGTAGAAGGAAGAGAATTCTCAATTGAAATGGTTCTTAGGGCAAAAGGAAACCTGAGTAAGGTTTTCCGATGGAGTGGCTATCATTTAATTGTAGAGGGTTGGCTAGCCCTGCTAAAAAACTCTCCCTCTGAAGATTAGTTGTGTTTGAAAGATTGGATGTTATTTTTCTTCAAGAGACATTAGGGATTAGTGACCAAATTGTTTCTCTATTAGAAGCTATGATTCTGGGGTGGAAATTCCATGCCTTAGATGTGAGAGGATGATTAGGTAGTATTTCTATGGGTATAAATGGCAGAACGATGAAGTTATTGAATATCTGGGGGCGGGAGGGTGCTCTAATGGCAAACATATTCTCGTAGATAGTTTCAGGGCCTAACATGGTGCATTTTATGTAAGGAAAATGCAAAATCAATAATTCATTTGTTCCTTGAATGCCCCATAACAATACAATTATGGAATCATATATATCAAATGTTAGCAATCAATATTACATGGTAGGGAGATACAATTTAAAAAGCTTGGGAATTATGGTGGAATAGGGCTCATCCTATAAAGCTCGGGAATCTACCCCCTCTAGTATGCTCGGGAATTTGGTTAGGTAGGAACAACAAAAAAAATGAGATAAATAAAATAATTGGATTATCACTTGTTCCCATACAGTGGCAACATATAACTTGATCCCTGAAGATGAACATAACCAATGGAACCAGAACATAAATACATAAGTCATCGACAAATCCTTGTCGTGGGCATATTTTGATGGTTTTTCACAACTAGAAGGTTGTGGTGGAGGAGCAACATTGTATTTAAATGAAGATCAATATTTCAAACTAAAAATAGGCTTAGGGACGAGTACAAATAACTATGAAGAACTAAACAACCTTAGACTTCTGCTTCATTCTTCCCTAGAGAAAGGACGTTGACAACTTCATATTTTTGGCGATTCAAAAATTGTCACAAATTAGTTCAATCAACTGTCAAATTGTCATGTGAACACATTAATAAATCTAATGGAAGAATTAATTATTTTAAAATCACAATTTGACTCTATGATCTGTCATCATATCTATAGGGAAAGGAATCAGATTTCCGACAACTTATCCAAAGAAGTTTCACAACAACATTTTGGCACTTGGATGTTACAAGAACAATGGGATAGGAATTCTATCAGTACTTTCACAAGTCCTTCATTGATCTACAGATACAGGATGTAGGATCAACATGATCCCTCTCAGCTCATAGTTGGACCACTTTTTGCTTATTTTTGTTGAATATAAGATCTTATGTTTATGTACATATTTATCTAGTTTTGTTTACAATTACTTATATGCATATAGTCACAGTTATATTGAACTCTATGGAGTATGTGAAAAATATGGCCACCAATTTTTGAAATATTCTCCATTGCAGCATCTACAACATGTAATTTTCAATATTTTATATCATGAAATTATGATTTTTCCTTAGGGAAATATATATATATATATATATATATATATATATATATATATATATATATATATATATATATATATATATATATATATATATATATATATATATAGATATATATATATAGATATATATACATATATATATATAGCGAGAGAGTGAGAGAGAGAGAGAATACTGAAAATGATACGTTCATACATATAAACAAGTAACTCTTTGAGTACATTTATATATACATACAAATAATGAAAAAACCACTCTAATATAAAAATTATTAAAATTATACACCCATAGACATACAAATAAATAATGAGAGAATGCTAAAAAAAAAAATGAAACATTCATACATATACAAGTAAAGTCTTAAAAAAATATATACACTTACAAACAAAGAAAACACCAAACAAATAAATACTTGCACAAGGAATGCAAACACCACTTACCAACACTCCCAATAATACATTCATACACATAATATAAGTAGATATTATATTTATTAATGCATATAAAAACAAAGATGTTAACAAATGCATTCTAACATTTAAAATAAAACAATAAAGACAATAATCTAACTCTCAAAACAATATATTCATACAATCAAACTAAAGAATCCAAATAGTACATGAATACAACCAACCTATATCCATCTTAACTCTACGTGTACCAAGAGCCAAGAAGGATCAAATCTACTTTCACTTTAAAAGAGGTTTGCATCTCAAGAAATTTGATCCCTTTGGGCGCTTAGTAGATCCAGAGTTAAGTTGGATCTAGGCTTGTTTAATTATAATTTAAATTATAACTAGTGATTTATTTTTTAGTTACGTGTAATTTGAGTGAGACATAATGTTTTATTAATAATTACCGAGTCAAATTGTTAAAGAAGCCATTATATTACAACATCTCTACCATATTGAACTCAAGAAGTCTCTTAACTAAATTAATATTATTATTAATGTTTTAACAAAAAAAAGATATAGTTAATATTATTATATTCTTAATAACAACATAATTATATTTTGGAATAAAAAATATTTATTAATAATAAAAAATATTATATTTAAGGCTTATTTAATCATATTTATTATTATATTATTATATTTATAAATAACAATTGCCATTATATTAATAATTTATGTTTTTGTTTAAATAAGAATACTTACTAATACTTAATATTACTATTACTATTATAATAATAATAAGACTTAAAACTATTAATCTCAGCATATTGTAATTCTTTACTTTTATGGACTTAATTGGTATATTTTTAGATTTAAGAAAGATAGTATATTTATTGATTTGATTAATCTAGGTTGGTTATTAATTGAGTCAACATTTAAAAATGTTATAAAATATTATATTTTTGAAATGAACTATGGTTTATCGGTATGTGGTATTAATAATTCATGGTAATGGTTGATGGTATTGTAACAAAATCTATTTAGAAGTTAATAATATCTATAATAATGTGGGAGTGAATATTCATGGTTAAGAATATTGTTATATTGTAATTTTATTGTAAGTATTAAATTTTTCTTGTAGTTATTAATTAAATTTAAATATTGTTACAAAATCATTATTTTAATTTACATGGTAAATCAATCTTAATTTCTAACTACTATTTATATATGTTTAAATTATGATTTTCTTTTATCTAAAATTTTGTTTATAATTTTATTAATAAAAACAAAATAACAATATAAAATTGAATTTAATTTTTTTTCAATTCTAATATCTAAATTTTAGACCTCTCCCATACTATACTAGAATTCACATTCTACATATAATATATTGATTTAAATAATTGGTTATATAAATACATTTATATAGATAAATAAATTATCAAAATATATTTATTATATATAATATAATAAATGTGTATATAAAACAAATAAATAAATATATTTTTATATATCGAGAGCGTTAGTTGGCAAACATATTAGATAATATACTTACTTTCTAAATAATATAATAATATATTTAGATAGGCACTATATTATAAAAAATAAAAATTAATTAACGAATTAAAAAATTAAAAAAAAATAAAAATTAATAATAACATATTTAGATAGAAATTGTATTATAAAAAAATTAAAGAATTAAAGAATTAAAATAAATAATAGATTACAAAAAAAGTTAATAATGGATAAAAGTAATAACTGATTAGGAGGAGCATATCGATGATTGTTTGGATAAATTTTTGGTCAAAAATGGAAATTTTCACAGGATCTTCAGATCCCAAAACAATGGCAATAGGACCTGGTTATTTTCACAAATTCCTTCTCAGAAGCACATGTGAGAATACATGATAGGGAGGATGAACTTATCTAGACTCTAGCTCTTTATGGCAGATACGCTCCAAAAGATGGTTACTCCTTCGTTTTCGCTGAGAAGAAACCTAATAACAGAGTTTGGTGGTGGCAATCGCTTTGGAAGCTTAAAAGACCTGCAAGAACAAAGTTTTTCATTTGGTGTCTGTTGTGTAACAAAGCACCTACATGAGACAATATTCAACATAGATATTTTCAGGGCCTAACATGGTGCATTTTATGTAACGAAAATGCAAAATCAATAATTCATTTGTTCCTTGAATGCCCCATAACAATATAATTATGGAATTAGATATATCAGATGTTAGCAATCAATATTACGTGGCAAGGAGAGACAATTCAAAAATCTTGGGAATTATGGTGGAATAGGGCTCATCCTGTAAAGCTCAGGAATCTACCGCCTCTAGTATGCTCGGGAATTTGGTTAGGTAGGAACAATAAAAAAAATTGAGATAAAGAAAATAATTGGATTATCACTTGTTCCCATATAGTGGCAACATATATCTTGATCCCTGAAGATGAACATAACCAATGGAACCAGAACATAAATACATAAGTCATCAACAAATCCTTGTCGTGGGCATATTTTGATAGTTTTTCACAACTAGAAGGTTGCGGTGGAGGAGCAGCATTACATTTAAATGAAGATCAGTATTTCAAACTAAAAATAGGTTTAGGGAGGGGTACAAATAACTATGCAGAACTAAACAACCTTAGACTTCTGCTTCTTTCTTCCCTAGAGAAAGGACGTCGACAACTTCAGATTTTTGGCGATTCAAAAATTGTCATAAATTGGTTCAATCAACTATCAAATTGTCATGTGAACACATTAATAAATCTAATGGAAGAAGTAATTATTTTAAAATCACAATTTGACTCTGTGATTTGTCATCATATCTACAGGGAAAGGAATCAAATTTTCGACAACTTATCCAAAGAAGTTGCACAACAAAATTTTGGCATTTGGATGATACAAGAACAATGGGATAGGAATTCTATCCGTACTTTCACAAGTCCTTCATTGATCTACAAATATAGGATGCAGGATCAACATGATCCCTCTCAGCTCATAGTTGGACCATTTTTTGCTTATTTTTGTTGAATATAAGATCTTATGTTTATGTACATATTTATCTAGTTTTGTTTACAGCTACTTATATGCATACAGTGATAGTTATATTGAACTCTATGTAGTATGTGGCAAATATGGGCACCAATTTTTGAGATATTCTTCATTGCAGCATCTACAACATGTAATTTTCAATATTTTATATAATGAAAATTACGGTTTTTGCTTAGCAATATATATATATATATATATATATATATATATATATATATATATATATATATATATATATATATATATATATATAGAGAGAGAGAGAGAGAGAGAGAGAGAGAGAGAGAGAGAGAGAGAATACTAAAAATGATACAATCATACATATAAACAAGTTACTTTTCGAAAAGTACATTTATATATACATACAAATAATGAAAAAACCACTCTAATATCAGAATTATTAAAAATATACACCCATAGACATACAAATAAATAATGAGAGAATACACTTACAAACAAGGAAAACACCAAACAAATAAACAGTTGCATAAGGAATGAAAATACGACTTACCAACACTCCCAATAATACCTTCATACACATAATATAAGTAGATATTATATTTATTAATGCATATAAAAACAAAAATGTTAACAAATGCATTCTAACTTTTAAAATAAAACAATAAAGACAGTAATCTAACTCTCAAAACAATATATTCATACAATCAAACTAAATAATTCAAATAGTACATGAATACAACCAACTTATATCCATCTTAACTCTATGTGTACCAAGAGACAAGAAGGATCAAATCTATCTTCACTCTAAAAGAGGTTTGCATCTCAAGAGATTTGATCCTTTTGGGTGCTTAGGGGATCTAGAGTTAAAATGGATCTAGGCTCGTTTAATTATAGTTTAAATTATAATTAGTGATTTATTTTTTAGTTATGTGTAATTTGAGTGAGACATAATGTTTTATTATTGTTAAAGAAGGCACTATATTACAACATCTCTATATATTGGACTAGAAAGACCTCTTAACAAAATTAATATTATTATTAATGTTTTAACAAAAATAAGACATAATTAATATTATTATTTTCTTTTATTAAGTTAAAATAAATTATTTATAAAATATTATATTTTTGAAATGAATTATGGTTTATGAACCTGTGGTATTAATAAGTCATGGTAATGGTTGATGGTATTGTAATAAAGTCTATTTAGAAGTTAATAATATCTATAGTAATGTGGGAATGAATATTCATGGTTTAGAATATGGTTATGTTGTAATTTTATTGTAAGTATTAAATTTTTCTTGTGGTTATTAATTAAATTTAAGTATTGTTACAACATCATTGTTTTAATTTACATGGTAAATCAATCTTAATTTCTAACTAGTATGGATATATATTTAAATGTGATATATGTATTATGATTTTCTTTTATCTAAAATTTTATTTATAATTTTATTAATAAAAACAAAATAACAATATAAAATTTAATTTAATTTTTTTTCCGTTCTAACTTCTAATTACTACACCTTCATTATACTAAATATAATATATTGATTTATATAATATAAATACATATTAGTTATACAAATACATTCATATAGATAAATAAGATATCAAAATATAGTTATTACATATAAAATAATAAATTTGTATATAAAATAAATAGATAAATATTTTTTATATATATCGAGGCAAAGAGTTAGTTGACAAACATTTTAAATAATATACTTACTTTCAAAATAATATAATAGACACTGCATTATATTAATAAAAATAAATAAATTAAAAATTAAAAATTAAAAAAAAATTAATAATAATATATTTAGATAGAAACGATATTATAAAAAAAAATAAAAAATAAAAAAATAAAAATAGATAATAGATTAAAAAAGAGAGTTAATAACAGAGAAAAGTAATAATTGATTAGGAGGAGCATATCGGTGATTGTCCGAATAAATTCTTGGCCTCTAAGTTGAATACTCGGAGGGAGCTCGTATTTATTCTTGGCCTCTAAGTTGAATACTCGGAGGGAGGTCGTATCAAAATTCAGAAAACTATTGGATAACTATTCACAAAACTATAGAGACGTGTCTTATTAAATTGTAGGAATTTTCGATTAATATCAAAGCGTGGGTTAGATATTGGATAACTATTCACAATTGATACGCGTCTTATTAAATTGTAGGAATTTTCGATCTTTCGATTAATATGACCAATTAAGATCAAAGCGTGGGTTAGAAATAGTGGCAAATAAAAGAAATTTTTGTCAGTCACAAAAAAGAAAGCTTTTAAAAAACAGTGACAAATCACATCTCACAAATGCAAGTCCACTACGATTCTGTGTATCTTAGTAAATGTTTGCTACCATGGATCAAGAATCAGTGCTCTGAAATTTACCTACACGAATTTCTCATGCGAGAAAATGCATCTGTGTAAATGTTTAATAACCTACAATGCCTTTCAACGCTGACCTGGCCCCTTCAGAATGTGATCTGTGCTGTGCCAATTGTGAATGTGCATGTTATAAATGCAACGTTCAACACGATATGGGAATCATCTCGGCATTATATGCGAGTTTTATCCATCGGATATGCGACTACAATTCGCCAACTAACAACAGTATATGCGGATTGTCGCTTCCAATATGCGAATTGTACTCAACGGCTCCATCTTTTACGCGAGTTATCAACGTTGTTATGTTGTTCGAATATGCGAATTATCAATTCAATACGTCATATGCAAACTATCAATACGACATACAGGTTATCGCGGCTGGATATGCGTATGATCTCCGCAGAATATGCGAAATATCAAGGGAATATGCTATACGCGAATTATCTCAGCGCCTCATGCCAATTATCTCCGCGCGTAATATCGGTTCGATGGGTTTGATATGAGCACTATCAGCCCAATATTCAAACTATCATTCGCGTAATATGCAATTTTTCTGCCGTATATGCGTATTTTTATCCGCCGATATGCCAATTTACGGTGCAATTTGAAAATTAACGACATGATATGCGAGTTATCTCCGGTTACCCACCTGAAATGCGACTTATCGCTGACTATACACGATTTATCAAGTTGATCTGCATATCTTTGTTAAATACGCGAATTATCACCCTGATCTGCATATCTTCGTTGAATACGCGAATTATCAGTAATATGTCGTTATCAAGCTTATTTTGTCCGTGAAATATGCGATTTATCTACCAGATATGGGAGTTGTTGTTGCGGATTAACAACGAAATATCTGTTAAACGGGTTATCTCCGTCAAGTATGCCATTATCAACGCGATCTTCGAATCATCTCCGGCTGATACGCCATTTCCCAATGCTACGTTGGCTCTGTAGGATATGCGAATATTGAGGAACCGCCAGCCGGGCAAAATCCTGTGTTATGAGTCATCTTAACCGACCAAGACTGCAATAACCCCATGGACAGATCGCTTGGAACGCTGGGAGTTTCCTCTCCTTCCCGATCCCTTTGAACTCGATCCATGTAAGGAACCTCCTTTTCCTGTGATAAGAACACTCGAACATCGGAAATCTTATATGAGTAAATTGACATGTTCAGCGATCACTTCCTGTCATAGCACGGTCTCCTGCATTAGAATCACTGGGTCGGAAAGCCGGAGGAGAGTCGCACGGAGGGAGCCAAAGCCGTAGAGTAGGTTGGGGAAGCGCTCGTCCCGGATTCGGAGAAGGGAATGACTTCCAGAAGTCGTGGTATCACAAAGAATGTACAACCGCTCGACCCATTGCAACCGATAACAATGGCAGATTTGTTCTATCTCTATCTGATAGGGAATAGCCCGAATATTCATTCTCAGTATGGTCAGAGGTTTCTTCACCAATTTCCTCAAGCAATCTATACCCTCATTATAGCTATGGAGATAAAAGACTTCCTCAACCAATCTATACCTTCATTATAGCTATGGGGATAAAATATCTTATAAAGAACAATGTAAAATGTGAGACAACTCTGATGTCATGAGAGTTTTCTTGAAATACCTCCTTAATAAGTTCAATGCAAAAATAGGCATCTTCAAACAACATATGTCTTGGTGTCAAAATGTAACACCCTGCAAAATTCTCGGCCTCGAGCTATAGGTTCACAATTTTGTTTTGATATGAGCTCAAAAGGACAAAATGTTGAATTCGACCACGCAAGCACTGACATAACATGTTGTGGTAGGACCCATGGTTGTTGGGCACTAGAAAACATGCACGCTGACCAAATCAGATGGTGCCCGACCATCTAATGGCCAAGAGCGGTTCACATCGCAGAGTTGCACGACACATAACATGGAAGCCACATGTAACCTCCTCGTGCACTTTGCATCCCTCCAAATATTTCAAATGCTCAGGGCTCGACGTTGCAAAGTTCTTCCACGTGGGAAACCCACTCACTCCAACCACCTAGTCAGTTTCCATGAGTTCGCTTCGTCTGCCCTGTCAACTACCACATGGTTGGTCCCACCTCCTTCGCACACCAACATGATGCCATCAGTGACTCCCAGCCAACTTGCACGTCAACATATCCAACAATGTTAGAGGTGCTTCATCCAACATATGTGGGAGCTCTGTGTTGTGGAGATGTGCAGTCGATAACGCAACTGAGGGGGTGCATCGAGTGCTATGTGTCGCCACCTCGTCCACTCTGCATGCCCCTAAAGATTGAAAAATATGGCCTCCTAACCATGTGAGAGGGTGCCACATAGCCTTCCACACAAGTTGCCCGTTTATGATTGTGTTACACCGTGACCAATCACTTCCTACCCAATCAATTCTACCCTATCAACTAGCTACCTGCCTTCCCACTTCCTATGTCAGCACAATCACCATGAACAATCAGCCTGCCACATGGTGGTGCCATGCCTCTCTAATGTCAGCATGGCATCATCCAAACATATCCCCACATGTGTCACGTATTGACGAGGTATAAAGGATGTAGCATTTTTGGCATTTTCCACTGTAGTCACCTAGTCCAACTCCTGCACACCTGTGTCCTTTAATTTACTAAATTTGGTAAATGAACAGCACAACGCCTACAGATTGAACGTGTAAGCTACCTCTATTCATGAATTCTCCTAGTCAAGTTCTCTAAATTGTAGAATTTATGAGATATTTGGCCCAAATTTAAACCCTAGCTTCGCCTTGCAAGAAACATGCACTCCTTTAAAGAACATTCTACCTCTGAGTAAAATAACTGTGTAAATTCATGAAGCAAACCTTATAAATGCATTCTTAAGCCGTAAAAACATCATTAACTACTAAATTCAAGATCATTTAGCTCAAAGTCATCATCCAATCATTTGTGCACATGTCATCATTTCAGGGGTCAAAATCTTAAAAAAATTCCCCAACAACCCGTCATTCCCACTTTGTGACATGTGGCACCACACTATTTACCATTTTGATCCGCAAAATATCCTTGACCTTCTTTTGTTAATCAATTAAGTATTCTCCTCCAACTCACCAACCTGCCAAATGGTCTCCTCATCCATAGGAAGCTTTGTAGATGTGAAATGAAAAGGAAAAGAGATGTACCATTGTGACAATGATATCAGTACTCAAGGCCCATTAGAGATATTTGAAGAGACATCATTTTCACTACCTATTTAAAGGTGGGAGTTGGAACTTGCCAATACAGAACTCCTCTAGGCCAAGGAACATATTAAGAGACTTGAAACTAAGCTAGAAATGTTAAGAAAAATTGAACCCTATCAAGCCTTCATTTAAAGCAATTAGGAGGATTATGTGGGGGAGAATTATAAAGACGGTGGAAAAACAGTGGGACCATTTAAAATTTATTCAAGAAATGACCAAGACCATGGGAAGAGCACAAAGGGAAATGAAATCCATTGAGAATACTATTGTAGATTCTCCTTCCAAGGTCAAAGAGATTGTAGGCTTCCTTAACCAGATATCAAAGGAAGAAGTGACAAAGGTAAATCTCAATAGGTTTGAATGGGTAACAAGAGCCAATTAGATAATAAGGAAAATTGAATCACTAATGAAGGCTAAAGAGGAGGTGAAAGAACTGATGAAAGAAATAGAAGGTTTCAAAGAGAAAAGTGAGTTGCTCCACTCAAATAATTTTCCAACCTTCTATAACGATGATGAGAACTTACATCCCAAAGATTCCTTCATGACAATCCTAGTTAAAATTAATGAAATCCACAAAGGTTTCAAAGAAAGGACCACTCCATTCAAGGGAAAAAGATTATGAAATTATATAATGATCATTATGAATTTTTTTCTTGCTCAAGAACATCTTTAAGGAGTGGGGAAAATTGATTATGAAGAAATTACTAGCCTGGAGGGGACCATCATAGAGGCTTGTTCATGTGACATGCCATATGACAGAGAGTGGAGGACTTTGATGGATCTATATGTATGGACTATCCAACAGGAATTCACATCAACATCTTGAGGTCTCAGCAGAAGCATTTTCCAGTGCAAGGACTTCATTGCACTAGACAAGACTTCATTAGTTAGCACTAGCATTGGCACTTGCCTCGGTACTAGCATCGACATCATCAACAACATGTCCACAATAACACTCAACACAGGCAATTCCAAACAAGGATAAGGAAAGCCCAACACACAACCAAGAGAGAGAATGAAGATCTATTATATCTAAATCTAAAGGGGACCCAATCTACAGTTGGAAAATCATTCAAAAAGCTTATAAAATATGTTATTTATATTACATTTGGAAATTTTGTAAAGAATATTGGTGGTTTTTCAAATACCACTAATGGTTCAGGATTAGTTCTTAGTTCTTGAGTTCCTGTATATAGGCCTCATTTTGTAATTCAAAGGGAAAGTAAAATCTTGGGCTGTAAGGAAACCCTGCCAATTTTTTTTGGGAATTGCTAGGAGGTCTTGAGGCATATCAAAGAAGGAATTTTGAAATGTCTCTTAGGTTATCTATCCTTTCTTTTCATTTAATTTCGTATACCCATCTCTTATTTTGAACTTTTCTACATATGAATACAATTTTATGCATTTTTCATGGCATTTTGTGTTGTAAACTTGATCTGTTATGGTAATTAGATGGAGTTGTTAAACTAGAATATATTATGGCATCAATATGATGGTTTATTTTAGTTTCTGCAAAATTTATTGGGGTTGTTTAAAGAGTAGCTTGACTTCTTTGATAGGTTTTACAAGGCTTTTGCAAGAAATGGAAAAGTTTCAATTTTTTGTGTATTCTAGTTGTTGAATTCTTAATTTATCAGCTACCCCACTAGGTTTTAGTTGATCTAAAGAAATTATTAATTTTTCCTTTAAATATGTTATAATGTGATCTTCATATCTCACTCACCTTTTACATTTTCAACTCTTTATGTGAAACCAAAGGGTCATGAATGCTCTAACTTTGGATTAGTGGAAATGCAACTCAATATAATCATGTCTGATAGTTTTTCCCTTCACCCAAGCTCTCAAAATAATATTTTTATTTCAATAGAAATCATTGTTTAATTCTAACATGATTTATGCATGATATTTGTACTTTATTGAAAACATTTCATGAGTGTGGAATGTATGTGACAATAATATTTTAAATGCATCATATACCTATTAGGTCAGAATTAATGTCACTTCATTTAAAACCATAATAAACTCATGCACAATGACGTATATCATTGAAAAAAACTTGAACGTTCATTCAATGGTTGTCATAGTTCTTGATTTTACCCATTTTATTGTGACATTTGAAAGGAGAAAATTGGATGCATTAGACTTGAACCTTAATGCAAAATATAAAATATGAATTAAATTCAAGTCAAAACTACTCAGTCATTTCATCACAATGCATTCACAGGAAAAATATAAATATACGGTCTCATTTGCTACAATTTTGAGTCATCTATACTTCCTCGTTGAAGCTTTAGGCCAAGAACAAACGAATTAAAACATTAAGCCTAGAAAGAGTAAAACACAGTTAGCAATATTTAATATGAAAATAGATGGCTTCGTGTGCCGATTTAAACAGAATATCATTAACGTAACAAGAAAATTGAGATCACACTTAGATGTTCCTTGGCTCTACACTAAAAAAAAGTAATGTGACTTTGGGGTCCCAACAATATGATAAGAATTTTCCCACCATTGGGTAGTTATGCCCTAAATGTGACATTCTACTTCAACAAGTTAAATTTATCCTTAAAATAAGAAGAAAATTCCCTACCCATGTATCCACTTGTTTTTCATCGAATGATCCGACAAAATAAGGAAGAGTAATGTGTCCCACCATGAGCTAGGAGGAGGTGATAGCATTGAGGTGTTTATATTCATGTCTTTTGCCTAATTTTCCAAACCCTGGATGATGTGTTACTACTATTTGAAAAAAAATAGAGTGTTTTAAGAAATGATGAATTAACATATCTATGAGGGAGACACCATCTAATTCATTATCCCCCCCCCACCTTTTTTTTAAATGAGTCATTTCCTTGGATACATAAGGATTTAATATAGTTGTCTTGAGGAAGCTTTCCCCTCTTAGATATTGGTTAAAAAAACTAGATATAGAGGGAACTAGGCCTTTTTTCTTGCCTTCTCCATCAAGGGTAGGATTGCAAGCTCTAATACTAATTGGTACATGATATTGGCGGGAATATTAAATTTCAAAATCACATTCAAAATACAACGATGCTCCTTTTATAAACAAGATGGATTAAAAATGGGCATCATGTTTGACGTTGTATTTTTTTTTTTAATAATATATGTTATGAACCTTGGACCTTAAAAATGATAAGAAACCAATAATTACATTGTTCAATGGGGAAGCCTCCTTTTATAATGAGTACAATGTATAAGACAATATTTGATGATACTAAGACAAAGACTAGGTCTCTTGTCTCTCTCTCTCTCTCTCTCTCTCTCTCTCTCTCTCTCTCTCTCTATATATATATATATATATATATCTAAGACAAAGGGTACAATTACAATAAAATGAGACCATGAAATGTTTTAACCCACATAACAGTATAAAAATAGAAATGTAATCACTCCATATCTAGGTACTAATAATGGATTTAAATGTTAATATTTCCCTTATATAGGGCTTAACATGGCTCTTTGCACCAAACAAGTGTAGTCAACACTTGACTAACTGCTAGTGATTATTTAGGAATAATTCACCTTCTTATGTCATCTCTTCCACTCACAGGTTCTTCTATTTGATGATGTATTTGATGATGTACTCCATAGTTGTTAGTTACTCTACTACTTAAATGTTGTTTTTTAAATGTGTTTGGATTTTTTGTAGGTCAATCTTCCATAAAACAACATGAGGAATGGAAAAGGTAGATATGCCTCAAAATATTTTGGAAGAAAGATTATTTTTTATAATGATCTTACATTCAAACATCAATCAAGTGATGTTGCAAGTGAATAAGATTAGTGTCCAAAGAAAAAGGTGTGCTTTAGCATGTAGATGTTATCCTCAAGAAATTGAAGAAAATAGAAAATATATTTCTATAGAAATTTGAAGCAAGGAAAGTGATAAAGAGATGGAAGTTATCCTGTGTACAAAAGGAGAAAAAAAAATTATAGCAATAGCTTGCAGTAGTAAAAGAAAAATCTAGATTGTGAAATAGGTGGGTTATGTGAGCTTACGAGGAATATTTCCAAGTCGAAAAGAAAAGAAATGGGGTAGAACATAATCAATACATACATGTTAGATGAATATGATAATGAAAATAAAGCAGATGGACAAAAAGCAAGCAGAGTATGGGATCCTAAAAAATTGAAGACAACAATTAAGTAGCAGATCATAAAGGCAAGTGGACAGTAGCAGCAAAGTCAAACTTGGGATCTAGGAGGATTTCAACATATTGAAGGCACATGACCCAGAGGTCATGAAATTTGTACCCTAGGAGTGTGATGTAAGACTATTAACCCCAGGTTTAACTTTTGTGAAAAACTCTAAAGGGGTCTTGAAATTTATAAAAGGAACTTGGTTCCCTTACTTAAAATTAGGATAATTAAGCATTACAATCCTTATAATTATGTATTCTAGAAGAATAAGGTTTGTTGGAAAGAGGTGAAATTTGTCTTCCATATGACATGTAGATAACCAAGTATGAAAGTGGTTAGGAGGTTAGGTGAGATTAGGCATGATTTTCCCTAAAATGGAGGACATGATTCCATCGATTGGGAATCCAAAACTTTGTCTGCAATCTTGTATAAAATGATATGTAAAGATAGAAAAAAGGGAGTGATTAATAATACAAAAAATGAGAGGGCCAAGAAAATGTGTAGTTAGGCCAAAGGAGAGGTAGTAATATTTCTGAGTTTGTAGAAATCATGTGCAAAGTTTGAATCAATGAAATTAATGCAATTCATTATAAATTTTCTAGCATTTAATATCATTGGGTTAATGTGTGGTGTTAACCGATATGAGTGTAAAGATCGATTTATATCGAGTTCTTCCTTATTGTAGGGAGAATCAAGTGATGAAGAGTGATTGAATGAGACATGAATTTTGGGTTATAAACTTGAATCTGATATTGAAGGCCTGAAAGTGCAAGCGATATCCAAAATTCCAAGATCTGATACCAACAATCTGAGTTGAAGACTTGAGGACAATGATCGCTTGAATTTGATGAGTAAATTTCAATATTTGGAAGGCAAGATTGATGATCCAATATTATGTTTGGGTTCATGAAACAAAGTATATGATTTAAAATGCATATTATTAAGTCAAGACATGACACATCTTCTCTAGCTCCAAGTCTCATGAAGAAGTTCAAATTCTAGAACCGTAGACAAGGTCTTGAGGGGAAGTTTGGTCAAAATTTCAAGATAAAGTTTCAAAGGGGAGTCTGGATCGAAGATCCGGCACATAGGTCCAAACGAGAAATCCAAGATCAAATTTTTGATAGTTAATGGACATAGGATTGTCCATCAAGAAGAGTCTCATTTATTGGCTTCTCATCCCTCGAGCTATGCAGTGGGTTTTGAGAACAAAAGAAAAGTTTTTAGAATTTCTATGTGATCCAATATCAATATTGTGATATTTTATATACCGTTAATAGATTCCGCACATCATTTTTCATGGAATTCACCATCATCATTCTATCAAAGTTTTGGGGAAAATCAAAAATAAGAAATATGAGACAAGCTTTTAGTTTCTAATAGTTCCAAGACAGATAAGAAAGAAGTTTAGGTCAAAATTCCAAGTCAAGGACTAGATTCTAAGTTTTGATATAAGGGTTTGATGTGAGTCTAAAATATGTGTTATGAATGGTAGATCAAAAATATCCTAGTTTGATGAAACTATTAGTGCAGCAAGAACAAAGGGTTAAGATTTGAGACACAAAGTTTGCTATAGGGACTAAAAGGCTACCATTTGAGGTCAAGATCATTGCTTAAGTCATCATTTATTCAAATTTGAAGATGAAATGCTTCTAGTAATGATCTATTTGCATTAAAATAAAGATGAAGGACTTAGACAATGAGTTATCCAAGAATAAAAAAAAAATATCTCCAAATTGTTAAAAGACCAAACCTTGGTCCAATGAAATGCTATAAAAGACTTAATCAATTTCTAAGATACAATAATAGATTGAGATCTAAAGGCATGAGATCATCTAGATATTTCTATATCTCTTGGTTTAAGTGAATATAACAATTTGGGTTATTATTTATCCCTGAAGGAATAAAATTCTAAAACTTGTGGTAGTAAATACTAAAATTATAGGCCTATAATTATTACTTGTTTTCTCTTTCAATAGTATTTAATACAAAAATTATGGTGGATGAGAGTTGTATAGAGAGTGCAAGATCTATGAATAGAGTGTATAATCAATATTATTATTGATGGGTATAAGAGAATTTGCAAAGCTTATAGTATGTGTTGATGGAATTCAAAATCTATCCTATGTCAGTGTATATTTTTTTGTAGAGTAAATGTTAATCATCCCCAATCTTGTGACCATGGTTGTTGAATTCTATAATTTTTACCATAAAAGGAGAATTGTGAGTGTTGGATCATTGATGCATTGTTGAGTCCAAGAATTATGGAGAATACAATTGATTAGGGTAGTGCAGTACAAGAATTGTGGGCCCATAACCCACAAGTAGTGAGGATCCCTTGCCATCAATTTCTTTCCCATTATCAAATTCACTACCTCATTGCACATAGGAAAATGTGATGGGCCTCCTTGTGGATTTTTTCCTACCACACTCCCACGCGAAAGAGGAGTGTATTTTACAATCATTTGTTGATATTTCTTGTTGGGTAATGGATTTATCAAAACAACAAGTTTTTATTTGGAAAATCAGGGATGAATCTCATCCATACATGGGAACTTCTAACTCTTTGAGTAAGATGGCCTCATTGAAAAATTTTGAAATGGAATTTCACCTTCAATTTCTTTTAATTCACGTTGCCTCTTAGGTCCTTCGTTTTGGGATACATAGTTTTTGACACATTTTGACCAAGTGTGACCGAAGGGCAGTTGCAAAGGAAACAACTAAGGAAAAGAGAGAAAATCCGCCAATATCTGTTAGACACTGAAGTTGGAAAGCGAAAAATATGGGAACATGCAAGCACAACCTAGTTGCAAAGGCTGTCGAGGAGAAATGGAGTAGTCGCAATTGGGTCACAAAAGCCACTAATGAGGAAAGTGCATGGCATCGGAGGAAAATATTGGCAGTTCAAGCGAGTGAATTTTATAAAAAGCCAAAGGAGAAGACAATAAGGAAATATGCGAAGCTCATATGTTGAGAAGTTGTCGTTGAGTCGCTATTAGACTTGGTTCTATTCTTAGTTTATCTATTTCTGAGCTAAATTGTATGTTGAATCTTTCGATTCTCCCTGAAGGGTCATAGGGCCAAAATGTAACGATGTCTTAAGTTTAATGAAAAGAGTTGTAGGATTTCTCTATGTTTCTGAATGTCTTGGTTTTCATGTCCCTCTTTAAAATTTTCTTATGCATGGATGTGAATATTAACTATTTCTTTGGATGTGTTGCAATTCACATCTTGTGTTGGTTACTTATTAGATAATGTGATTTCCTATAATATATGTAAATGGTAATCATTGTGATACCCTCCTTGATGTCTAGTTCTAGCCCCTATCTCAGTAAGGTCGTGGCACACCTTGGGTGAGAATCCTTACTTCTTCTGAGTAAGGAGAAAATGACAACATTACGCTAGACTACGAAGGACCCTTTTCTAGCCCATGCATCTAAACCCAAGGTCTCTATCTTTTACAATTTTTCACCAACAAATGGTTTCGTTGTTAGGACCTAAAATTTCTTAAAGGGACCTGGAAGATGATGTCAAGGAAATTTGAGAAGGATCTTCAGGATTGGTGACATGAGCAGGTAGAGTGGTTTATTTCTGAGCAAGCGCAACTATGTCAAAACAATGTGAAGCGAGTGAAGGAAGAAGTTTTCTATGCAAAGCTTGCGAGTGATCAATATGATATATTCTGATGTAAGATCCAAGAAGATATTTACAATTGGTTGCAAATGTTGTAGAGAAATGAAAGGACTAGAAATCAGAGTAGATCTCCCCATACCTAGACTCAAGCTGAGATATTCAAGTTACACTTCCTCGATACAGACCTAACTTGGTCTATCCACTTTTGGGTACAAGCTACTTTAGAAGGATACATCATTGAGTTTGATGCAAAAGGCCATCTATCCTTTACTAAGGCTAAGTTCGCGCTCAAGTCAAGGTTGCAGGGAAGGTTATTGAATGAGATTTTGTTGTGGGTTAAGGTTTTAATGGTGGAAGAAAACCTACTTCCAGGTTTAGGGCCAATTCATGGTTGCTTAAAACCCGATATTAGGGGAGGGTATAGGGGGAGAAACATTATCTAGCTATGAGCGATGAAAATGTTAGAGAGATGGATGTGGGTGACTCTCGGAAGGCTAGAGATATGAGTGTACAAAGGAGAGCAGAGGTAGTTGAGGAATGGTGGTGTTATCACTAGGAACTATAGTTCATGTATATAAGGTTGTCCATAAGTTTTTATAAAGTCTTGAAGTCTTGTAAATAGGTTTATTAGTATATGTCAATTTCAAATTTGAAATTCAAGAGTTATTGGTGTGAATTCGTGTAAAGGAAAAATCATTTGACACCCTCCATCATTGTTAGTTAAAGCATGTCATGTCATTGGTACTTTGCGCAGTTTAGCAGCGCGGGTATGATGTCTTTGGTACTTGCGCAGTTTCGCAGCGCGGGTGTGATTGGTCAGTTTAGCTACGAAATAATGTTTTCGTGTTTTCGCAGCGCTCTGTTTGTCAGCGATTACGTAGCGCATCCTGTTAAATTTGAACTGTCCGCGCTACGAAATCGGGGTTTCAGGGTTTTTTGCAGCGTTTTTCTCTGAATGTCAAATCCAAGAGTAGTGAGTCACAAGTCTGTTTATGATTGTCATTTTACACCCTCTCCATGTCATGATAAGCCATTATTTCGCCATAAGGTCCGAAGTCATGTAGTTGTGTGTCAGTTTAGGGGATGTTATAAGAGGTGGTCATTTCATAATGGGTTCTTCATATCATATGAACGTGTTTGCTATATGAAAAGCTCAAGCCTATATTTAAACGGACTACTGCAAGCGAGCCTGCTCTCCAAAGCTGAAGATTGTTTTCGTGCTACAAGCTACCATCAGTCCCTTGTGTAAAAATACTCAAAGAAGCATGGAAAGAAAGGAACACCGTTCTGGTAAATGTGTGAGAACAGAGCCGGAGGGGTTAGATGTTACTCTCAGGGATGAGGAGGTAGCAAAGGCATTTCGAAGTGCTGGCTGCTGGCGATTTTGTGAAAAATTGAAGGGAGGACATGCAGAAGTGACCAAGGCTTTCGCATTAAACTTCACTGGACTGAATTCGAAGGTGGCCATGTTGGAGTTTCCGGTGTCCCCTGAAGTTATTTCCACTGTCACAGAAATCCCAAGGGGTGGCCAAGAATGGTTCAAGAACTTCAAGTTTGACATGGGTCCATGCAAGGAGTTTTTGAAGGCATCTTATGTAGAGGAAGATCTCACTAAAGCTGTCCCAAGGAGCTATCTAAAGGAGAATTATGCTATGCTATTGACATGTATCCAGAAGTACCTGACATGTGAGGGTAGGTACAATAAAGTTTACTCCTACCACTTCAAGCTTCTGTTACACTTCACTGGTAAGAGTTCAATAGACATACCTTTTTACTTGTTCAGGAGTATTAGCAAAATGTGTGATAAGATTCAGTTAAAGAAAGATGCTTATGAAACATCCCTTTTTCATCATGGTCTAGTAAAATTGCTGGTGTTGGATAGTTTACAAAAAATTGGTAAAGACTGGGATTCATTTGTGTTTATGGCCGGTTTCCCAAGCAAAACAGGCCTCACTCCATTACCTGTGAGAGAAAGAGAAGAAAGGAGTGAGGAAACTACTTTGGCTGAAATTAGGAGAGAAGTGACAGACCATAAGAAGCCTAAAGCTAAAACAAAGAAATCAGAGAGGTCTGTAGCAGTTAAAGAAACACCTGAAGCATCAGTAGATAAAACTCCAAAATCATCTAGAGTATCTGAAAAAGAAACCCCTAAGTCATCTCCTAAGGAAACACCTCAGTCATCAAAACAGAAAACTCACAAAAGAAAAGATGAAACTAAATCCAGTGAAGTTGAAAGAGTTTCAAGGGTGAGAACTAGAGGCCAACTAAGCAAAGAAAAAGGAAAGTCAGTCCCTGTGGAAGAAAGTCCTATTTCAAAGGGTAGTTTAAATGACTTACTTGAAGCCATTGAATTAGAGCAAGATCATCCAATACAAATTGAACCACTTGAACTTGAGCAAGATCAATTGGTACCACCAATGCATATTGATCTAACTCAGTCCTCACCTGAAAGTTCTAAAAAGTCAAAGGCTTCTAAAAGGTTAAAGTTTGAAGAACCAAGTGAAGAATATGCCTTTAAACCACGCAGACCAGTGACTAGAAGGCAAATTAAAGAAGAAGAGAAAGCTCAGAAAGAGAAAGCACCTTTGGAAATGCCTAGGACAGAGGCACTTGAAATCTTCTCTGAAATAGTTCAAGCAGCCAAAAGCAAGAACAAGGATAATAAGGTTGTTATCAGTCAAGGTGGAAATGTGATTGCTATTAAGAAACAAGTTGGAGCAACAAAGGAAGGAATACCTCAGGTTCAAAATGTTTTTAAGGAAAAGGCAGTAAGATATACAAGTTATAAGAAGGCTGTAATGAAGGGTAAAACAAGTTTGATCAGTCAAGCTAGCTCAGTATCTGATGCATATGTGTGGACAGTGCCAGCTCTGAAGCAGGCAAAAATTATGAAACAAATGAATACAAGTTTAAGAGCAGAAAACAAGATGTTAAAGGAAGAAGTCAGCAGCTTGAAAGGGAAGCTAGGTAAACTAGCTAAATGATCCAAGGAAAATGTGCTTTCCAAATTTTGGTATATTTTGGCTGTCATCATTTTAAAGCTTTTTGAGACTTTTTGATGTCCTTACACCTGTGTAGAATGACTGAAGAAATCACAGAGCTGAGTTATTGTTGCTTTAAGGTTCATGTGTTTAGTTTTGATTACCTACAGCAGTTTCGTAGCGCGCTACGAAACTGCTGTAGATGACTGTTTATGTTGAAAACTTGAGTTTGAATGCTGAGGTCAGCAAATATTTAAAGGGATGACTTAATGCCAGCATGGAGACTATAGAAAGTCAGTCAGATGTTTAAAAAAGGATGTCAGGTGTAAGTATTCGAAGAAAAGGTGAAATTTTGTCTTTTGTTGAAAGTTTCACTTTATGTCCGAATTTTTAGGGTTATGATAGAGCTGCCGAGGTGTTAAGGGGTACACCTGTTCAGTTATAGGATGGCCAGATCATTGGTTTTCTTCAGTCATACGGGACTATCAGGGGATTAAATGACTTGAAACATGATCATTAATGCATGAACACTAATGGGAGGCAGAAACCGTGAATATAGGGTTCATATTCTTATTGGTTGATGAATCATCTATACATCAGGCATCCGAAGCTGCTCATCCATTGAATGTGTTTTCAGTTTGGTTTGGTTATTATTGTAGTGCTACAGGTGGCAAGCTTCAAGAACGCAGCAAAGTATACGAGGAGATAGACTTGAAGTGTCAATGTAATGGAGTCCTTTGTTTTCGTAGCACCATATCTCTTGTAATTAATTAGTTTGTTTATGATATAGTTAAGGTCATTAATGACAGAATTCCGAGCTCCCTTCATGCTTGTTGAGGAGTCTCAGGTAGTAGTGTTTTTGATTGGCTATATATAGAAATAACTCTTATGTAAAAAAGGTTGGACATTTTATAGAAAAACAGAGTTGTTTTGGGCCATTGTAAGACCTTTTTGACAGTAATAGTAAAACAGTGTTGTTCTCTACTCAAGATTCTCGATGGATTGTTATGTTCAAATATAATGATGGTGTTTTATACTTTATGTTCTTTTATAGTCTTGTTGTAACACAATCACTCAGAATTCATAATCCTATGCTTTGACTTCCTGTGTGTTTGGCAAGCTATGTTTTGGTGAAGTATGTTTGATATATAATGCAAAGAGCCTTGACTTCCATGAGATCACTATGTTTTCCTTGTTTACTTAATTTATGTGACTCCATAGCCCAATGAGAACCAGTTTGACATGTTTCCAACCAGCTTTGCTTTCATGAATGAATAAAGAGTTAGCCATCTTTTGTAGTGAATGTTTTTTATCAAGAGTGTGTGAGAGAGCCCTCTCTGATCAAAGAGGCTAAGCTTTGATCTAAAGATAGGTTTGAAAGAGTTACATGAAATCTTGCTTGGTTGCAGCCCTCAGTAGTGATTTTGTGATAACATTTTGGTGCGTCTGCCGGGAGCTTAAGATTGAATTTCTGAAGGTAGCAGGAGTTCAAATGATTTTCGAGGCTGCATTCTACCTTGGTGACTCCATTTGTTCTTTAAAAGTTTAAAGGTGGCTTCGAAAGGAAGGTACACAAGGAGTAACCCTGATCCAAATCCACCTAGTCCTGTGGAAAATCCTAATATCATCTCAAGGAGTAAACAAAGATTCTCTGATATACCAGGTACTTCAAGTATTTCGAAGTCATTATTTCCTGAGTTTTCTAGAAGTCCTGAGAATAAACTTGTTGATGATAAAGTTCAAGAGGTTATATTAAGGTCTGAAAATGAAGAAGAATTAATTGGTATTATTTTGGATCTACAAAAAAGAGGTATTGATACTTCTTCTTTAATTTCACAAAAAGATAAAGAGGAGTTTTGGGATATTGTTTCTTCTGAGCTATTATTAGAGAAAGAAGATTTAAAACAGCTTAAGGAACTTGACCCTTTCGAAATTCTGCTCAACTCAAAGATTGGTTTACCTCTCCCAAATTGGAGTTCTTTTGTTAGTGGTTTACAAAGTCCTAATAGCCCTTTCCGTACTCATATTTTGTCCTCTGCCTCTGCAAGTCCAAATAGCCCTCAGGCCACATTTCATATTAGCTCTGGTCATAGCATACCTATTGTCACTCTTCCTCCTTTCATTATGGCCGTACCTGCTAGGTATGCTCCTTTGGCTCTTCCTGCTGTTCTGCATGATTTACCAAATAAATATGCTGCTAGGATTCCAACATGGGGAGGAGATGAAGACATTACAGCTGAAGAGCATGTGGATAGATTCAATGACTTTATTGATAGATATGAAGTGGATGATGAAGATGTCAAATTGAGATTGTTTGCTCAGTCTTTCATTGGAGAGGTCAGGAAATGGTTCAAAGCCTTGGGAGCTGGTAGCATTCACAGTTGGGCTGAGTTTGAAGATAGCTTTCTGAGGAAATGGGGAAATAGAACTAATCCAGTTCAGGCCCTCACTGAATACAATAATTTAAGAAGAGCTCCAGATGAGACTATTCAAAATTTTTCTAAGAGGTTTAATAAGATTTATAATTCTATTCCAGCTCACTTGAAACCTCCTGGAGCCTTGGCACAATTAAGATATGCTGAGTCCTTTGATTCTGACTTTTCTCTCTTACTCAGAGAAAGAGAGTCGGCTACATTGGCTGACATGCAAAATGATGCTATTAAAGTGGAGGTGAATATACTTGCTGCTAAAAAGTCCAAGATGGCTAAGACTAAGATAAAGGAAGAGGAAAGGCCTTCTACTTCTGCTCAAGAGGATAAATTTGAAACCATGATGAAGACTATGGAGAAATTGATGGACCAATTAGCACTTGGGAATACTGCTGCTCCTCAAGCACAACAAGAACCTCGGTTTAGAAATCCTCAGTTTAGAAGGCCTCAAAATCAGCAAAGGCCAAGGGAGAATAGAAATCAACAAGCTGATCCTCCTGTAAGACCTCCGTTTCAGCAAAATATGGTAGATGGAGAGGAAGAGCCTGAGGAACCTGAAGAATCTATTCATTGTCTTGGTGAAGAAGATGCAGAGATCTTTCTAACAAAGGAGGAACATGATGAGTCTAGCCAACAAAAAGCCGAGGAAGAACCTTCAGATTTCTTAAAGGGTTATCAGCATGCCATATTTGAAATTCAAAAGCAATACAACCTCAGAAATAGAGATGTCCCCATTACAGCAAATAAGGGTCAGCCTAAGAAGAATGTTTCAAAAACAGTGGAAGACAAAAAAGAAAAGCCAAAACAAGCTGATGAAAAAGGTGATGCTCCTATTGAGAAGAAGGATAATCAAACTCTTGCTCTTCCCAAGGAAATTGAGAGGTCTACTCCTGTCTTCAATATAGAAAATGAGATTGCTAAAATCAAAATATCAGTCCCATTTAATGAAATCTTGAAAGTAAACAAGTATAGAAGTAAGATTGTGGAAATGCTTAATTCTCCCCCAGGAGGAGCTGATATTTTAAATTTGCAAGAAGACAATCCTATCATTTGTTTAGGCCCAAGGCTTGAAGATGAGCAGAATGATGAATTTCCTCCTTTTTATATAAGCATCAATATACATGAGATGACTCTTCATAATGCCATGTTGGACTCAGGAGCATCTCATAACCTTATGCCCAAAGTCATTATGGAAAGGTTAGGATTGGAAGTGACCAGACCTTATAAAGACTTATTTTCTTTTGATTCAAAGAGGGTTCATTGTATTGGGTTAATTAAGGATGTGGTTGTGGCGCTCACACAAATCCCAGCTAAAACCACTGTCATGGATATTGTTGTGGCTGATGTTCCACCTAAATTTGGAATATTACTCTCAAGGTCATGGGCAGCTAAAATTAAAGGTACCATGCAAATGGATTTGACTTATGCTACTATTCCAGTATTTGGAGAGCAGAGAAGATTATACCGTGAAACAAGGATGGCATATATGGTGAGTAGCAAGGATAAACCACAGAATTTTCCCATTTATTCTTGTGACACAGGCTTGGGATCAGCTATTCTATTTAATGAATCAGTGGGAGAAGAATCACAAAAAGAAAAAGCAGAAAATCAGTGTGAAGAGTTGCAGCAAAGTAATGAAGAAGATATTTCTGGTTGCTGGTCTTTGTATTTTGATGGAGCAGCAGGGAAGGAAGGTGCTGGCGCTGGAATTTGGATCATGAGTCCAGCTGATGAAAGTAAGTTTCTGTCTTATAAACTCAATTTTGATTGCACAAATAACATGGCCGAGTATGAGTCCTTGGTTTTAGGCTTAGAAAATTTGATTGAGTTTAAGGCAAAGAACATTGCTGTGTATGGAGATTCTGAGCTAGTTATAAAGCAAGTTCAAGGTGCTTATCAAACAAAAGATGCAAGAATGAGAGCTTATAGGAACTTGGTGTTAGAATTGTTGGAGAAATTTCAATCATATACTTTCAATATCAAAACCAGAGAGTAGAATTCCATGGCAGATTCTCTTGCTGTAGCAGCTAGTCTTTTTGTCATTCCCAAACATGCTTCTGATAGTTATGAAGTGAAATTCCTCCATAGGCCAGTAATCCCTGATAATATATTAAATTGGCAAGTCTTTGAAGATGACCAGCAGGTGAAAAGTTTCCTAGAATTGAAAGGAGAATTTGAGCATTGTCAAATTGATCAGCAAAACATGTTAGTAGAAACAAAAGAAAAGTCTGAGGTGTTACAGCTGCAAAATAATCTTATTCCTAAAGGTCTGATTCCACTTGAGAAGCTTTTTGATCAGAATGATGTCTTTAAGGCGCCAAGGTTGCAAGCAAATGAAGAGGAGATAGAGAACTGCAATCTAGGTGATTTAGTAGCGCCTAAATTGGTCAAAATTTCAAAATTTTTATCAGCTGATCTAAAGGTTAAGTACATTGATCTAATGAAGAGGTTCATTGATGTGTTTGCATGGAATTATACTGATCTCAAACAATATGATTCCTCAGTTATACAACATACAATCCCAATCAAGCCAAATGAGAAACCTTTTAAGCAAAAATTGAGAAGAATAAATCCTCTGCTAATGCCATTAATTGAGAAAGAAGTCAAGAAGCTGTTTGATGCAAAGATTATTGTTCCTATCAGATTTTCAAATTGGTTAGCTAACTTGGTACCAGTTAGGAAAAAGAATGGAGAGATAAGGATTTGCATAGACTTCAGGAATTTGAACAAGGCCTCACTGAAAGACAATTATCCTCTTCCTAAAATGGATCTTATGTTGCAGAATATTGTTGGCTCTCAAAGAATGTCAATGTTAGATGGCTTCTCAGGATACAATCAGATCCTTGTTCATCCAGAAGATCAGGAGAAAACAGCCTTCACTACACCATGAGGCACCTTTATGTATGCTAAGATGCCTTTTGGCCTCATGAATGCAGGGGCGACTTTCCAAAGGGCTATGGACATTGCTTTTGCAGAGGAAAAAGATAAATCAGTAGTGGTATACCTTGATGATATCACAGTCTTTTCAAAGAGAGAGGAAGATCATTTAAAGCATCTTGAAAAGATACTATTGAAGTGTAGAAGGTTTGGCATTTCTTTGAACCCGACTAAAAGTATCTTTGCTTTGACTTCTGGTAAGTTGCTTGGGCATATCATTTCTCAAGAAGGCATTAAGATAGATCCAAATAGAGTCAGTGCTATTTCAAAGCTGGATTTGCCAAGGAGCAAGAAAGAGGTTCAGTCTTTTCTTGGTAAAGTTAATTTTGTTAGGAGGTTCATTCCCAACTTTGCAGAGGTGGTTAAGCACATCACAAAAATGCTAAAGAAAGGAGCAGACTTCAAGTGGACAACTGAGGCAAGAAAGTCATTTGAAGAAATTAAAAAAGCACTCACTCAAGCACCAGTTCTTATTAGCCCTGATTTTTCCAAGGAATTTTTAATATTCACCTATGCCTCTGAGGATACAATTGCTGGAGTTCTTTTACAGAAAGGAAATCAAGGTACTGAGCAGCCTATTTCATTCTTTAGTAAAACATTGGCAAATGCTGAATTAAAGTACAACATTTTAGAAAAGCAAGCATATGCTTTGGTAAAGGCAATCAAAGATTTTAGAATCTATGTGCTACATTCTCATATTATTGCATTTGTGCCAAGTGCTGTTATTAAAGAAATTCTCACACAAGCAGACCCGGATGGTAAAAGAGGGAAATGGATAGCCAAATTGCTGGAATATGATATTGAAATTAGGCCAACTAAATTGGTGAAGGGTCAAGGGTTGGCAGAGCTGCTAACTCACTCAAATCTAGACTGCAGTGACATTAATTTTAATGCAGAAATATCAGAAATTTTTGAAGAAGAGGAAGAGTTGGTTCAAATTAATGAAAAATTTCTGATATCTGAATGGTATAAGGATGTCTCATTTGTTCTACAGCACAACAGAGCCCCTGACAATCTTTCCAAGTCTAGAGCTCGTTTCATCAAGCTGAAATCCCTTAGATATTTTGTTTATGAGCAGAATTTATTTTGGAAGGATGCTGGAGGAATTCTATTAAGTTGTTTGATTGAAGAGGAGGCTGATAGGGTGATTGAGGAATTTCATAAGGGAGATTGTGGAGGTCACCATTATTGGAAGGCTACTGCTAATAAAATATTGAGAGCCGGGTATTTTTGGCCCACCATGTTCAAAGATATTTATAAAAAGGTTGCAGCCTGTCATGAATGTCAGTTGTTTGAAGGAAAAAGGAAGCTCATGCCTATGCCTCTAGTTCCTATTTATGTAGAAGCGCCCTTTCAGCAGTGGGGGCTAGATTTTATAGGTGAGATACATCCCTCTTCATCAGGCCAACATCAGTGGATACTTACAGCCACTGATTATTTCACAAAGTGGATAGAGGCAGTACCAACTAGACAAGCTAATGATGCAGTCATTATTTCCTTCTTAGAGAACAATATTTTATCAAGGTTTGGATGTCCACTCAAGCTTATCACAGATAATGCTCAGGCTTTTAAGTCTAAGAGAATGATAAACTTTTGTCACCAATACCATATTTCTCTTGGTCACTCAACAGCCTATTATCCACATGGCAACGGTCTAGCTGAAAGTTCAAATAAAAGTCTTGTGAGGATTATCAAAAAACTGCTGCAAGAAAACAAGAAAACTTGGCACTTGAAACTGAAGTATGCATTGTGGGCTGATCGCATATGCACTAAAAGATCTATTGGAACCTCACCTTATGAACTTGTGTATGGAGCAGAAGCTATTTTTCCAACGTCTCTTGGTGTCCCAGTTATGAAACTAATTCAAGGACTTGAAGAAGAGCCAAATGCCATACAGCGGAGGATTAATCAATTGATAGCATTACAAGAGAAAAGGAATGAAGTGGTTGAAGATTATCAACAAAATCAGAATAGAGTCAAGAGGGCTTTTGACAAGAAGATTAAAGATGTGACTTTTCAGATTGATGACAAAGTTTTGAAGTGGGAAGCCAAGATTGAAGAAAAGGGCAAACATGGCAAATTTGAGAATTTATGGAAGGGGCCATATTTGATCTCTGCTTTCCATGGAAACAATACTTATATTTTACAAGAAGTTGATGGATCACAGTATGCTGGTGGGCCTGTCAATGGCAGGTTCTTAAAGCATTATTATCAGTGAAAAATCTGCCAAGTAACCCATGATCATTGTAAATAATCATTGTTTTTGAAGTGTTTTGTGTTAGTAATAAGTGACAAGCTGAACTAGAAGACTTTAGCCCGAGGAGAAGGCCCACAAAGTTTGAAAGGAATGCTTGTCAGCCAGATGTGAGTGTAATAAATGGATAAGGCACTGGTACTACGTGTTCTTAGTGTACCACAGGGGCACACTATCCCTAGTGGAGCCACTGTTATCACTAGGAACTATAGTTCATGTATATAAGGTTGTCCATAAGTTTTTATAAAGTCTTGAAGTCTTGTAAATAGGTTTATTAGTATATGTCAATTTCAAATTTGAAATTCAAGAGTTATTGGTGTGAATTCGTGTAAAGGAAAAATCATTTGACACCCTCCATCATTGTTAGTTAAAGCATGTCATGTCATTGGTACTTTGCGCAGTTTCGCAGCGCGGGTATGATGTCTTTGGTACTTGCGCAGTTTCGCAGCGCGGGTGTGATTGGTCAGTTTAGCTGCGAAATAATGTTTTCGTGTTTTCGCAGCGCTCTGTTTGTCAGCGATTACGTAGCGCATCCTGTTAAATTTGAACTGTCCGCGCTACGAAATCGGGGTTTCAGGGTTTTTTGCAGCGTTTTTCTCTGAATGTCAAATCCAAGAGTAGTGAGTCACAAGTCTGTTTATGATTGTCATTTCACACCCTCTCCATGTCATGATAAGCCATTATTTCGCCATAAGGTCCGAAGTCATGTAGTTGTGTGTCAGTTTAGGGGATGTTATAAGAGGTGGTCATTTCATAATGGGTTCTTCATATCATATGAACGTGTTTGCTATATGAAAAGCTCAAGCCTATATTTAAACGGACTACTGCAAGCGAGCCTGCTCTCCAAAGCTGAAGATTGTTTTCGTGCTACAAGCTACCATCAGTCCCTTGTGTAAAAATACTCAAAGAAGCATGGAAAGAAAGGAACACCGTTCTGGTAAATGTGTGAGAACAGAGCCGGAGGGGTTAGATGTTACTCTCAGGGATGAGGAGGTAGCAAAGGCATTTCGAAGTGCTGGCTGCTGGCGATTTTGTGAAAAATTGAAGGGAGGACATGCAGAAGTGACCAAGGCTTTCGCATTAAACTTCACTGGACTGAATTTGAAGGTGGCCATGTTGGAGTTTCCGGTGTCCCCTGAAGTTATTTCCACTGTCACAGAAATCCCGAGGGGTGGCCAAGAATGGTTCAAGAACTTCAAGTTTGACATGGGTCCATGCAAGGAGTTTTTGAAGGCATCTTATGTAGAGGAAGATCTCACTAAAGCTGTCCCAAGGAGCTATCTAAAGGAGAATTATGCTATGCTATTGACATGTATCCAGAAGTACCTGACATGTGAGGGTAGGTACAATAAAGTTTACTCCTACCACTTCAAGCTTCTGTTACACTTCACTGGTAAGAGTTCAATAGACATACCTTTTTACTTGTTCAGGAGTATTAGCAAAATGTGTGATAAGATTCAGTTAAAGAAAGATGCTTATGAAACATCCCTTTTTCATCATGGTCTAGTAAAATTGCTGGTGTTGGATAGTTTACAAAAAATTGGTAAAGACTGGGATTCATTTGTGTTTATGGCCGGTTTCCCAAGCAAAAGAGGCCTCACTCCATTACCTGTGAGAGAAAGAGAAGAAAGGAGTGAGGAAACTACTTTGGCTGAAATTAGGAGGGAAGTGACAGACCATAAGAAGCCTAAAGCTAAAACAAAGAAATCAGAGAGGTCTGTAGCAGTTAAAGAAACACCTGAAGCATCAGTAGATAAAACTCCAAAATCATCTAGAGTATCTGAAAAAGAAACCCCTAAGTCATCTCCTAAGGAAACACCTCAGTCATCAAAACAGAAAACTCACAAAAGAAAAGATGAAACTAAATCCAGTGAAGTTGAAAGAGTTTCAAGGGTGAGAACTAGAGGCCAACTAAGCAAAGAAAAAGGAAAGTCAGTCCCTGTGGAAGAAAGTCCTATTTCAAAGGGTAGTTTAAATGACTTACTTGAAGCCATTGAATTAGAGCAAGATCATCCAATACAAATTGAACCACTTGAACTTGAGCAAGATCAATTGGTACCACCAATGCATATTGATCTAACTCAGTCCTCACCTGAAAGTTCTAAAAAGTCAAAGGCTTCTAAAAGGTTAAAGTTTGAAGAACCAAGTGAAGAATATGCCTTTAAACCACGCAGACCAGTGACTAGAAGGCAAATTAAAGAAGAAGAGAAAGCTCAGAAAGAGAAAGCACCTTTGGAAATGCCTAGGACAGAGGCACTTGAAATCTTCTCTGAAATAGTTCAAGCAGCCAAAAGCAAGAACAAGGATAATAAGGTTGTTATCAGTCAAGGTGGAAATGTGATTGCTATTAAGAAACAAGCTGGAGCAACAAAGGAAGGAATACCTCAGGTTCAAAATGTTTTTAAGGAAAAGGCAGTAAGATATACAAGTTATAAGAAGGCTGTAATGAAGGGTAAAACAAGTTTGATCAGTCAAGCTAGCTCAGTATCTGATGCATATGTGTGGACAGTGCCAGCTCTGAAGCAGGCAAAAATTATGAAACAAATGAATACAAGTTTAAGAGCAGAAAACAAGATGTTAAAGGAAGAAGTCAGCAGCTTGAAAGGGAAGCTAGGTAAACTAGCTAAATGATCCAAGGAAAATGTGCTTTCCAAATTTTGGTATATTTTGGCTGTCATCATTTTAAAGCTTTTTGAGACTTTTTGATGTCCTTACACCTGTGTAGAATGACTGAAGAAATCACAGAGCTGAGTTATTGTTGCTTTAAGGTTCATGTGTTTAGTTTTGATTACCTACAGCAATTTCGTAGCGCGCTACGAAACTGCTGTAGATGACTGTTTATGTTGAAAACTTGAGTTTGAATGCTGAGGTCAGCAAATATTTAAAGGGATGACTTAATGCCAGCATGGAGACTATAGAAAGTCAGTCAGATGTTTAAAAAAGGATGTCAGGTGTAAGTATTCGAAGAAAAGGTGAAATTTTGTCTTTTGTTGAAAGTTTCACTTTATGTCCGAATTTTTAGGGTTATGATAGAGCTGTCGAGGTGTTAAGGGGTACACCTGTTCAGTTATAGGATGGCCAAATCATTGGTTTTCTTCAGTCATACGGGACTATCAGGGGATTAAATGACTTGAAACATGATCATTAATGCATGAACACTAATGGGAGGCAGAAACCGTGAATATAGGGTTCATATTCTTATTGGTTGATGAATCATCTATACATCAGGCATCCGAAGCTGCTCATCCATTGAATGTGTTTTCAGTTTGGTTTGGTTATTATTGTAGTGCTACAGGTGGCAAGCTTCAAGAACGCAGCAAAGTATACGAGGAGATAGACTTGAAGTGTCAATGTAATGGAGTCCTCTGTTTTCGTAGCACCATATCTCTTGTAATTAATTAGTTTGTTTATGATATAGTTAAGGTCATTAATGACAGAATTCCGAGCTCCCTTCATGCTTGTTGAGGAGTCTCAGGTAGTAGTGTTTTTGATTGGCTATATATAGAAATAACTCTTATGTAAAAAAGGTTGGACATTTTATAGAAAAACAGAGTTGTTTTGGGCCATTGTAAGACCTTTTTGACAGTAATAGTAAAACAGTGTTGTTCTCTACTCAAGATTCTCGATGGATTGTTATGTTCAAATATAATGATGGTGTTTTATACTTTATGTTCTTTTATAGTCTTGTTGTAACACAATCACTCAGAATTCATAATCCTATGCTCTGACTTCCTGTGTGTTTGGCAAGCTATGTTTTGGTGAAGTATGTTTGATATATAATGCAAAGAGCCTTGACTTCCATGAGATCACTATGTTTTCCTTGTTTACTTAATTTATGTGACTCCATAGCCCAATGAGAACCAGTTTGACATGTTTCCAACCAGCTTTGCTTTCATGAATGAATAAAGAGTTAGCCATCTTTTGTAGTGAATGTTTTTTATCAAGAGTGTGTGAGAGAGCCCTCTCTGATCAAAGAGGCTAAGCTTTGATCTAAAGATAGGTTTGAAAGAGTTACATGAAATCTTGCTTAGTTGCAGCCCTCAGTAGTGATTTTGTGATAACAGGTGGGAGAAGGATTAGCAGCAGATCCATAGACGATAAAGGGAGTTGCACCAAGTAGCAGTGGTGTTGAGTAGCCTAGAAGCATGAGAAGAAAGACTAAGCTGGCTAGAGTTGCACAATGAAGGGGTTAGAGGCAAGGTGCGTTTTGGCTCAACATGAGAGGTTGGGACTGCTATAGTGACCCAGGTCGAAAGAAGTAATAGAGATTTCCTCCCACTAGGATAGATGGAGACGCCAGATGGATTGGGCCCTATGGGCCAAAGGGAGGGCTCATATGATGACATGCACTTCATGATGAGAAGGTTATTTTATAAAGATGATGCATCTCCTGATAACAATAACTCACTGCCTAGCAGTTCAAGTAGCACTTCCCCGAAATTCCCCTCGTACTTTATCAAAACCTTATTCAATTTCTCTATAAGCTAATTAAAATCATAAAGGTTCACAAAGTACATAATACCTACAAAGATGGTATCTTTGTTGGTAGAAATAATAGTTTTCGTTCAGGTCTCCAAGGGTCTTTGTAACTTGGCTCACAACAGTTCATACTTGTCTCACTGTTTCATCCACGTATGGATGGAAACATGTTGGGATCCTTTACTCGGTATCTTGAATTCTCTGGGAAGGGGACCGAGGATGTCAAACAACATTGGTACTTGTGTAAGTTTATTTGGATATCTCATCAAACTCCAGATTCCACCAAACTCATTGAATTTCAAACCACTCTCCTAGAAAAGGTGCTTAGGTGGTTCATCAAACAGTCCACTTTGTAGTAGAATCATAAAATAGATGAAGTTCAACGAGAATTCATTCAAGAATTAAAACTTCCAAAATCTAACCAATAGGGGTTATCTGAATTATCGAACTTCAAGAAGCAAGAGAAATAATCTATGTGGGAAATGATACAAAGGTTTAAGGACACCATTGGCAAGATGAGTTACCCCATTGATCCCAATCACCAGTGGGATTGGTTCATCAAATCATTTTTTCCACTCACTTGGACATCTTTGACTCAGCAGCCGATTGACACCCTAAAGGATGCACTTGAACAAGCAACAAGAATCAAAGCTATGGTAGGATATCCAAATGAACACCAAGGGGGATCGACTTCCAACAATCCTACTCTCATAGGGTTGCAGCATCAAATCATTGATCTGACTAATAAGCTAAGGGACATGGACCCATCGCGATTTGCGTTGCCTCACATGTGGTGTAATAATTGCCGCATTGAAGGGCATCATGCCACAGAGTTCCCAAGACTGAGGGGGTTGAGCACTCCCTCTGCGTTGGTGGGGCCCACTACATCCTTAACCACCACTGAGTTTGTGCAAATTAGTACGCAGGGCTTATATCCAAGCCACACTCAGTTTAACGCCTTTCCCAACTAGTAGGGTGCGTCTCCAAACAAACACTGTGAAATCTACCAAACAATAGACATCTTCCATGTGTATGTCTAATCTTATAGAAATATTCAAACGTCTCGAAAAATATTTTCTATGAATTTTGCGGCTTGCTAACTCACCACACCAATTAGTGTAGGGCCTTAAATGCTCCATTTGAACGGATGGATCATTCTGCCTTTACAATTAATGTATCTCTTTGAGGGCGAGGAGGTGGAGGAATAAAGGGCGAAGAATAGGATGCAGAGGTCTAATTCATTTCTATAACTATGACCAGGAAGGGCATGTTGCTAGAGACTGCACACTACCCAAAAGACCTTGGTGCTCTTAATGTAGAGTCAACATGCATGCAATAGAGGATTGCCCATAACTAATCACTAGATGCAAGGAAATAAACTGATAGAGGGGAGAAAATTTGATTAATGCAAAAATGTGGGAACCCAAACGAAATTTGATGTCAAACATTAACATAGTCACTCGAGGGGGAAAGAAGATTGGCGCTGACTTTGGGGCCACCTAGAAACCAAGAATCATAAATCTTATCTAGCGAAAGTGATCCTATGATTCTAGCCAGCAGAAGCAATTCTATATAAATGTTCCACGTAAGTATTCAACTAGCTGGTTTCGATAGATGGCACCCAAGGGGAGAAACCAAAATTTTTTAAGCTCAAGACTATCACAAAAAAATTCCCAACCTATAGTAGAATGGTTCAAGTTGTTCTTGAAAATCATCAATTATGAGTAGATGTTAGGGAAGTTATGGAAGAAGCTCAAGGCTTTTGTCAAATATGGGGAACTCTTGGAAGGACTCATCTTTGCCAATTTTCCCAAAAGGCATTCTAGACAAGTGGAGAGGAACAAAAGAGGACAAAAATGGAATTTCGTGTTGATGCCTAGATTTCGGGGTTCCATATCAAGGACACTACGATAGGTTTGGGTTTAGACGTGAACATCCTATCAAGGAATATGTCGGAATCCCTAGGAAGACATAATCTAGTATTCTCCCCGATTTAGCTGTGCATGGTGAATTAGTATTATATTCTTTGAGTTGGATGCATGGAAGATGTGGAAGTAGATATAGCAGGGGTAAAGATGTATTCATACTTTGAATTCATGGACATCATGGGAGATAAAGACCCCTATTTTGCCTTTCTAGGGGTAGATTAGGCCTTCAAAAAATATGCAATGATTAACCTAAAGTGGGTAACAATGACTTTCGAGGTGGATGGAGTCAAGGTGATTCAACCCTTGGATCCTTATCAAGGCCCCAAGTTCACTGATCCAGTGGCTGATAAAGAAGAACTTGAATTACTGGATCAATTATACTGCCTCGCAACAAGAAAGAGGGAATACTACATCAATCCTAAAATGAATGGGTCCATTAGCCGAAGAAGTGTTTAGAGATTCAAAGTAAGATCATAATTTGCGTGGGACGATTAGCAGCAATGCGGCCATGAGATTCACTCGAGGTGATGTGCAACTATCTGTTGTATCTACTAGGTCGGTATGGAGGTACAAAATTTCCCTATTTTTAATGGTATGGGTTTCATTATTGATTTTCTTGTTGAAATTTATTTGAATATTTTGGAGGCACACACGGTACCCTTACTAGATGTTTCCCTTCAAGTGACACCGAAAAGGTGGTGGGGTTCCCATTGCAACTACCTACGAGGTTAGGAGTTGGTCAAATCTGTGTTGATATGCATATTTGGGTATTCAAAAGACTTCTCACCCAATCTCCTTAAGTACGAAGGATACACCGATCCTCACCAACATATCGAGAACTTTAAGAATAGGTGGGTGTTGAAGCCTCGAAAATCATGCAATGACATGGGGGAAAATGACCCGGTCGAGGATTTGAATATTGTCCCTTATCCATTTGGATTAGTGGCTTCGACTGAATATAATGGGACCCTTTTCCCAATAAAAATGTGATAGGATGGATAGTGTGTTGATTACCAAAAAACTGAGTGATAGATGGGGTGGTTTTCAACTGAAATACATATATATTTAACCTATCTATTTATTATCAGGGATTTTACTTATACTTATGTGATCTACAATAATTATCCTTAGTGTATGATAATGAAGATTAATCAAACACTAACATAAATGAAAAGCACTTGAAATAATTATTTTGATTAAATAGTTAATCAAAATAATTGATGAACATATATCACATCAAATATCATTCAAACACTTACTCATCTATGTATTAAAGATAAAATTCCTAGTATGTTCAGAAGTGAATGAATACAGAACTACATGAAAAGAGATACATATGACAACCAATATAAAGAGAAAATGCTATCAAGTCATGAAGAAATAAATACACAATGATAGAAATACCCGATGCATATAACTTTGCTCATAAAGTAAATAACTCCAGTCAAGTCTTTTTCATTAAGATGGTTTTTCAAAAGTACAAAAGTGCAAGCTTCCAAAATCCTTCTTCACAAAACTTTAGGACTCTTATCCAATCATTCTACTAGGATAAACTTCAAAAGTATAGAAGTGCAAGCTTCAAAATACTTTCTTTATAAAATCGGGGACCCTTTCTTCAAAGACATGAAAGGGTTTATACAATAAAAATAAAGTACAAAAACAAATATTACATGAAAGTTCTGAGAAGTTTTAAACAACTCTCCTTAAAATAAGTGAAAGAAATACAAAAATAGACATTGTTGCAATGACTAGCTCCGGCGTGTAATGGTGTCTACTCTTTCATTCGTTGACTAAGCTCGTAGATACCCATCATTAGCTTTACTTCAGGAGGTTGACCCATCCTCATATGCACTTGTCCTATATATACTGCATCTGAAAGAGTAGGAAGCATGTGCATGGATGAGTCAACGAGGTAGCATAGCATTAGCCACTGACTGTGTGGCTTCACCAGATATATCCTATATACTTCCCAATCAAGTTTTGTTAGTTGTTTAAATGTCCCTTCTCTTGCTCTCGAGGTTTCTTTCCATTTTGTTTCTAGGGCTCTGATATCAGGGAGACTCCGAAGTGGGAATTCCTATATCAAATTAACATTGTGCAAATTATCATTGATTTTTTCAATGATATTATTTGCAGCATCTGCCACTTTTGAAACTGCTCTTTCTGCCTGCTTTAGTTGAATATCCCAATCGATAAAGAGGATGTCTTTATGAGATTCCTCTATCTTGGGAAGATTTGTTGCTCTACCCTCTAGAGTATCCTGCCATGTTATGTATCCTGAAATATAATCATCAATCTCATTAAAAATGATCCTCAGACCGGATGCTTGATTCATCAATGAATCACTTGTCTTGCACATTGGATTGATGACAGATGACTCCTGACAGAATGTCGCATGTTGCATTGATAATAAAGAATTGAGTTCTAACGCTTCTTTTATAAAATCCTCAACCTTAGGATTATCTTTCAACTAATCCATAGAAAATTGCAACTATTGTATTTAATTATCTTGGGCACTTGTTTTTGCTTGATGCTAGAGCTTCAATTTGTTAAAGCTCTATTGTAATTAGGCCATTTGTGCCTTCATTTGATGGTCGACACTCTGTCCCTCTTCTGCCAACTGCTGCTCTAGTTGTTGTATTCTTTCTTCTTCTGCCTTACCAATTGTTTGACTTCCACTACCTTGTCAATAGTAGTAGATACATAAGCACTTGCAAACTCTGACAATCTTTTCAAATTTTCTGAAGGATCCATGGGGGTATCCTTCCATACTACATCCATAGGTTCATTATCAGGAATTATTGCTGATGATTGTTCTGTTTTATCCTTTTCCTTTGTATTTTTACCACAGCCCGATGCTTGGGAATGTAAAAGACATCAAGAGGAGGGACTTCCCCCACTCTGAGAATGATTTCAGTTGAAGGGAAAGTCGGGATGATTTAAACTTATTTTGTGGTGACATACTTTTCAGTAGCCCTTCCAACGAGCGAGACTTTTCCAATGTTTTGGGGTGTGTTGAATGTTGTTTCCATTTCAACATCTTTTTCCCCTTATTGTCCTCTTATCTGTTGGTCAAATTGTTTCCATGCCTCATCCGGTTGATTTTTTAGAGGGGATTCATCTATATGCACTTTAGTGGAAACGTCTTCCACTTCTTTCTCCTTTGAGACCTTTTTATATTCCTTCCTAGTGTCCTTTTATGGACTCTTCTCTGGGCACTTCTCTAGGATCTTCTGTGAGTTGTGCTTTGAGTTATGCTCTGAGCCTTGCTCTGAATCATGTTCTGAACTTTGTCTCTATTTCTACTCTAAAGTTTATTCAGAACCTTGTTCTAATTTCTTCTCTGAGTTATGCTCAAAACTATGTTCTGAGCCCTTCTCTGAGTTTTGGCCTGAGCTTTGTTCCTCTCGAACAATTGGCTGAGGTATCTCTAACAAATCCAAAGGGAATTTCTCTAACTAATCCAAAGGAATCTCTAACAAGATATTATAGAATTATGGCATATATTTTGGAGTTATAATGATTGAGAAAATCTAGGAATGTGTTCCCTGCCATTTAATGCAGATTCCTAGTATTGGGAACTAGATCCACTAATCAAGGGATTTTGGTGGGGAAATATTCCTCCTTTCATGGGGAATGATTCATAATCATTTTGTATAAGTACCAAGTCTAATTTTCCTTTAGGGGTATATTTTTCTTAGGCTTCCTGTGAAGAGAACTCATTTGCAGCTCCATTGTCATTTCTTGCAGGGATGTAGTTGTATTGATGGAAATAATGAAGATTAGTGCTATGTTCAACTTCTAAATATTGGTCTCCTCCATAGGAATCTGATTTTCATTGGGCTTGGCCATCCCAGGAGCCTCAAAGCTCTTTTGTATCATTTACTTTTCTTCTTTTCTTTTCTTACTCACATGCATCTCTTGCTCTTGTCTTTTTCCTATTTCTGCATTTAGTATTAATGATTTCTTTTTGTAGGATTGGGTTAAATGTTTGAAGTAAGTTATTTTTCAGGACCACAAGAATCATTTCATCATTGGAAAAACTTTGGAAGGTCATAGTAATCATTGAGCTACTTGGATTAGTTTGTTTATTCCTAAATCTAGATTTTTGGAAGTCCCTTGTGGCAGATAACAATAAATTTATGCTATTTTTAGAGCATGCTAATGAGCTTCAATCGAGTTGATTCAACTTGCACTAGATTAAAAATACATTCTAGTTAATAATAAAAATTACCCCATTGAATTTTCAATTGATTAGTTTAGGCATTTGATAGATTTATTAGCTCACTAGTTCTCGAATTTCTAGATTTTAGACTAGTAATTTTTTGTTATTCTTTAGCATGGGTTAACAAAGGTAATTTTGGGTGATTCCACTTGGAATGGAGACCTAAGATATTCTAGTCAATAAAAAAATTTGTCCCATCCAATTTTTATTTGATTTTCTTGGTCATTCAGTGAATTATAGTTCCCTGTAGTAAATTTCTTGTCTCATGTAGTACTCTTCCAACATGTATATACTTGCCCAGATTCACTCAAGAAGCTTGGTTATGATCCCTTAGGGTTGAATCAAGACCCCTATGCTCTAGATAAATTATTAGGGAAGACTAAAGACCACTTAGTACTTGCCTCTCTACCCATGCAAAACATTTCAGCGATTTGGGCTAATGGACATCTTCATGAAATGGATAATACAATGATGATTGCCACATCCAATAAACTTTGTTAATGCATCTAAACTCTTTGAAATGTAATGGTTGAAATTTATTTCATGATATTTATTTTATGCAATTAGAATAGGTTTGTTTCCTTGTATTTTCTTTCTTGCAATAGGTGAAGGTTTCCATTTTGAGCATTTCATTTTCTGCAATTTGTTTAGTATTTGATTTCATTACATGCACTCCATTACATAATGACAGCGAAGGAAGGACACATTGTATGCTACACATATAGTGTCGATACCTCTTAATTTTGTATGAACCCCGGGTTGTTAATTAAATTTGGTAACCTTGGGAGTTGCAACATTCTTGTTGCAATACTGAAGCTCATCATATGCCTTGAGAAGTTTAAAGGTAGATATCATAAATTACAAAGCAGATAATGACAAGATCATTCAGTCATAAGAGAGACTTTCTAGGGCATAGGAGAAACAAGATGAAGAGACTAATGGGGCATATGTCATTATGTCTCATGGTGGGAATAGATTGGACAGGGATGACATGGTTAGAGATGGCAGGTTCTTGGATACGCCTGATAGGAGAGGTAGTGGATATGGGTTCTACTATATTTATGGTTCAGATAGATATCATGTTCATCATCGTTATCATCCTTACAGGAGGAGTGACAGGGGATATTTTCTAGATGATTTCAATAAAATCAAGTCACATATATTTGATGGAGAGTTGAAAAATATAGAAGATGCAGAGGCATGGTTTCTTGGGATTAAGAACTTCTTTGAGTTGCATGATTACATAAAGAACATGAAGGTCAGGATAGTTATTTTCAGTCTCAAAGGGAATTCAAACATTTAGTGGGAAGATGTGAAGCGTGTCAAAAACATCAAGACATAGGAGTTGAGTTGGCATGAATTCAAGAGACTCTTTAGGAATAAGTACTTGTCAGAGAGGTACTATGATGGAAAGGACAAGGATTTCTATGAGTTGAAGATGGGATCGATGATAAATGAGGAGTACACGACTAAGTTCTTAGATTTTTTGAGGTATGTTCCGTATCTTAAAGATGAGAAGACAAAATTTCGGAGATTTATGAGTGGATTTCCATTAGCATTTAAGGATCATATTGAGTATGATGAGCCTTAGTCACTTGAAGAAGTCATTTGGAAGTTGAAGCATTGTTATGAGCAATCTAAGTGTAAGACCGAGTCTAATAAGGGTTGGAAACGAAATGATACGACTAAAGGTAAATGGCCATTGAAGCGAGAAAGACCTTAGGGTGTAGGTGAGAAAGAGAATGTTTCTCTTACAGGAAGTTTAATGCAGTTGAGAAGGCACATGGATTGTAGCATGGAGAGCAGAAGAATAGAGATGATGGTAGGAGATAGTTGTAGTGTTGGATATGTGGAAAGGAGCATCTCAAGAAATATTTTCCATCATATGAGAGTGGTAGTCTTCATATCTATAGTGCTTAGGAGGCACAGATAGTTTGGGATGTTCGGAAGAACATTCATTAGATCTATGCAGCATTAGATAACAGGCAGGCAGATCACTAGGCATCTATTATGTAGAAATTCTCACTGTAGATTAACCTGATAATGCAATATAACTAAAGCAAAATAACTTAATCTACTTCTACAATCAATTAGCAGAAGCTTAAAAGATTTGAGCAAGATCAAGTGGAACACATATAACCAGAGAAGAATCAAAGCAAATGAAACATAGAAGAATAATCAGGGGAAAGCCTCAACTAAAAACCCCACTATCTGTATTATCATACAAGGTGGAAATATCTCAGAATTACACAAAGCCTTAGCTCCCACTTCTAGCCAGCTCTTAGTAAAATCCTCTTGGATGCTCACATGAAATCAAGGCTTCTCACAAACCTTCTCGTCTACCCTCCAAGCCTCCTATTTCCTTCTGCAGTTTCTCTAGGTGATCCTCCTGTTACCAAGTGTTACACTGATCACTCACACTGATCTCACACCCTGTAAAACTGCGCAATCCTCAAGGAACCTTGTTCCTTTTGCATGGATGAGTTTCCTTTATAGGAAAACTCATGCAACTAATAGTAACCTTCCCTTGATATTTAGCTCAATTGGGTCTTTCTCTGAATAGACATGCATGAGTTTCTTAGGAGAGAATCTTTAGTTATCTGGAGTAAACTAGTTGGATGCATGCATGCGTTAACTAACTGAACTCACAATTAGTTCCTCAAACAGTTTGGAACTAATTTAATAGGACTTAACTCAGTAAACTAAGCTAACTAATTACAACTCAAATATAACTCAATCTTATCTCCTTAATTAAGGGATAATCTCCTTAATTTAAGGGATAACTATTGCATGACTTCACAAAGACTTCCAGCTTGAATTTCTCCAACTAATTAACTCAATATGAATTAATTAATTATTTTTCAAGCAGTTAGTGAGACTAAATTCAAATTTTAATTCACAATTTTAATTCAAGGACAAATTAAAATTGGAATATACTGGATTCTATTTTTATAATTACTTGTTATTTTTAACACTCCCTCTCAACAAGAAAGGAATTCAACTTGATCCCGATCCTGAACCTTTGGAATTTTATGCATGCAACACTTATCTCTAGTGTTGTTGCTCCAGCAACTCTAGAAACAAAAAAGAAATCCAACCTGAATCAGTATGATACATCTGTCATCAAAGTCTCTGACTACTATTGCCTCTGTCAATTGAAAACTCTGCGCTTTTGTTGACTCAGGCTTTCTGCACTGTTGTCAATCCTTCTCTTGGCTCTTCAGTATCTAACTACTCTAGCCTCTATGACTTTGATCTCTGACTACATCAATCCCACTGATTCCTCCCAATACTATGTACTTTGGGCTCCCGTAGCAAGGTACAATCTATGAGATAAAACCTCTCAATGCACCCTGCCCAATTTCAGCCTTCTAGGGACTATCACTTAACATTTCCACACCTCACACCTGGAGGTATGGCTGCATGCGATCCCTCTGCCCACTTGGATCAAAATTCCCCCCTACTGGAGGTCTCTTCATGAGTGGATGCCTCCACTCGGTCTCCTCTTAGCATCTCCAATTGTGGCTCCTCCACAATTGTCTGAGACTTCTTCTGGGACTGCATGTTGAGAGGTAATGTACTCTCCCTCTCAACCACCAAGTCTCTAACATTTTCCTTTCTCCTCAAGGCTTTGGATGCATCTTGAACCTCAAGATCATACAGGTTCTTAACTCGTGAACTAATTTATTTCACCTGTCTCATGGTGAAGTGTCTAAGGAAAACCTTTCCCTTACTGAAGACAACATCGTAGAAATTGTCCTCCAACATCATGATCGATACCAAATTCTTCTTCAGTCCAGGCACATACTTCACATCTGTCAAGGTGATAAGAGCTCCATGCTCCCTCTAAAAAGCAACCGTGCCCACTCTTGAAACACTATACCTTTCATCATCACCCATCTCTATGTGCATCTTGAGGTATTTCTCCTCCAAGGTACTGAATAAACGTTTATCGCCAGTCATGTGGAATGAGGCTCCACTGTCAAGAAACCAACCACAACCCATCATCGATGACACCATGCATGCAATGAGGGTGAATTCCATTTCGAACTGAGAGGCTAATGCCTCACCTTCCGATCCTTCCAAGGATCCCTTCTTGGACTTCTTCGATGGGAAATTAGTCACATAATGACCCATCTCGTGACAATTAAAGCATCTCACTTTAGACTTGTCAACCTTCTTCCCTTCATGAGAAAAATTTGATTTAGAATGGGATGCCTTCCCCTTCCTTTTTCTTGCCTTACTTGCTAAGGCCAGATTTTCTTCATCATCCTTGGATGAAAAACCATCTCGTGTGATCCTCTTGATCTCCTCCTGCATGAGATCTGACCACAAGCGTTCCCAATTCAGTAGTTTCTTCGTTCCATTGACAGAATCCTGGTAGCTATTCCAACTCTTTGGAAGGCCAAGGAGAGTGAGGCTCACCATATCATCATTGACAGTAGTTATTCCCACACTGCTAAGCTCATCTCTGTAAGTGGTGAGCTTGTTCAGATATGTGGAAATAGTATCGTCGTTCTCCATCGTGATTCTTCGAAGCTTGTCCTTGAGCACCAATTTCCTCTGGTCACTACTGTTCTGGTAGAGGTCCTTCAATGTCTTACAAATTGAATATGAAGTATCCTTCCCATGGAGACTCGAGACAATATGGTCTCGAACTCCCTCAAGGATGATCTGTCTTGCCCTCGCCACACACTTCTTCCATTCAACCAACTCTTGTGCATTAGTTGAACCTGGCTTTGGGATTTCTTAATCAATTAAATCCTTCAAGTCGTTGTCTTCTAATACATCCTCCATGCGAGCTTTCTATGCTATGTAATTCGAGATGCCTTCCAAGGAATACTCGAGTCTCAAGCCATAGAACGCCATTGAACAACCTTGAAGTATGAGATGAATTCGATTTTCACCTGCAACCCTGAACTTCAAACTTCGAATTTTGTTCTCTGTATATTGTTCACAACTCCGATAAACTCAGCTCTGATACCATGTAGAAATTCTGACTATAGATTAAACTGATAATGCAATATAAATAAAACAAAATACTTTAATCTACTTCTACAATCAATTAGCAGAAGCTTAAAAGATTTGAGCAAGATCAAGCGGAACACATATAACCAGAGAAGAATCAAAGTACATGAAACACAAAAGAATACTCAGGGGAAAGACTCAGCTAAAAACCCCACTATCTGTATTATCATACAAGGTGGAAATATCTCATAATTACAAAAAGCCTTAGCTCCCACTGCTAGCCAGCTCTCAGTACAATCCTCGTGGATGCTCATAGGAAAACAAGGCTTCTCACAAACCTTCTCCTCTGCCCTCCAAGCCTCGTATTTCCTTGCGCAGTCTCTCTAGGTGATCCTCTTATTACCAAGTGTAACACTAATCACTCACACTGATCTCACGCCCTGTAAAACTGCACAATCCTCAAGGAACCTTGTTCCTTTTGCATGGATGAGTTTCCTTTATTCGAAAACTCATGCAACTGATAGTAACCTGTCCTTGACATTTAGCTCAACTGGGTCTTTCTCTGAATAGACATGCATGAGTTTCTTATGAGAGAATATTCAATTATCTGGAGTACACTAGTTGGATGCATGCATGCATTAACTGACTGCACTCACAATTAGTTCCTCAAACAATTTGGAACTAATTTAACTGGACTTAACTCAGTAAACTGAGCTAACTAATTACAACTCAAATATAACTCAATCTTATCTCCTTAATTAAGGGATAATATTCTTAATTTAAGGGATAACTATTGCATGACTTCACAAAGACTTCTAGCTTGAATTTCTCCAACTAATTAACTCAACATGAATTAATTAATTATTTTTCAAGCAGCTAGTGAGACTAAATTCGAATTTTAATTCAAGGAAAAATTAGAATTGGAATATACAGGATTGTATTTTTATCATTTCTTGTTGCTATTTTTAACTGACATATTATTGAGATGGAAGGTAAACTTTGTGATCAGGTTATTTATATTTTTATTGATCCTGGATCTAATTATAGTTATGTTAGCCCTGACCTAGTGGATGTGTGGCTAAAGAAAATAAGTGCATGTAGAGTCTTGGTTGGTGCAGTTGGCTATAGGTACTAAGACAAGTGTTCATCATTGGATAAGATCTTGTGCATTTGATCTGAATGGTATGCCTACATTAGTGCATCTTAATGTACTTCCGTTGGGTTAATACAATATGCTTATGGGTATGGATTGGTTGTACCTTCGCAAGACTAAGGTGGATTATTATGAGAAGGCTATTGACTATTTGGATGATGATGGAGAGAAGAGAATATTGCAGGGTAAGAAGAAGCCTACATCAGATAGAATGTTTACAACTATGTAGGAAAAATGTAGTAGCAGGAAAGGATGTGTACCATGATAAAGGTAAGGAGGTTGAGGATGTTGAAGTCTTGAAGAGATATCCAGTTTTATAGCAGTTTCATGATTATTTCCAACATATATTTTAGAGTTACCACCTCATATATTGACTATTGACTAGACCAGATATTTTGGTAGAGATGGAACAAGAAATGTAGGTTATGAAGAATAATTTAAAGGAAACACATTATAGACAAAAGAGTTATGCAAATCAACACAAGTAATTTAAGGAGTTTTAGGTTGGGTAACATGCGTACTTGTGCATCAATCCCAAGAAGAGATCCTTGAGGATTGGGTCATGTTCCAAGTTGGCACCTTGGTATTGTAGGCCTTTCGGTATTCTTGAGAGGATTAGACTAGAAGCCTACAGACTTGCACTGCCTCCGACAGTTAAAGTCCATGATGTTTTCCATGTTTCATCAATTAAAAGGTATGTGAAATATGTTAATCATGTGATTGGATAGTCTATATTGCAGGTGGAGCCAGAAGGAGAATTCCAATCGGAACTTCAATGAATTTTGCAATGAAATATGCTCATGCTCCATAATCAAGCAATCAAGCAAGTTAAAGTGCAATGGAAGCACTTTGGTCCCGATGATTCTAGATGGGAGATGGAGAATCAGATCCGCCCTATGTATCCTTCATTGTTTACTTGTTGAGTTAAGGAGTTTTGTTATATGTACATATTCATGTATGGTTTTTATTGTAAATACCACAATGAGTTGTGTTGTAAATCTCCAATAAGCAGTATGGTTGCCATGTTGTCATGTTGGTTTTTCTTTTCAACAGGTTGTTCATTGTAAATATTGCATCAAGCTAAGTTATAAAGCTCCATAAGTAGTATGTTTTGGTTTTCAATAGTTCTTCTAGTTATAGGTGTCATAGAACACCGAGGACAGTATTCCCCTAAGGGGGAGGGTTTTGTAATAGCCCCGGGTTAAAAGTTCATGTAATAAAGTTAATAAGACCAAGGTCATGAGACACATATTCCAAGCCTAATGCTAGGAAAAACATCCTAATGGGTTTTCATTTCAGTATATTATAGCTAAGTAAATCAGAAAAGGCATTAGAAAAGTCAAAGAGGCATTAATTGGCATTTTATTTATAAAAATAAAGGAAAAATAGGAAAAAGGGAGATGAAAGGTCACAATTTTTCATGAGAGGAAAATTGAAGGAGAAATAGAGGAAATTGAAGAAACTAGAGGCCTCATTAATGAAAATTCTTCTAAGAATCAGTTCATAACCTTTTGTCAGTTTTATCTTAGAGCTCTCTCTAATTTCTCATACTCTTGCACACTTAGAGCATTCTTAGATCACTCTAGCACTAGAGAAAGGAAAGCAAAGGAAGGAAAAAAAAGCAAAGGAAAGTAAGGGACAAGTAAGGAAAAGGATCAAGCAGCTTTAGCAAGAATACTTCCTGGTAAAAAGTTTCATGTGTTTTTTCCTAGCTGGTTTTTTTTCCTAGCTTGTTTTTTAATGCATGGTACATGCATGTATGTATTTGGTTCTCTTGTTGTCATTGGCATGGGGTTTTCCACGTGTGACAGTGGTTTTAGCCTTGCCTTACAATTTCTGGATAGCCATTGGGTAATGAGGTTATGTTATTCAGTTGAGCTTTGGATTGCAAGATGGTTTTGGAACCAGGTGAGGTGGTCTATGTAAAATTCCCAAGGGCATAGGAATCCCTTGACCGGTTTTGGCGGGATTGCGATAAATGCTGAGGTTGGAGATGAGAAAATTCCTCAAGATATTGGTCAAGAAACTCTGAGGCACCCTATCTTATTTTGGGCCTAGTGATCCCTTGACATGTTTTGGCAAGATTATGGTAAAGCATGAGGGTGGAGGTGGTATAATATTTGGGAAGCCCTAGTTATTATGTTCTTTTTTTGGACCTAGTAATCCCTTGATTGATTTTGGTAGAACTGCGATAAATCCTGGTTATTTATGTTATTCTTTTGAGCCTAGTAATCCCTTGGCCAGTTTTTGGCGAGATTGCGGTACTTCTAAGGGTGGAGGTGGTTTAATCCTGGGAAGCCCTAGTTTTCTTGGTCTTGAGTCCCACATTCATGCTTGTAATATGTCACAGGGATGATTGGAAGAAAGAAATAGTTGGTTCAACTAAATCTATGGTTGGGTGATATGTGGAAATCCCTGACTTGGTTGGCTTTTTCATATGCTATTAAGAGCTCTTTTCTTCTTGTATTTCATGAGTATTTTTAGCATGTTATTATGTGCCTTTGATGGTTGTTCTATCATGGTTATTATTTTGGTTATATGTTGATTATAACCATGGTTTCATAACAGGTTCTAGCTATGGCTCTTGATATGTTTGATTTGTTGATGAATGGCTAATGAATGCATGAGCTAATGGATTTTATTGCATCTATTATGAGAGGGAATTAAGTCTTCTTTATGTTTCTTATATAAGTTTTAGATCCCTATGTTCAAATATGCATTCATGACCTACAAATTAGATGTTCTCAGTATGTTTGACGAAATGCCTCTCATGTTCTAGGTAGTCTACGTCAAGTTGTGCCTGCAAATTTGTATTTCTAGTATTTTTGGCATGCCATTATTGATTCTGAGAAGTTACAAGAATTTACAGGAAGTGGTCTGAATGTTGACCTAGAATTTAGGCTCAACATCTGAGACTGCATGCTCCTAAACGGAAAGTGTGTGTTGCAACTCCATGGATGTAGGCTTGTGCATGCATTTGGAGGCTTCCAACCACATGGAGGCCTTGTTGTGGGTGTGGTTGAGGGCCCAAGGCAGAGGAGGGGTCCAACTAGGGTTTGGCCACCTGGGATGGTTTCTCAACACATGAGTGTCCTGTAGGCCCCGTAGGATGTTGTGAAAGGTCAGTTTGTTGTTAGTATTCGAACCCGCTTCCTTAAAGGGACCTAGGAGGTTAGGTCATGTCATATTACCTATCTATATCATGTTTACCTTGGGAAGTCGATGAAATTGGTTAAATGTGGGAGGGGTGGGTACACCCAACAACACTAAAAAATGTATTCTTTCAACCTAAGAATTGTATTCTGCATGCTATTTTCCTCAATTGACACCTATTGGTAGCCTAACATTATTTCAATATTACTAAAATACTTGTCACATTGATTTGATTAACAATTTATTATTCCAAGGATTGGTTATTGATTCGTCACTATGAATATTTTTAAATATTTGTAATCAATAAAAAAAATCCATGTTCCGTGCCTATTTTTGAATTAACATAAGTAGGCTACTATAAGGTGAGGTACGTAGTCAAAGTTGCTCCATTAAGATGTGCTCTTGAATTTTTAATATGATTTATTTGTCCTCTATAAGAGAACATTTGTATATTTTGCCACAATAGTTATCAAATCAATTGAGTGCGTAAATTAATAGTGTTTTAGCGCCCCTATAGGTAAAGCGAAGATATCTCTTTATTCTTCCACTATTCTCTTGACTCACTTCTAGATTATAAAGAGACTTTATGACAAGGTCATGCAAGTTGTAGTGACATTCCACTCCCTTTTAAATTGAATCATGAGAGGATAATTTTATCATTTCTAGAGTTTGGAGTCCACCATTTAATGAGATCAAGGAAAATATGTTAATTGGGACTCCCACTAGAGCTATATGGAGATGACCTCATAAGGCAACAATGATTCTATGGGACCTAGACTCATAACAAGAATAAAATTTCCATATATAGGCTTTCCTTGAAAGAACATCTTGAGAAACAAGCCAGGGGACAATATAAAATATCTCACCTTTGAGGGGACTGATGTCGTATGGTAGAAAACATTGTTGACTAATGTAGATGCCTCACCTCTCTTCTGGGAAAATAATATTGTATGGTTAGAGGAATGGAATTGTTGCTAATTTTAATCCATTGATGACCTTAGTTGTGATTAGGTTCATTCAACTACCGCCACTAACATTCAAATTCATCAAATTCTTCTTAACACATATATTTGAATGGAAGGGATGCTCCCATTTCCTGGACATATTTGGTTCTTCTGGTTGGATCTATTGTAGTTCAAGGTTTTGGGCCAATGATATTATCTCCCTTATCTAGCTCCAAATTAGTCTAATTGAGTATAAATTTTAATGGATTTCATCTTAGCTAGTAATGAACATTTCAAGCAACATTCATGGATTCCATGGGATTTAAACATAGTTATTGATTTGATGAGAATTAAAACCTCAAAATGAGTACTTTATCCCTCCAAAGCCATCTTTTAGTTGAATGAAAACCAAAATAAATCTCCAAATAAGAAAGTATTTCCAATAGTAGCACCATTTTTTTTTCATGGTTAAAATTACAACCTTTTTCAACCATGGCCTCAACATCCTTACATGTTTCTAAACAAAGCCTTAAAAATAAATTGAATAATTAAAAGGTGGTGTTAGAAACAATGCCATTTCTTGGGTAGGAGGACAATCACAACTTAGTCATAATTACCATATCAACCCATACTATTAAAACTAAATATGAAAATCAACCCCCAAATTGAAGGATGGTGTTATGAGTAACAAAACTACTATATTTTTCATATTTTGAATTGCAACAAATGTTATTGCGACGACACTCCTAAAGTCAACAACAAATCAAGAAAATGTCTCAAAATAGACTAAAAAGGCATTGCAAATGTCAACAAAAATATTTAAATGCTAAAATAAATGAGAAAAGGGATTAGTTTTAAAAGAATACGAGAAAAGAAAAGAAAAAGTGATTAAAAACAATGTTTTTTTCCAAAAATATACAAAAACATATATTATGACGTTTTTTCCAATCTAATAATAAAATATAAGATTATAAACAAAGGCATTAAAAAAAAAATACACACTTTAGGTTTTTTAATTAATGATAAAATGAAAAAGTATTAAAAAAACACTTTTCAAATACATAAAATGAAAATAAATCAATACAAATAAATAAAAATAAAACATAAAATTTTTAATGTTTAAAATAAAACATAAAATTATTAAATTTTTTAACAAATAAAATGTGAAAAAAAACATATAAAAATATTAAAATGAAATATTTTTAAAATATTAGAAAATCATATTAAAATGAAATATTTTAGAAAATCATATTTGCAAACAAACAAACAAAAAATTAAAAATAAAGAGCAATCATTTTTGTTTTTAAAATAACATTAAAGGTTGGTGTTGTATGGGGGCATGGCCTAACTACCATAAGTGCACCCAATTATCCTAACTTCCATTCTCTCATAGACATGAGCTTAATGGCTTAATTGGTTGCAAAAGGGTCTAATATTAAATTCAATATAAAGCTTACTATAGGTATTTTCACTTTAAAAAAGAGAGGATAAAAGTAGTTTCTAAATGCAATGTGTTGAAAATAAGGATATGGAGTGTTCTTGTCAAGGTGGTAACTATTACTTTTTTGGAACTTATGTCACGTTCTAGTGTTCTTCAACTTTCTATTACCTCTTTTTTCATCTAGCTTGTAATATTTGTCTTGGCATTAGATATCATTTTTCTATCCTTGACTCAGGGAGATATGTTTTCCTTTGGCATGATTATACTATATGAATTCACGAAGTCAAACTCCAACTTTTTCCTCTACTTAAAATTTCCTAGTAGGCGACTCCTAATGAGGAAACTTCCAAGAACTCCACATTTGTTTGAATGTACCTATGCAAGCCATTGTGTTATCTTGCAACCAAATTTGAATGAAAATCACACATACTCAATGTTGAGTGCAAGGCATGGAAAGTAATGTTGTACTCCAACAACAATTGGTCTCTTTTCTTGTGTACAGTAGTCCACCTCATGTATTTGTCATCAAAATTTCTAAAGGGTGAAATTCGTTCTTAAGGGCCTCCAAAAAGTACTTAAAGTGGTGTTTTTCATAAATTTTATCAACTCATCATTAGCATGCTTCTTCTAGTAACAATTCCAAGAGTGTTTGACCTTTTTGACATTGATTTTTCTTTTTTGAATAGAGTAATAATCATCGGGAATATTTAATCGGTTATCCAAAATGTCCACATATAATTTGCTATAAATAGATTATTTTCAATGATCAATTATTTCTAGAATGGTTTTGTACTTCTCAAATCATTACTGATTGAAAGCATCCCCACCACTCTTAATGGTGATTGAATGATTTGGGCAAAATCATCCATCATCTTGATCCTATATTGTAAAATGGATTCCTTGGTCAATAGTTTGATAATATTTCTTGTTATAACATCTTTATTTTCTTCTCCCATAATAGGTTGCTTGGGCTAGTAGGATTAGTCTTCCGCAGGGCTAGTCCAAAATGCAACTCCCTATACCCTAACCTAATTAGTTCCATCTATGGATAGACAACAAAGATTTGATTGGTTATATACCAATAATCCAAAAATATGCAAAGAAAGAAATTAAGGTATAAATATAAATATAAAGATATTTTAGAGAGCATAATAATATAGTAACTCCAAATTTTTTATATAAATTGGAGAAAGGTTGTAATGAGTAGAATAATACAAACCATTTAGAATGGTGACAACTTGTCTTTGAAAGGAAATATGTTGAACACTCTCATTTGCAAGAAGATATTACAAGAGGTACGAATGGTTTGTTAACATAATGTATGATCCCCTAGGATGCAAAAATAAAAAAGAGCCAAAAACCTATGAAATGATTTGCCAAAAGAAATGTGGGCCTTTGAGGAGGTTGGTTGGCAAATAAAACATTTTGGTGGTATAACATTTTCTACAAACTCCATTTAAGGTGTTTTTTGCATTATTGAAAAGTTAATCCATGCTCTAACAAGTTTAATAAAACTCATAATCAAATAGGTCAAATGCCAAAAATGAAAGAGAAATACCAAAAAAAGTGATGAAATTTTAGGCTTTATAATTTGTAGCAAAACTACACACATTTCAAACCATTTTGAATGTTCCAAGTCAATAGTGACCCTCCTATTTAAATTATTATAGCATTCATGGTATATGCTATTTTTTATATTGATATATTCATACTTTGAGTTCTTAAATTCATTATAAAAACATGATATGTGTTGTAGTTTAAGTAGAAATCTTTCTTAATTTTGAAAAAAGTGATATAGATTCCTTAATCTAATCTTATATTTGATGCTAAATCTAACCCACAACATAAAACACTAACTCATAATAATAATAAAACATATATATATATATAGAGGGGAGATTAGGGAACGGAGGAAGGGAAGCTAAGGGTGTGTTGGCAAGGTTTCTGTTGGCTGTGTTTTTTCCTCCTTCAGTCAATCTAATCCTGACATTAGAACCACCTCATGCATCATCGCCGGGGCCCGATCTCATTGCTTACGGATACAGATCTGATACAGGATTTCTTGATGGGCTCGAAAACTGGTACCTACCTCCTGTGCGGGGATGGAGTCTACAAGTTGGGATGCTCGCCAGATACCACCATCAGTCTATGAAGATAGAACTCTTTCTCTTCCCAGATATCTGCAAGGACGTTGAAGGAAACGAGGGACACCGCAACCATGAACTGGGCCTGGATCTCTACAGAATTATGGTGGCCCTGGCACAGATCTCACATCGCTGCCAGCTCATAGTCACAAAAGTATTTTCAGACAGATATGAAGACAAAACCTTTGATCTAGTAGCAGCTCGTCCACCCATAATGATTCTCTTCATTGATCCGTGGTTACAGAGACTAGATCTGGATAATCACTATCCCCTGAGCGAATACAAATGCCAAAATGGAGAAGTTGAATTCAGATACGAAGACAAAACCACGGATCTAGTAGCAGCTCGTCCACCCATAATGATTCTCTTCATTGATCCGTGGTTACAGAGACTAGATCTGGATAATCAGTATCCCCTGAGCAAATACAAATGCTAAAATGGAGAAGTTGAACTAGATCTGGGGAGTCTGTTTTGCTTCTCGCTAGATCAGATCTTCCCCCATCGCAATGGGTTGTTTTGCTGATCGGGCCATCACCTACTTGTCCCTTGTCCAGATCTAATCAATCGAAACTGGGAGATATACAACAGTTCATGTTTCCCTTGGAAAAACTGTGGACCAAAACTTTTACCTTGGGATCTCGTGATACCTATGAAAAAAGGACTTTTGGTGAAGGAAATTACACCAGACCAACTTCATTTACTCAAGGAAGGGTCTTCTATGGAAGTTCTGGGACTACAGTATGCAATCCACTGTGGGAGACGAGTGATACAAACCCGGAAATTAGGAATACACACACAGTAGATCTGGATCTGATCCAAATATTTACAAAAATTTGCAGGGGAAGACTATTTTCCAGTAGATCTGGAATGGGATTCGGATTCAAGACATAAAGTGTGAGATTCAAAAACAGTTGGGTATATCAGCAAGTATGCAAAACTTGATTCATACAGGGAAAACACTGCAGGAGAATCTCACGCTATAGGACTATGGCATTGGCATTACTACTGATTTGACCATCATCCTCAACCTGAGATTCAAGGAGGATGCCATGGTACCATATCAAAGGGCACAAGCTCTTTCCAGGATGCAGTCAATGGAAAGGGAGAATCCCAAATCAAACCAGCTCCGCTTCCAAATCTATCTAGACCCTATATCATGGAGCAGAAATCACAGATTCCATATTCTCATGCAGTGATATGTAGATTTAATGGATTTTGGCCTAAATCAGACGCTTTACATCAATGGAATTTTTCTACCTAGACACCAAATTGTGATATTCATCTATCTTCCAAGGGGTTTTTAATTGTCAGATTTGAAACAATAAAGGATAAAGAATATGTCCTAAATGAGGGACTATGCTTCTGGGGAAATGCAGGGATCTTCATGACACCTTATTTCCCAGAATTTATCGCTACCACCATGGTGGTATCCAAAATGCCTATATGTTTCACGATACATAATCTACCACTACATTTTTGGCACCACAAAGTATTAGAAGGAATTAGCAACTCCCTCAGGAATTTTCTTAAGACTAATGTGGATTGACTTTCAAAATGCATTTTTACCTTTGCCAGAATCTAAGGTGAAGTAGATCTTAGCCAAGGTTTACCTGACCGCATTTTGTTGGTTCACAAAAATATTCAGTGGACATGACCACTAGCCTATGAAAATACGACATTCCATTTTCGTGGATGTCTACAGATAGGCCACCTTCAAAGTGCATGCCTACAAGCTAAAAAAAAATCCAAAAGAACTAAGAAACAATCACAAAAGCAAAAAGGATGGCGAACTCCCAGAAAATACCACAAACAACAATAAACAGAATGCTTAGAACTTCTCACAGAAGGTCGAGAACGAGCACAACTCTGCATTAATTCTGAGGTCTACCATCCCACAGTAGTAGAGTGAGCAACACACCTGCGGAAAAGAGGTAAGCGGCAATAAACGACTACATGGATCAAAAAGCTCTGATTTTGACAAAGAACTCCCAACAACTACAAAAGAGAATCAAATGTCTATTGTAACATCCACACCCACTTTTACCCGCTAATTAAATTTTAATATAAATTTTAGCTTTCTTAAAATTATTATAATACTATTTTATACCATTTTATTTTTATAAAATTTAACTAAATCAATATAAATATCAAACATATGTAATTTAATCCTCCATACTATTTTAGATTTTATGCTATTATAATAGGTTAGTATAAATTTCCCCAAATACAAATTTATATCATTTAAGAATAATACAAGTTTATATATATATAGATCTTTGACGAGAGCCTCGAGATCAAAATGGCTATTTGACTTTTTTAGGTTAGAATGGATATCTTGATGAAATGAAAGCAGAGTTGCAGGTGATTGTTTAATTTTTCATCTACGAGCTTTATGTATTAGCTTTCAGTAGATCATCTGTTCTTCAAGTTTAAAAAATTAAAAACTTTTGCAAGCTACATTGTTTAGCTTTCCCACTGTTCCTTGCTTGTTTTCCTTTCCACCATGTTAATGGCAAATTATCAGTAGCTTATTTTTGTTTTACTGAAACTTCTCTCTTGAGTCGCAATGTGAGGATGAAGTGTTAAGCTCCATTGATTTTACACAAAAGCTACCTTGATTTATGGAATTGCAGCTTTTCTTAACTTATGGAAACCAACTGCTGTAGTTTCCTTAAGTTAAGAAAATCAACTGCAATTACTAAATTTATAATTGGGAGCTACTAAAGTGGTCCATTACTTTGATCTGATCTCTACCTTGATTTGTGGTTTTTCTAACACATAGCTTTTAGAAGCTTGATGGAAGCTTAGTTATATGTTCATCTGTTTGGTCCCCAAGCTCATATCTCAATCCCCTTCAGTTCTACACCATCTAGCTGAGATAGCAGAGCTTGGAAGTGCCTTAAGAATTCTTTTTCTTTTGCTTGGATTGAAGCTGGAGTGCAGAAGAAGTAGCAGGCAAGTGGACTGTGGCCTTCATCAAAACATCATCAATGGTTGGAGGTAACTCGTATCCCTGGGTATTAACTTTCAGTGATTCTTTTCAGTTCTTTCCGCATGTAGAATCGCTGTTTAAGTTTATTAGTTTTCTAACATTTGGTATCGGAGCCCTTCTACCTCTGCCTTGCTGTGTGTTGGCCAAGAAAACGTCTGAGCGCTGTTACTGTTGTAGCTTTTGTATGCCATAGTGCAAATAAATTAATTGTTGAATTCATTTTTCACTTTGTTTTCAAGCTCTCTACAACTAGTTTTCTTTGTGTGTTTATTTGGGGTTTTAAATGACAAACCTCCTCATCCCGTATGCTTTTCACGTCATCTGAATCGGGCCTTTCTTGTCCCGGGAACGGGTGAGTGTGGAAGTCTGCCACCACCTCGTATTTCCTCCCCTCTGCAGTCGGCACACCGTCTTTCTCAGGGTTATCAAGTTCTATTTCGCCGCCTGCAATTACAACTCATATTATACATTCATTTCGCATGAATGTCGTAAAGTCACAGGTCTGGCAGCCTTGTAATCGTAAGCGCTAGTATAGGCAGAGGGAGGGACAAAGATCTACAGGCGAGGCTGTCCTGTTCTTTGAGTGTAGATCCAGAGGTCACCAATCCAGTCACACGCGAGTTTATTTTGTCTTCTCTGCATTGTGCATGTATTGAGAGGGAATGAGCTTTCAGAGCGCAAGAACTCGCGTGGGTAAGTATGAGTTGGGACGCACCCTTGGTGAGGGCGAGGTCTGCAAATCCGTGCTCTGTTTTGAGTTAGCTGCTGCCAAAGTGGCATTGCAGAAACCTGAGATAACATCCCATGGCTAAGGGAAATCTAACAGCCGATATCCATTTTTCCTGAGCTTTTCGCGTGACTAATTCTGCTGGAATTATGAACAACAATATAAAAGGATTGCTGATAGGGGTGGTGGGCATGGCTATTACTTTCTCGGCATACGACCAGACTGTAATGTCTTCAACTCAATGTTTAGCACACAGACTAAATGCCAGAATAACATTTGCTTAGTAGGGTAATCACAATTTTAGATAATCTTTATTTGAAAATGTAATAAAGACTATAGATATAATGGATCTCTGAAGAGAAGTGGAGATTAATTTGAAGATGTGCCTGTATAGTTTTTTTTTTTTTTTTTTCACGATTGGGTTATGTATGGTATTCGTGAGTTTTTAGAGGTGAGATGGTGTATTAATAATTGCACGGTTCAAGAGCAAAGGGTTCATCCATCCGTCCCTCCACCCACACACCCAGCATCTATTTGTAATTATATATGGAAGGCAAAAGATTTCTGTGGGACGTCTGGCCTATCTCTTGAATCCGTATTGTCCACTTTCCAATTACCAGTGTCGGCCGGTCGGAAATCTGCAATTTTGTAAAGCTTTCAATTACCAGTGTTGGTCGGTGTGGATTTTTTCCCATGAAATTTAACTTATGGAATGAATTAATGAGATCGTCAAATTCATGGTAGTTCTGGAGTGTAGCTGTTTCAGAAGCATTTTCACATGCCTTTGCCTATTGTGAAGTAAAATGTTGGAAAATAATAAATATGATAGCTATTTTCTGTGCCATTTCTTTTTCTTCTTATGAAAGATCAAGAAATCAAGAGTTTCGACTGTGGTCGATTCTTTAAGTTATGTTATTACGTTTACATTATGCTTCTCATAATTGAGAAACGACTCTGATTTTCACGTCTCCAAGACTAATGATGAATATAACAAAACAAAGATAAATTATATTCTAGAGACTACATTAACATAGAGCCATGTACATAGCAAAGATTCACAATACCAAGCGTCGGGATTTCAATCTGGTTCTGGGATCCCACTGCTGCTTATTTTAAGATTGTTATGTCCAGCATGTCTCCAAGACTAATGATGAATATAACAAAACAAAGGTAAATTATATTCTAGAGACTACATTAACATAGAGCCATGTACATAGCAAAGATTCACAATATTAAGCGTCGGGATTTCAATCTGGTTCTGGGATCCCACTGCTGCTTATTTTAAGATTGTTATGTCCAGCATGTCAAAAAGGCGAACAGAAGAAGCAGAACAAGCAAAACTTCTGAGCAGATCTACTATTTCCATGAGATTTACTAGTTGAGTCCCTCTGTCAGTCTGTCTCTCGCACATTAACTTCTGTAAATATCAAAAACATATGCCAAGTCTATGGACTCGGCAGGTCAACGCTGTCAAGGATTTGTATAAATTTCTGTAGTTATAAGGTTTTGTAGAGTTAATTCCCGCCCTGTGTGAAAGATCACAAAATAACTGTGAAGTTTATATGAATAACTTTTCTGTATATTTCTACAACTTGCTAAATATATTCAGTTTATTTATGCCTGTATTTTGATATCTTCATGCAATTAAGATATCTAAACATATTTATAAATACGATTTCCGCCTGCATTTGTAATTAAAGAAGAAATAAGAAATGGTTATTTCTCATTTGGGTATTCAGTTTTTCGCATGAAGTTCAGATTTAGCGTTGTTGAAAATTAAGTTTTTGTGAGCAAAATAGCTTGTTTGCTGGTCTATTTTGTTGTTCTATAAACTTAAGGACGGAGCCTGAAGTCAAGCCAGCTAGTCTTCGAACTGCATTTGCTATGCAAGTGCAAAGTAGATCAAAGCTGCTTCAGTCAATCTCCGGGTTTAGTTTATAAATTGAACAATCAATTTGTAGTCATTTTCGGTAATGCTGACTGCTTTTGATTTTGCTGGAGAATTATTACAGTTTTATGGAGTTTATTAAAATGTCATTTTGACTTACTCCTTTCAGTAAACATTATTTTTCTCTCTGGTTAGGTTTTGTTTATACAACAAAATAATGTCTAGTGATCCATATGATTTTAATTAATTAGAGAGTAGCCACAACATCTTTAATTAAATAAAATTATATAATTTGATCACATAAAGATTATTTAGACATTAAATTGTAATTAATTATACTGAATATAATAAATTTTATCCCACAGGAACTTTTATTATATTTATGTAATTAATTAGGATAAAATTTCATAACCTACCCACAGGAGTTATGAATTAATAAGTTTTATCATAAAGTTTTATTGAATCTGTTTGAATTGAAAATTTAGCCCACGGGCAATTTTCATGTCATTTGATTCAATTCTTTTTAGCATGTTTTACATTGGTAAAACATGAAAGTTCATAAAGTTTTATTGAATCTGTTTGAATTGAAAATTTAGCCCACAGGAAATTTTCATGTCATTTGATTCAATTCTTTTTAGCATGTTTTACATTGGTAAAACATGAAAGTTCATAAAGTTTTATTGAATCTGTTTGAATTGAAAATTTAGCCCACAGGCAATTTTCATGTCATTTGATTCAATTCTTTTTAGCATGTTTTACATTGGTAAAACATGAAAGTTCATAAAGTTTTATTGAATCTGTTTGAATTGAAAATTTAGCCCACGGGCAATTTTCATGTCATTTGATTCAATTCTTTTTAGCATGTTTTACATTGGTAAAACATGAAAGTTCATAAAGTTTTATTGAATCTGTTTGAATTGAAAATTTAGCCCACAGGCAATTTTCATGTCATTTGATTCAATTCTTTTTAGCATGTTTTACATTGGTAAAACATGAAAGTTCATAAAGTTTTATTGAATCTGTTTGAATTGAAAATTTAGCCCACAGGCAATTTTCATGTCATTTGATTCAATTCTTTTTACCATGTTTTACATTGGTAGAACATGAAAGTTTATTAAGCCTCAACATAAGCATGTGATTCTTTATTTTGATGCAGTAGTACAACCTGCAAATTTCTCTGAAATTCGTTCTGACATTCCCGAACTTGAGGAAGTAATCTCGTTTGTTTGTTATGAATCTGATATGGTTAATGTTAATATTAACACATGGTGGATTGATTCTGGATCAACAATTCACATTTCGAATTCCTTGCAAGGTTTGCAAAACCTAAGGAAGCCAGTGGGAAGTGAGCATAGCATCTTATCAGGAAACAAGATGGGCTCGCATGTAGAAGCTATAGGAACATGTTATTTAACTTTAAGTAGTGGTTTGTTTTGGAGTTAGAAAAGACCTTTTATGTTCCAAGTTTTCTAGAAACTTGATTTCAGTTTCAAGGCTTGTACCTTTTGGATATTCCTTAAACTTTTCAGAAAAATCTTTCAGTCTATTCTCTAAATCTGATTATGTTGGGAATGGTATTTTGTCTAATGGTCTTTACTGCATTAATTTACAAAACAAAGTCACATATGATGCATGTTCACACTGGCACTAAAAGATGTGTTATTAATGAAGATTCCTCTGAATGATGGCACCGAAGACTAGGTCATATCTCCACAGATAGAATTAAAAGATTGGTAAATGAATGAATACTTAATACTCTAGATTTTACTGATCTTGAGACTTGTGTGGACTGCATAAAGGGAAAGCAGACCAACAAGTCAAAGAAAGGTGCCAATAGGAGTTCAGAAATATTAGAAATCATACATACTTACAGATTTTATTGTCCATCTCACAGCACTAGGATTGTGGAATCAAGAAATGCAAAGTTTCTTGAAAATGACTTGATCAGTGGGAGCGATCAAACCAGAAACATAGTTTCTGAGAAAGATCATTCAGAATCTCAACCTTCCACTTCAAGTGAAAGATTGGTTATTGTTCATAGTACCCCTCAAGTACAAACTAGTGTTGAATAACCAATTGTTGAAGTTCCACAAGCTGCTGACGATATTCCAGTAGATCAAGGAGTTCAAGAGTTGCCAAGAACTTTTGGACAACAAGTTGAACCACATACTTCTCAGGAAGATGATGGTACAACATTAAGAAGATCTACTATACCTAAGAGATTAGCAATTCCTAATGTATGCTCAAGTCTGCACAAGACCCGACATTGCATTTGTTGGGACAATATCAGAGTGATCCAGGTTTAGACCACTGGAGAGCTGCAAAGAAAGTAATGAGGTACCTTCAAGGGACCAAAGACTACATACTTATGTATATCCTGTTTTGAGGCTGCTTTACATGGTGTATGGCTTAAGAATTTCATTTCTAGGCTTAGAATTATGGATTCTATCTCTAAGCCATTGAGAATATATTGTGATAATTCAGCTGCTAGTTTTATGGCTAAAAAAGTGGGAGTTGAAATAAACACATCGACATTAAGTATTTAGCTATAAGGGAACGTGTTAAAGAAAAGAAAGTGGTCATTGAGCACGTCAGCATTGAGTTAATGACCACTGATCCTTTGACTAAGGGCATGCCACCGTTTAAATTCAAGGATCATGTATTGAATATGGGACTTGGTTCCATTATGCAGTTTTTCATTGTATGGACAATGTTAATGAAATTCTTAATTATTGTGATGTTTTTTCTCATATTTATGTGCACCTTAAGTTGATTTGAGAAAATTCATTTAAGAAGGACCAAGAATAAACATAAGGTTTATTCATTAAGATATTGTTGCCACATAAATTATAATAAGAATAAATGCATAGTAATACATGGAAGATAATACTCGTCATAAGAGGACTTATCGCCATGATTCATGTATCTATTACTTAATATAGATTATCAATGGTTTTTAAGTTGAGACATTAAGTTTGGAAGTATGGACCAAGTGGGAGAATGTTAAGCTCCATTGATTTTACACAAAAGCTACCTTGATTTATGGAATTGCAGCTTTTCTTAACTTATGGAAACCGAACTGCTGTAGTTTCCTTAAGTTAAGAAAATCAACTGCAATTACTAAATTTATAATTGGGAGCTACTAAAGTGGTCCATTACTTTGATCTGATCTCTACCTTGATTTGTGGTTTTTCTAACACATAGCTTTTAGAAGCTTGATGGAAGCTTAGCTATATGTTCATATGTTTGGTCCCCAAGCTCATATCTCAATCCCCTTCAGTTCTACACCATCTAGCTGAGATAGCAGAGCTTGGAAGTGCCTTCAGAATTCTTTTTCTTTTGCTTGGATTGAAGGTGGAGTGCAGAAGAAGTAGCAGGCAAGCGGACTGTGGCCTTCATCAAAACATCATCAATGGCTGGAGGTAACTCGTATCCCTGGGTATTAACTTTCAGTGATTCTTTTCAGTTCTTTCCGCATGTAGAATCGCTGTTTAAGTTTATTAGTTTTCTAACATGAAGACCTAAATATTTATGTCTGGAGTTGTGAGATATGTTTATGAACACATTAATATCTTCTAAGCTTTTGTACTCATCTTATAGTTGTGCAGAGTTTGCTAGTTTTGTTCGGCATCCTTACCAATGCTTAGCGTGATATGTCTATTAACATATTAATATCTTCTAGTGAGCATTTGTATTGATATTCTAGTTATTCAGAGTTAATTTAATATCTTCTAGTGAGCATTTGTACTGATATTTAGTTATTCAGAGTTAGCCAGATTTGGGTGGCATCCTTAGCAATGCTTAGCATCACATGCAGTTCTCCTAATGACAAACTGATTTGCGCCCTAGTGTTAAAAATGACAGGTGTATTGTAAGTGAGGTTTAGCTAGCCCACTACATGGTGTATTGATTTCCATGGTAGCAAATGGTTAACCACTCCATGTATTGATTTCCATGGTAGCAAATGGTTATACTCACTCTTATTTATATTGTTTTTTCCTTCTTTGCTGATTGATATTTTCCCATTCTAAGAATGTTTGAGCATTGCAGACTACATTTTCAAGAGACAAGATCTTCTGATCCCTGTGAGTCTATTTCAATGCTTTGTGAGTCTTCACACATAACTGATCTGGCTTGTGCACTATTTCCAAACCTCTTAATTTTGTGTGGACAACTAAATTTGCCATTTTCAAAAGTTTAAATTTGGGAGTGTTTGAATTGTTATTTTGATGGTGGAAAAAGTTTGAGCACCATCCAGAACTCTTAGAACTGCTATAACCCAGATTGCCAAAAATTTCTGCCAAATTATCTCAAAATCCTACCAAAATGTCAAAATTTCTAGTTTTCTAAACAAAATTGTGGTATTTTAAAGTGCTATAATTTTTTCTATTTTATATATGGAAATTATAATATATATATATATATATATATATATATATATATATATATATATAAAACTTAAAAATCATATATTATATATATAATTATGATTAGTATCAAATTGTTTAAAATGTAATTAGAATATAAAAACATGTGTTAGTAATTATTAATTTTAAATAATAATAATAACTTTATTGATAATTTTAAATTTATATATATCTAATTATATAAAATTTATATTTATATATATATATATATATATATTTAATTTTAAGGTCATTGTTAAGCTAGACATTAAATTGGTGTATGAAACCTTTTGTTTGTGGGACAAGGGACTCACCATTTCACTGCTAAGTCAACCAAGGTATATATACTCTACCCTTTTGATTTTGAATATGTGACATGTGATCTTTAAGAGGAAACACATGCTCTTAACCATTAGGCCATATATATATTAAAATCATTCATAGAGCCTTGAATAGACTGTAAACTCCTTGATGTGAAGTTACTAGTTCAATTCCTTTCCCAGATATGAGTGATGTATTAGACATGATGAAACTATAATCTTCTCAAACTTAGGGAAAAAAAAAAAAAACAAACAAACATAATATTAAAATATAATATACAGGAAAAAAAAAAAAAAAAACTTTATAAACTTTATATTACATTTATTCTTATCTATTCTTTATACAACTATTTACTTGAATTATGATAAGAAATCATTATTATGATCAATTTAGATTTTTTATTTTTGTTTTTAAATTCAAAATTAATTGAAAATAAAAAATAATATAAGTTACCTTAAAAAATATTACATTAAAATGGAAGAACAAAGACTGGTAAACGCCAAAGTATCATTATGCAAAACCAAAAACTATTTTCAAGTCACAGGATATTTTTTATCTATGTTTATACATTATATACTGTCATATTCCCACAGTGTTGTAAATATTTTTTTATTATTACCTCAGTTAAAAAAAAAACATAAATGAAAGGATGGTGATTATGATCTGTTGCATAAATTAATTAATATCTATTTTTTGGAATCGTGGAATATGTAACTTAAAAGAGTTAATATATATAAAAAATAATAATAATAAAGAAACGGTTGCAAAACCCTAACCACTTTTTTCCCCTCCGTAACTATGGAATAGGTTCCAAGAAAAAGGGAAGAGAGAGAAAAAAAAAAGAGAGGATTGTGCTATAGAGGACAGACAGTAAGGTAATGGGTAGCTTACCACGTCTGGTGAGGATCAGATGGTAAGAGCGCAGAGCGCTGCAACTAGCTAAGATTGTTGTCTTAGAGCGAGCTAGGGGGGAGACTGGTCCTGAAAGACAGTCTCGCAGTTGGAGGTGGACTAGCTACAGAGAAGCAAGTTGACTGTATCAAAAAAAAAAAAACAGGAAGCAGAAGGGCATCTATGGCAGACAATACAAGTACGCAGTTCTGTCCAAATTTTAAAGAGTAAGGAAAGTTAATAATACCTGTATGCTGTAGAAAATTTAGTGGAAAGTGTAAGGGTGCACAAATGAGAAGTCCATAATTTTGTTAAAAGAATATTGTTGTTAGCTGGTTTGGGAGGGAAGACCGTATAAAGGTCAGACATACCCTGTAGGACTGACGATGACCGTATAATTAAACTTCTCCCAGAGTTAAATAATAAAAATAGGCTAGTGGGTACAGGATGCTAGTTGTGGGTGGACAAGGCAGCACAATTGTTTTGCTGTAAAGAAATTGCATCTGTATTAAACTAGTATTTCTCTTTACATAAATGCTCGACTATAAGAATTACTTAACCTGTAATTATAACCAGTAAATCAGATCTAGGGTACTTGGCAAGGAGGAGATTCCCTCAGGCGAGCAACAAAAAAAAAAGTATAACAGTACGCTCAGAAGAACCGGGATGGGGTGTGTGCTGTTCAGATTTCCCCCCCAAACGATATCAAGATCTTGACTGAAGGTATTATGTCTGTGAAGGTCTTCGTTGTCTTTGAGTAGAAAATTCACCTGTCTAGGCCCGCGAAGTCGCCCCCAAGGAGCTCGGCAAGGGGCGGGAAGGGCCGTAAGCTCGAATGAGTTTACAAGCCACTGCCCTATATCCGCCGCATTACGTCGGGACATCGGGCCATGGGATGGAAGGGCTACAGGCACGTAAGGGAGTAGGTCGAATCTTCTTAACAGAGGAAAGGAAGACAAATCACATGCATCTCGTCGCGGAGGATATATTAGCCATATAAGCCATGCAAATAACCATTTCCAAATAGGAAACAAAGACCTGAAACCTTTTGGGTGGAAAACCACAGCTCATGAGTTTTAAAGACTGAAAGAAAACTTCTGATGGGAAGCCGCAGAGCGGAAATTTCCCTACCAGGAATTAACATTAATTTCTATATTGCTATCAAAGAAAATACGACAATCTTATGAAAACTGTAATCTGTAGAACAAAATAACCATCCTTCAATTGGCAGTATGTAAAGCAAAATATACATCATATAAATATAGTTCTAAGGACGAGGAACAAGCGCTTATGCGCACAAAATAACAATATTCACCATACATAAGGGCGAGCAGAGAACTATAGCCGGCCCAGAAAATCCAGGCATTAACTTGCATAAAAAAAAATACAGTGCGGAGTCGCTCCTAACCCATGCCTATTAAATATATAAAGAAATGAAAACCCTGAAACTCTTGAATTACAAGGATTTCTGCTAATTGCCAGCCAAGCTTTGGCAGGAGAGACTCCCGTACCTGGGAATAAGGCATGGAAGAGATGGGGTTTACCCCTAGTCTAGGCTAGCCACCGAGTTAGGGTTGGCGTCCCGCTTGAAAATAGAAAAGCACAAACTCTAATAAGTACTAGGTATGCCGCAATAAAAAAACTACTTAAGGAGCTATGCTCAGTTTATCATAATATTTCCTGCTAGGAACCCCGGCCGGAGTGTGTGCAGAATTGACTCTAGTCTTGCTGGCCGTCCCATAGCCAAGAGCCTGTAGTCGCATAACCATATATCATCAAAAGCTTTAAAATGCAGAACAAAGATAGAGATGTATATAAGAATGGAAGCAGAATAACCAAACCCTGTTCGCTCTTCCCTAAGATGTCATGTGCCATTTTGCGGGTAGCTGGACAAAGTTTGCAAGACAGCTTCTAGGTCCGAGTGCGGACAGAGACATTGAACAAACCCAACGAGTGGGAGACCGACTAACCCAAATGAGCCAGTTTTCGAGGCCAACAACAGTATAAGTTGGTAGGTCGCGATAACACTCCACCCAACCACCGTTGGATTGACTGAGGTATCTCCCCTCCATCGATTCAACGAGAATCACCATGTAAAGCAGAAGGTAGGACATGCCTGCAAACCTCATACAGCACGAGGCCAAGCAGCAATTAATTCCCTTAAAAATAGATAAGACACGTCACAGGTTGGCATATGAAAAATTCAGGCTCAGCTCATCAGCAAGCGTCGCGTGGAGTGTTCATGCAACAAGTTCATGATGCAACAAATGCGAAACAATACCAGATTAATGTAGGCAGAGATATGAGTTTAACTAATCCCTAGGGAATCCATAACATGAGGTTTAATTTAATGTAATCTGCAGATTTAATTATGTATATCTATAAAAAAATTTTACGTGTGGAGACATTACAAGTGGTATCAGAGCTTAGGAACAAAACTGTGGCCTCTAGGTACTAGAAAACCAGGCAACAAAGAAATTTAAAAAAATAATAATACTATTAACTCACTGTATTTACAACTTATCTCGTTTCTAAAGAAAGTATAAACAAACAGATAATGTGATGACCTTTCCGATGTTACTTGTTTTGTGGTAAGCACAGGAACAACAGACAACATGAGAAGAACAGACAACGCCTCCCACAGGTTTGGGGGGGTAAGGGGCCTGAAGCAAGTTCTGGAAACAATCCCGAGTTATGGGTTCAGCTGGGTGAGGAAGCACATAATACTAACATGGCGATTTTGGAAACAGTACAAGAACTGAAAAATGAGATGGCCCGGTTACGAGAAGATAATGCACGGTTGACTATGGAACAGGAGAGGATCATAAAAAGCCTATCTGATAGGCAGAATCAGCAGCCACCGAATCCCAGCACTGAACAACAAAGAATGTCAGGAGAACAGATCCCCCACACAGAGCCCGAAGAATCAGAAGGAAGGGAGGAGGAACGTTCAGATAATGCTTCTGAACAGCAGACGTCCAAAAGGCAACGGATAGAGCTGCAAGGAGAATTCCGTAAAATCAAGCCGCCACACTTTGATGGAGAACAGGAGGAAGTAGCGGAGGCCTGGTTGATCAATATGAACAAATATTTCCAGCTGTATGAATACGACCACAACCTCAAGGCGCGGTTGGCCATTTTCCAATTACAGGGAAAGGCCACCCTGTGGTGGGAGGAGGTTAAAATGGTAAAGGGTGTAAGCGAATAGAATATCACCTGGGAGAATTTTTAAAGATATTTTAAGGAAAGGTACCTGACCGAACGCTTCTACAATGAGAAGGCACGAGAATTCCATGACCTGCGGTTGGAGCAGCAGACTATGGACAAATTTATTACTTGCTTCACCTCCCTACTTCGTTATGTGCCCTATATAAGGGAAGAAAAAGCTAAAGTATAGAGGTTTGTTAGCAGCTTACCGTCAAGTATGAGGGAAAGGAATGAATTTGACAACCCAAAGATGATGGACGAGGCTATTCACAAGGCCCGAATTTGCTATGAGCAAAGCAAGCAGAAAGGAGACACCCAGGGTAAGAAATGGGTCAATAAGAAAGGCAGCAAATTCGCTGGGAGCACAAAAAGTAATCATGGTGGAGGGAGCAAAGGATTCGCCAAGGGGAAAATCAGCAGAGATTCACAGAAAAATACACTTCGACTGCAGCCCCCTAGTGATTTTAGAACCAATGAACGAACCAGGAAAATAGACAGCAACGGGATAGCAAGGCCCCCAGTCCAATGTTGGGGCTATGGTGGGCCCCATTACGTGAAAAACTGCCCCCAACGAAAAGGAGCTGAACAGGTTTCCTAGGTGTATGAAGCCTCTACAGTTGGCGAAGTAGGACGAACTCTGCCAAAGATTAATGCTGCTTTGGAAGATCGTCAGGCAGAGTACCAGCCGACCATGGTGGAATTTGAAGGTAAACTCTTAGACCTTGCTGTAACTATTTTAATAGACCCTGGTGCAACGTTAAGTTACATTAATCCTAGAATTGTGGAACATTGTAAGTTGCAGCCTGTTAAGTTTAAGACGCCCTAGCTAGTTCAGCTGGCCACAGGGGCAAAAAGGCGAGTAATGTCCAAGGTCAAAAACTGCCCAATAAAAATAGCATGACAGTCCGTGACAGTGGATCTAAATGTGCTTCCCCTTGGCTCTTACGATATATTGATTGGTATGGACTAGCTAGAGAAACAATGGTCCATAATTAATTGTAATACCAAGACTATCAGTGATAAGGATGAGCTGGGAATAAAACAAGAGGTGCAGGGGATTAAACAGTCAGTGCAGCTTCAGCCCATAACGGCCTCGCAATTAGCAAAATGCATCCAGAAAGGGTGTCAAATCTATTCCATCTAAGTGGGGTACGCCAAATCGAAAGACAAAACAGCTACATTGGAGAATATTCCTATGATACAGGAATTTGTTGATGTATTTCCAGAGGAAATACGGCGATTGCCACCGAAAATGGACATAGATTTTACAATAGAACTGGTACCGGGGGCAGCCCCAGTTTCTCGGGCTCCCTACAGGATGAGTGTACCAGAATTAACAGAGCTGAAGATGCAATTATAGGAGCTGCTGGACAAAAAATACATTCGCCCCAGTGTGTCCCCTTGGGGAGCCCGGTATTGTTTGTGAAGAAAAAGGATGGGACTCTCCGCATGTGTATGGATTATCGCTAGTTAAACAAATTGACAATCAAGAACAAATACCCTCTACCCCGAATAGATGAGCTGTTTGACCAGGTGAAGGGAGCAACAGTGTTCTCAAAGATTGATTTGTGATCTGAGTATCACCAAATCCGAATTAAAGAAGAATACATAGCTAAGACAGCGTTTAGAACGCGGTATGGTCACTATGAGTTTGTGGTGTTACCCTTCGGGTTGACCAACGCTCCTGCCACCTTTATGTGTTTAATGAATAGTGTGTTTCATCAGTATTTAGATAAGTTTGTGCTGATCTTTATTGACGATATATTGATTTACTCTCAGACTAAAGAGGAGCATCAGAAGCACCTCAGGTTAGTATTGCAAACCCTCCAAGAACACCAATTATATGCCAAGTTTAGTAAATGTGAATTCTTTAAGGAGCAGATACAATATCTGGGCCACATCATCACTAAAGATGGGATTGTCGTGGATCCTGAAAAGATTAGGACCATCATGGAGTGGCCAGTACCCAAAGATGTGGCGGATATCCGATCTTTCATGGGGCTAGCAGGTTATTATCGACGGTTTGTAGAGGGATTTTCAAGAGTAGCTTATCCAATCACATCCTTGCAGAAAAAAGGGAAAACTTTCAGGTGGACTCCTGAATGTCAAAGAAGTTTCGAGCAACTAAAATATCTACTCACCACAGCACCTGTTCTAAGCATAGCCGACCCCAGTAAAGAGTATGTGGTGTGTACTGACGCAAGCAAGGAAGGGGTAGGAGGTGTGTTAATGCAGGAAGGAAAGGTGATAGCATATGAATCAAGAAAGTTAAAAGAGCATGAGCAGAAATATTCTGCTTACGATCTAGAGCTGGCTGCTGTGATTCACGCCCTGAAAATGTGGCGACATTACCTTATGGGGAAGAAATTCCTGTTATTGACAGACCATCATAGCTTGACCAATTATTTCAATCAGCCCACTCTAAATGTGAGACAAGCTAGGTGGGTGGATTTTTTGAGTAGTTTTGATTTTGAGATCAAGCATTTAAAATGGAAGGAGAATCGGGTGGCTGACGCATTGAGTCGGAAGTTGCAATACTTATATGAGGTTTCTTGCGGCGAAGGGAAAATCCCCTTCGGGGAGATGATCCAGAAGGCAGCCAAACAAGATGTTGTTTATCAGCTAATAAAACAGCAAGTACAGCTGCCGAAAAACAATGAAAAACAACCAGATTATGCTTTCGATGCTGATGGGAAGTTTTACTATAAGGGTAGGCTGTACATACCAAATCAAAACAACATCAAAAACCTGATATTAGATGAGTACCATAGAAGTCATTACGCCAGACACCCAGGATATCAAAAGATGGTCACTGCACTCCGGAAAGGGTATTATTGGCCGGGAATGAAGAAAGAGGTGGCTGGATACTTGGCTCAATGTCTAGAATGCCAACAAATTAAAGCAGAACACCAACATCCTACGGGTCTGTTGCAACCAATACCCATACCAGAATGGAAGTGGGAAACCATCACCATGGATTTCATAACAGGGTTGCCTAAATCAAAGAAGAACAATGACTCCATCATGGTCATAGTGGATAAATTAAGCAATGAAGCACACTTTATACCTGTGCAATCTACGTACAAAGTTGTGCATATTGCTCATGTGTTCATGCAAAATATATTTAAGCTGCATGGGCTACCTAAGATAATAATTTCAGATCGGGATGTAAAATTTACATCGGTCTTTTGGAGGACATTATTTGAAGAGTTGGGAACTCAACTGAACTTTAGCACGACCTATCACCCTTAAACCAACGGGCAAACTCAGCGGGTGAATCAGGTGGTGGAAGATATGTTGAGGGCTTTTGTGATGCAGCAACCAAACAAGTGGGAATACTATCTTCATTTGGTGGAGTTCGCATATAATAATGGCTACCACACATCACTGCGGATGAGCCCTTTTGAAGTATTGTATGGGCGGAAGTGTTGCACCCCCTCAAGCTGGAGTGGACCGGAAGACAAACTGAGATTAGGCCCTGACATGCTTAAGGAAATGGAGGAACTGGTAAAAAATGTGCGCTCTAATCTGAAAGCAGCTCAGGACAGACAAAAGAACTTCGCTGACCAGAAAAGGAGGTTTAAGGAATACCAGGTCGGCGATCATGTGTATGTGAGGATTCGAACCAAGAAGAGCATACTACAGTGGAGTGGGAGCTCTAAGTTGGCACCTCGATACTGTGGACCATTCCAAATTTTAGCGAGAATTGGACCAGTGGCATATCAACTCGCTCTGCCTAGTCACATACGTGTTCACAATGTTTTTCATGTCTTTGTATTAAAGAAATATGTTTATGATCCTAAACATGTAATTAATTGGCAGGAAATCCAGGTGAGAATTTTCTCCAAAGATCAATTTAAATGTTTCCTCTTAAAAGGAAAACTGACTCAGGATATTGCATGTTGCAGGTAGAACCAGAAGGAGAAATTCGGGTCGAACCACTGAGCATTCTCGACCGAAGAGAAGTCACGCTACGAAAGCGGGATATTACCCAAATTAAAGTGCAGTGGCAGCACTTCGGGCCTGATGAGGCCACTTGGGAGGATGAAGAATTTATGAAACAGACTTACCCAGGGTTGTTTAAAACCGAAGGACATCGGGACGATGTCTAGTTTCAGGAGGGGGAGATGTCATATTCCCAGACTGTTGTAAATATTTTTTTTATTATTACCTCAGTTTTAAAAAAAACATAAATGAAAGGATGGTGATTATGATCTGTTGCATAAATTAATTAATATCTATTTTTTGGAATCGTGGAATAATTTTCCAGTAACAGGGATGATATGTAACTTAAAAGAGTTAATATATATCAAAAGAAAAATAATAAAGAAACGGTTTCAAAACCCTAAACACTTTTTTCCACTCCCTAACTGTGGAATAGGTTCCAGGAAAAAGGGAAGAGAGGGAAAAAAAGAGAGGATTGTGCTATAGAGGACAGACATTCAGGTAATGGGTAGCTTACCACATCTGGTGAGGATCAAATGGTAAGAGCGCAGAGCACTGCAACTAGCTAAGACTATTGTCTTAGAGCGAGCTAGGGGGGAGACTGGTCCTGAAAGACAGTCTCGCGGTCGGGAGGTGGACTAGCTACAGAGAAGCAGGTTGACTGTATCAGGAAAAAGAAAAAAAACAGGAAGCAGAAGGGCATCTATGGCAGACAATACAGGTACGCAGTTTTGTCCAAATTTTAAAGAGTAAGGAACGTTAATAATACCTGTATGTTGTAGAAAATTTAGTGGAAAGTGTAAGGGTGCACAGATGAGAAGTCCATAATTTTGTTAAAAGAATATTGTTGTTAGCTGGTTTGGGAGGGAAGACTGTATAAAGGTCAGACATACCCTGTAGGACTGACCATGACCGTATAATTAAACTTCTCCCAGAGTTAAATAATAAAAATAGGCTAGTTGGTACAGGATGCTAGTTGTAGGTGGACAACGCAGCACAATTGTTTTGTTGTAAAGAAATTGCATCTGCATTAAACTAGTATTTCTCTTTACATAAATGCTCGGCTGTAAGAATTACTTAACCTGTAATTATAACCAGTAAATCAAATCTAGGGTACTTGGCAAGGAGGAGATTCCCTCAGGCGAGCAGAGACAAAAAAAAAAAAAAGTATAACAGTACGCTCAGAAGAACCAGGATGGGGTGTGTGCTGTCCAAATTTTCCCCCCCAAACGATATCAAGATCTTGACTGAAGGTATTATGTCTGTGAAGGTCTTCGTTGTCTTTGAGTAGAAAATTCACCTGTCTACGCGCGCGAAGTCGCCCCCAAGGAGCTCGGCAAGGGGCGGGAAGGGCAGTAAGCTCAAATGAGTTTACAAGCCACTGCCCTATATCCACTGCATTATGTCGAGACATCGGGCCATGGGATGGAAGGGCTACAGGCACGTAAGGGAGCAGGTTGAATCTTCTTAACAAAGGAAAGGAAGACAAATCACATTCATCTCGTTGCGGAGGATATATTAGCCATATAAGCCATGCAAATAACCATTTCCTAAATAGGAAACAAAAACCACAGCTCATGAGTTTTAAAGACTGAAAGAAAACTTCTGATGGGAAGCTGCAGAGCGGAAATTTCCCTGCCAGGAATTAACATTAATTTCTATATTTCTATCAAAGAAAATACGACAATCTTATGAAACTGTAATCTGTAGAACAAAATAACCATCCTTCAATTGGCAGTATGTAAAGCAAAATATACATCATATAAATACAGTTTCGAGCACGAGGAATAAGTGCTTATGCGCACAAAATAACAATATTCACCATACATAAGGGCGAGCGGAGAACTATAGCCGGCCCAGAAAATCCAGGCATTAACATGCATAAAAAAAATATAGTGCAGAGTCGCTCCTAACCCACGCCTATTAAATATATAAAGAAATGAAAACCCTGAAACTCTCGAATTACAAGGATTTCTGCTAATGGCCAACCAAGATTTGGTAGGAGAGACTCCCGTACCTGGGAATCGAGCATGGCAGAGATGGGGTTTACCCCTAGTCAAGGCTAGCCACCGAGCTAGGGTTGGCGTCCCGCCTGAAAACAGAAAAGCACGAACTCTCATAAGTACCAGGTATGCCACAATAAAAAAACTACTTAAGGAGCCATGCTCAGTTTATCATAAACTTACCTGCTAGGAACCCCGGCTGGAATGTGCGCAGCACTGACTCAAGTTTTGCTGGCCGCCTCATAGCCAAAAGCCTGTAGTTGCATAACCGTATGTCAACAAAAGCTTTTTAACACAGAACAAAGATAAAAGATGTATAAACAATGGAAGCAGAATAACCAAACCCTGTTCGCTCTTACCTGAGATGTCATGTGCCATTTCGCGGGTAGCTGGACAAAGTCTGCAAGACGGCTTCCGGGTCCGAGTGCGGACAGAGAGACTGAACAAACCCTCCGAGTGGGAGACCGACTAACCCAAATGAGCCAGTTTTCGAGGCCAACAACAGTATAGGTTGGTAGGTCGCAATAACACTCCACCCAACCACCGTCAGATTCACTGAGGTATCTCCCCTCCGTCGATTTAGCGAGAATCACCATGCAAAGCAGAAGGTAGGACATGCCTGTAGGCCTCGTACAGCATGAGGCCAGGCAGCAATTAGTTCCCTTAAAAATGGATAAGACACGTCACAGGTTGGCATATGAAAAATCCAGGCTCAGCTCATCAGCAAGCGCTGCGTGGAGTGTTCATGCAACAAGTTCATGATGCAACAAATGCGAAACAGTACTAGATTAATGTAGGCAGAGATATGAGTTTAACTAATCCCCAGGGAATCCATAGCATGAGGTTTAATTTAATGTAATCTGCAGATTTAATTATGTATATCTATAAAAAAAAATTATGTGTGGAGACATTACATATACAATTAGCAGTAGTATTAGAATGCGATTCTGTATACAGTACGGCCATGAATGTACATAACACTCTATATATATATATATAAAAGGGAGGACTGTGCCCTCGGATCCATCGAGGTTGGCGGACTCCATCGCCATCTGCCTTCTTTTCTTATAGCTTGCTTTGAAGCATGCTTGTCGAAGGCGTTTGGTTCTTTCAGCAAGCTCAATGCCCGCCATTTCTTCCATGGGCCTCTTCTGTTCTTCCAATATTTCCACAGCATTTCTCAGCCGCGCATTGCTCAGCCCTCCTTTGTTCTTTTCCAGCTCCTGAAAATTAGTATTGGTGTCACTATCATTTTATCATTTCAATCAAATTCTTAGTATTAGTATCCCTATCATTTTACCATTTCAATCAAATTAATTTTTATTTTCTTCTTAAATTACTAGCAACCAGCTTCTCTAGATGCCACACATATATATATGAAGAACTCATAATTTAGCCTACAAAATTACTCAAGTCCTCAGCTTACCTGAATATTGTGAATCAGGCTTTCTAGACTCTTCAAACTCCCTCCATCTTCAACTCCTTTGCAGCTTGAGTTATTGGCATGTGGAAATACTGAGAGAGTTCGCTTAGGGTAATATCAATTATTCTATCTGTAGAGCCTCGCTGACGACTATATCTATTGATAAATAAAAAACACTTGCTTTACAAACTTTCACAGAAACTAGCTTTTAAATGAATGAAACTGTTACTAAAAGTGTTAATGTGTGTGTTTGAAACATATCTATTTATTTATTAATCGAAAATGAAAAGTTTCTTTAAAATCGGTTGATTGCACAGTTATTAAGAAAATTTTAAAAATAAAATATATCATAAAAAATGGGAAAAGAACTTCTTCTAACTGAATCAATGTGTGTATTTATATCTATTTGTTTATTAACCGAAAATGCAAATTTTTTTGTAGCTATATTTGATTTTAAAATAGATGGATAGCAAAGTTATTAAGAAAATCTCAAATATAAAATATATCAGAAAAAGTTGAGAAAATAACTTCTTCCGGAATGAATTTTAATAAGGGATAGATGTTATTTTCAAACTCTCATTCTCTTATATATATATATATATATATATATATATATATATATATATATATATATGTATATATATGTATATATATGTATATATATATATATATATATATATATATATATATATATATATATATATATATATATATATATATATACATATATATATATAGATATATATATATATATATATAGATATATATATATATATATCTATATATATATATATATATAGATATATATATATATAGATATATATATATATATATATATATATATATATATATATATATATATACATATATATACATATATATATATATATATATATATATATATATAGATATATATCTATATATCTATATATATATATATATATATATATAGATATATATCTATATATCTATATATCTATATATATATATATATATATATATGATACAGACAAAGAAATAAAAACTTTGATCTTTAAAGTTGGTTGATTATAATAATATTAAGAAAATCTCACAAATATGGTCAATTGGTCAATTAGAGTCAATTGAGAAAACAATTCAAAGTCTTCCTATATGAATTTCAAATTTCAAAATTAAAATTATAAATTACTAAGAAGATGTTAAGCTCCATTAATTTTTTGCACAATTGCTGCCTACAATTATGGAATTTAAACTGCAGTCTTTCCTTAACTTATGGAAACCAACTGCAGTAGTTTCCTTAAGTTAAGGAAATCAACTGCAGTTAATAAATTTATTGTTGGGAGCTACTGAAGTGGTCCATTACTCCCATCTGGAGTTCTCTGCCTTGATCTGTGGGACATCTGACACATAGCTATCAGAAGCTTGATGGAAGCTTGGCTATAAATTCATCTGTTTGGTCCCCAAGCTTGCATCTCAATCCCCTTCAGTTTTTCACACCATCTAGCTGAGATAGCAGAGCTTGGAAGTGCCTTCAGAATTTCTGCATTCTTTTCTTCTTCTTGGATAGCTGGAGCGTGGTTTTCAGAAAGAAGTTGCATCAAGAGTTTCACCAATGGCTGGAGGTAATTCATATCCCTGGGCATTAAGTTTCAACGAGTCATTGAATTTTTTCCGCATGCAGAATCGTTGTTATAATTTTCTAACATTTGGTATCAGAGCCCTTTTACCTCTGCCTTGCTGTGTGTTGGCCAAGAAACGAATTCCTCTCTTAAAATATTTGCGGCCAACAAATTTCTTTGATTTTCTCTTCACGTTATATTATTTAATCCGTCTTCGATTGGATCGAATTGGAGTTGTTCTTGCTGAGTTCTAATCAATTGGACTCGGCAGAACAAAATTCTCTTTGTATTTCGGCTGGGCTTTATTCTTGCCTATTTCTTGAACAGCCGGCCTCCTTGAGAAATTGGTTTTTGGTTTTGGGGATTTATTTTTCTCAGCCCATTCTTATAGACTCTTCCTGAGAATCTCCCCAACAGGAGTTTTGATCAGCTTTGGCTAAAATATTGAGTGGTTTGGAGCCCGTCATGCATTTGGAGGAGCGCTGCCTGTGCATTTGACTAATTGAAGTATGCGTTAACCATGTTAGTTGTGTGTTGAAAATGGTATGTGCTTTTTTGTTGAAGGCGTGTGATTGTGTCAAATATACTTTGAAAACTATGTACGACATATAAAATGCATTGGTTATGCTCCTTTTTGAAGGCCATATATTAAATTAAGCTTGGTATATAACATTAATTTGAAGATCATATGGTGGCTCATGCATAATTTGAATTTTATGCATTCTAAATCATTTAATCATTTATTTGAGTATGCGTCTTCGATTAATCATTTATTTAGGTGTGACCATTTCCATTTCTTGCCTGGAAAGCAAGTCCATAAGGGAGCAGAGGTGCCATCGAAAATCCTTCTATTTGTAGATGTGAGAGAGTTTTTGCGATTGGCTGCATAGTTAGCTTTTGTTGCATCTATTTGGACTGTTAGCTTTTAGTTAGCTATTGGCTTGCAAAAAACTAACTTAAAAATAACTTCACGCTAATTACAAGAAACATATTACCATGATACTCGGTTTGGGGATTTAGAGCACCCGGCACTCTCTCTATTACAATCGAAGCTTCTAGAAAACATGTGTTGTTATAAATGTTTTGCAAGAACTATTAGTTTTAGCCACTCATTTGACTTTTGGATAGAGTGAAAATGGTACACCGGTAAAGGAACCCGCAGTCGTTAACAACAAAATTAGAGGAGAATAACAGGAAGCTTTTAAATACACGTGTTATAAATAATATTTCAAATTTGCAGTTTTGCTTGCAAATTATTTAAAGAAATAGTTTATAATTTATTAGAGCCCATTTTGTAATTGTTTTAAGAATAAGTCTTAAATAAATTATGGGACAGTTAGGCTAAGGAGAGTAAATAAATAAAAAATCGAAAAAGGAGAGTAAATAAATTTATTGGTTATGTGAGAATTGAATTCTTATGGGTATAAATTATTTTGAAGTTATATTTAATTGTGGAGGCTGGAGTTTAAATATGAGGTTTTGTATTCATTTTATAAAATATTAGGGGAAATGAATATAGGGATGACCTTTGAAGTATTACTTAAAGAAAATAACTCTAAATTGTGAGAATCTCTATTTTGAACTCAATAGCCTTGCAATGCAATCTGTAGTCATTTGCGGTAATGGTGACTGCTTTAACCTTAATTTTGATTTTGCTGGAGAATTATTACAGTTATATGGAGTTTATTTAAAATGTCATTTTGACTTACTCCTTTCAGTAAACATTATTTTTCCTCTCTGGTTAAGTTTTGTTTATGCAACAAAATAATGTCTAGTGATCCATATAATTTTAATTAATTATAGAATAGCCACAACATCTTTAATTAAATAAAATTATATATTTTGATTGGTTAGATCACATAAATATTATTTAGACATTAAATTGTAATTAATTACACTGAATATAATAAATTTTATCCCACGGGAGTTTTTATTATATTCATGTAATTAATTAGGATAAAATTTCATAACCTACCCACAGGAGTTATGAATTAATAAGTTTTATCATAAAGTTTTATTGAATCTGTTTGAAATGAAAATTTAGCCCACAGGCAATTTTTATGTCATTAGATTCAATTTTTTTAGCATGATTTACATTGGTAAAACATGAAAGTTTATTAAGCCTCAATTTTAACATAAGCATGTGATTTTTTAATGCAGTAGTACAACCTGCAAATTTCTCTGAAATTCGTTGTGACATTCCCGAACTTAAGGGAGATAACTATAAGATTTGGAAGGAGAGGATTCTCCTTCATTTAGGGTGGATGGACATAGATTATGCTATTAGGAAAGATGAACCATCGGCACTCACTGATACCAGCACTGCAGCGGACATCACGCTTTATGAAGGATGGGAGCGATCCAATCGTCTAAGCATGATGTTCATTAAGACTAAAATTTCAGCTAGTATTCGTGGTTCCGTTGATCAGCATGAAAAGTTCCGAGACTTGTTGAAGGCCATTGATGGTCAATTCGTCACTTCAGACAAGGCACTAGCAAGCACCCTAATCATGAAGTTCTCATCCCTAAGGCTTACCAGTGTGAAAGGTGTATGCGAGCACATCATGCAGATGAGGGACACTGTGGCTCAATTGAAGAAACTCGAGGTTCATATATCAGAGTCCTTCCTAGTGCACTACATCCTGAACACCCTTCCGCACCAATATGGACCTTTCAAAATCTCATACAACACACATAAAGATAAATGGTCAATTAATGAACTCATGACCATGTGTGTTCAAGAGGAAGAGAGACTGGTGATGGAATTGGGAGAGAGTGAAATGCTGGCAACGCGTGGAAAGGGCAAATCTCAAGCCAATCGGAAAGGGAAAGGTAAAGTACCTCCCCAAGCCGATATCAAGAAGGTTTCCAAGTGTTTTTTCTGTAAAAAGAAGGGACACATGAAGAAGGAATGCGCCAAATTTCAGAAATGGCTTGCAGACAAAGGTAATTTAATCTCGTTTGTTTGTTATGAATCTAATATGGTTAACGTTAATATTAACACATGGTGGATTGATTCTAGATCAACAATTCACATTTCGAATTCCTTGCAGGGTTTGAAAAACCTAAGGAAGCCAGTGGGAAGTGAGCAAAGCATCTTATCAGGAAACAAGATGGGCTCACATGTAGAAGCTATAGGAACATGTTATTTAACTTTAAGTAGTGGCTTTGTTTTAGAATTAGAAAATACCTTCTATGTTCCAAGTTTTTCTAGAAACTTGATTTCAGTTTCAAGGCTTGTACCTTTTGGATATTCCTTAAACTTTTCAGAAAAATCTTTTAGTCTATTCTATAAATCTGATTATGTTGGGAATGATATTTTGTCTAATGGTCTTTACTGCATTAATTTACAAAACAATGTCACTTATGATTCAATGCATGTTCACACTGGCACTAAAAGATGTGTTATTAATGAAGATTCCTCTAAATTATGGCATCGGAGACTAGGTCATATCTCCATAAAAAGAATTAAAAGATTGGTAAATGAAGGAATACTTAATACTCTAGATTTTACTGATTTTGAGACTTGTGTGGATTGCATAAAGGGAAAGCAGACCAACAAGTCAAAGAAAGGTGCCAATAAGAGTTCAGACATATTAGAAATCATACATACTGATATATGTAGTCCAGACTTGGACTCACATGGTCAGAGATACTTCATCTCCTTTATAGATGATTACTCACGATATATGTATCTCTACATGCTTCATAAAAAGAGCGAAGCATTAGATGCCTTTAAGATCTTTAAGGCTGAAGTAGAGAAACAATGTGGCAAGCAAATTAAGATCGTGAGATCAGATAGAGGTGGAGAATATTATGGTAGATACACAGAAGATGGACAAGCACCTGGGCCATTTGCTAAATTTCTTCAAGAGCATGGGATTGTTGCCCAATACACCATGCCTGGTTCACCCGACCAGAATGGTGTAGCAGAAAGAAGAAATCGAACATTATTGGACATGGTGCGGAGTATGTTTAGCAGCTCCAATCTTCCTAAATCCTTGTGGACTGAAGCACTTAAGACGGCAGTGTATATATTAAACCGAGTTCCAACCAAGGCGGTTTCTAAAACACCATTTGAATTATGGAAAGGTTGGAAACCGAGTTTGCGACATATGCGCGTTTGGGGATGCCCGTCTGAAATGAGAATTTATAATCCACAAGAGAAGAAGCTGGACCCAAGGACCATTAGTGGGTATTTCATTGGATATGCTGAAAGGTCTAAAGGTTACAGATTTTATTGTCCATCTCATAGCACTAGGATTGTGGAATCAAGAAATGAAAAGTTTCTTGAAAATGACTTGATCAGTGGGAGCGATCAAACTAGAAACATAGTTTCTGAGAAGGATCATTCAGAATCTCAACCTTCCACTTTAAGTGATAGATTGGTTATTGTTCATAGCACCCCTCAAGTACAAACTGGTGTTGAACAACCAATTGTTGAAGTTCCACAAGCTGCTGACGATATTCCAGTAGATCAAGGAGTTCAAGAGTTGCCAAGAACTTTTGAACAGTAAGTTGAACCACATACTTCTCAGGAAGATGATGGTACAACATTAAGAAGATCTACTAGACCTAAGAGATCAACAATTCCTAATGATTATATTGTGTATCTACAAGAATCTGACTACAACATTGGAGCCGAAAATGATCCCGAGTCATTTTCACAAGCCATGAGTTGCAAAGAATCAGAACTATGGTACAATGCCATGAAGGAAGAGATGAATTCCATAAAGAGTAACGAAGTCTGGGATCTTGTTGAGTTGCCTAATGGTGCAAAATCCATTGGATGTAAATGGGTCTTTAAGACAAAGAAAGACTCATTGGGCAACATTGAGAGATACAAGGCAAGACTTGTTGCTAAGGGATTCACTCAGAAAGAAGGAATAGACTACACGGAGACCTTTTCTCCTGTATCTAAGAAAGATTCCTTGCGCATTATTATGGCATTAGTAGCCCATTTTGACTTGGAGTTGCAACAAATGGATGTGAAAATGACTTTTCTTAATGGAGATCTAGAGGAGGAGGTTTACATAAAACAACCTGAAGGATTCCCCTCTAGTGATGGTGAGTAATTGGTTTGCAAGCTCAAAAAGTCATTATATGGTTTAAAACAAGCATCCCACCAATGGTATTTGAAATTCCATAATATAATTTCTTCTTTTGGTTTTGTAGAAAACATTATGGATCAATGTATATACCTAAAAGTTAGTGGGAGTAAAATTTGTTTTCTTGTTTTATATGTGGATGACATTTTGCTAGCAACCAATGATAAGGGTTTGCTATATGAGGTGAAACAATTCCTCTCTAAAAATTTTGATATGAAGGATATGGGTGAGGCATCTTATGTCATTGGCATAAAGATCCATAGAGACAGATTTCAAGGCATCTTGGGTCTGTCACAGGAAACCTATATTAATAAAATTTTAGAGAGATTTCGGATGAAGGATTGTTCACCAAGTGTAGCTCCCATTGTGAAGGGTGATAGGTTCAATTTGAACCAATGCCCAAGGAACGACCTTGAAAGGGAACAAATGAAGAACATTCCATATGCTTCTGCTGTCGGAAGCCTAATGTATGCTCAAGTTTGCACAAGACCTGACATTGCATTTGTTGTGGGAATGTTGGGACGATATCAGAGTGATCCAGGTTTAGACCACTAGAGAGCTGCAAAGAAAGTAATGAGGTACCTTCAAGGAACCAAAGACTACATGCTTATGTATAGACGGATGGACAACTTGGAAGTAATTGGCTACTCAGATTCTAACTTTGCTGGATGTGTTGATTCACGTAAATCAACATCAGGTTACATTTTTATGATGGCCGGTGGAGCTGTATCATGGAGAAGTGCCAAGCAGACCTTGATTGCCACTTCCACTATGGAAGCCGAGTTCGTCTCCTGTTTTGAGGCTACTTTACATGGTGTATGGCTTAGGAGTTTCATTTCTGAGCTTAGAATTATCGATTCTATATCTAAGCCATTGAGAATATATTGTGATACTTCAGCTGCTGTTTTTATGGCTAAAAACAACAAAAGTGGGAGTCGAAATAAACACATCGACATTAAGTATTTAGCTATAAGGGAACGTGTTAAAGAAAAGAAAGTGGTCATTGAGCACGTCAGCACTGAGTTGATGATCGCTGATCCTTTGACTAAGGGCATGCCACCGTTTAAATTCAAGGATCATGTATTGAATATGGGACTTGGTCCCATTATGTAGTTTCTCATTGTATTGACAATGTTATTTTAATGAAATTCTTAATTATTGTGATGTTTTTTCTCATATTTATGTGCACTTTAAGTTGATTTGAGAAAATTCATTTAAGAAGGACCAAGAATAAACATAAGGTTTATTCATTAAGAAATTGTTGCCACATAAATTATAATAAGAATAAATGCATAGTAATACATGGAAGATAATACTCGTCATTAGAGGAATTATCGCCATGATTCATGTATCTATTACTTAATACAGATTATCAATGGGTTTTAAGTTGAGACATTAAATTTGGAAGTATGGACCAAGTGGGAGAATGTTAAGCTCCATTAATTTTTTGCACAATTGCTGCCTACAATTATGGAATTTAAACTGCAGTCTTTCCTTAACTTATGGAAACCATCTGCAGTAGTTTCCTTAAGTTAAGGAAATCAACTGCAGTTAATAAATTTATTGTTGGGAGCTACTGAAGTGGTCCATTACTCCCATTTGGAGTTCTCTGCCTTGATCTGTGGGACATCTGACACATAGCTATCAGAAGCTTTATGGAAGCTTGGCTATAAATTCATCTGTTTGGTCCCCAAGCTTGCATCTCAATCCCCTTCAGTTTTTCACACCATCTAGCTGAGATAGCAGAGCTTGGAAGTGCCTTCAGAATTTCTGCATTCTTTTCTTCTTCTTGGATAGCTGGAGCGTGGTTTTCAGAAAGAAGTTGCATCAAGAGTTTCACCAATGGCTGGAGGTAATTCATATCCCTGGGCATTAAGTTTCAACGAGTCATTGAATTTTTTCCACATGCAGAATCGTTGTTATAATTTTCTAACAGAAGATGCATCATTTTATTTACAGATATAAAAAATACCTTGAACTTAAAAAGAGCTAGAAATAAAAGTATTGGAGATAGTGTGGTTTCAAAATTGTACCGAAAAAATAAAACATTTGATCTTTAAAATTGGATATAAAAAATACCTCGAATTTAAAAAGAGATAGAAATGAAAGTATTGGAGATAGTGTGTTTTCAAAATTGTACCGAAAAAATAAAAAATTTGATCTTTAAAATTGATTGATTACAACAACATTAAGAAAATCTCTTCCTAAATAAATTTTAGATTTCGAAAATCTCTTCCTAATATAATCAGTCAAAACTAATTGGGAAAACAATTTCTTCCTAAATAAATTTTAGATTTTGAAAGTAAAATTATAGGTTATTGTATATTTGAAAAGATACATCCTATACACGGGGAATTTAAAAAAGATGGAAATAAAAGTGTGTATATATTAATTTTTGATATTTTTCTTAAATTGGTTTAAATTTGTTTTTCACCAACGATCTCAGCACTTTTTTATAAGACTTACTTCGTATTATGCATGTATATATTAATTTTTGGTACTTTCTCTTAAATTGGTTTAAATTTGTTTTTCACCAACGATGTCAGATTTTTTTATAAGACTTATTTTTGTCATATTATGCATCTCTCATTAAACCATAAAATGCATCTGACATTATTAAACAAGAAATTAGAAAAATGCACCCGCCTATTTTAATAACATTTATATTTGATAAATATGGTACCAATGGCAAAATAACAACGCAAGATTGTACAAAATTTTGCAGAAAGCATTTCACAAGAACTAATTTGAACCACAACTAACACCCGTAGAATCCACTGTTATCAACCAAGATATAAATATTTATGATATGCAATAATATTGTTTGGACACCATTGGGGCTTAGCAAGTTGCATTCACCATTAAATATATACATGAGCGAAATGATCAATGTTAAGTGTGAAGCCAAATTCACGCAAGATTCTAGATCTTTCTAGATTAGATCTCTCTAGATCTCCAAGATTTTAGATCTTTTTACACCACCATTAGTTTCTAGATCATTCCAGATCTCTATCTGAATCACATACAGGATTTTAGATCCTTCTTCTGCCTTTATAAATTTGTAATTTCTTTGACTAAGGAAAACAAGCCAAGGCCCAAGCCTGTTATGTAATGCAAAGTGATTTCTGCTCTCCAATGATTGTTTTGTCTATTCCGCTGTTTCTGAGTGAGTAATCTTGTTGGTTCTCCATTTTTCTGTCTCTGTAAATTATTCTTTGCTATTATCATCTAAGTCTCTGAGTATAACTCTGTTGCGTGTTATGTATGCTCTGATCTAACAACTGGTATTAGAGCCAAAGGTCTCAAGTTTGAAACACACCTGGCTCACGTTGACGGGGGGAGATTGTTGCGCTCCCCGTTAATGGCGGTGTTGATCCAACGCTCCCCTGTGTTTCATGGCATGTGCTTAAATTTAGCGATGTGTTTGTTTACTAACACCTGCGGGTTTTGGTGTAATGGAAATCATGACTCCAACAAGTGGTATCATAGCCAAAGGTCTCGAGTTTGAAACACACCTGGATCACGTTGAAGGGGGAGATTGTTGCGCTCCTCATTAATGGTGGTGTTGATCCAACGCTTCTGTGTATTTCGTGGCATGTGCTTAGCAGTAGCGATGTGTCTGTTTACTAACACCTACGGGTATCACTAGTATCAGAGCTAGGGTCAAATATCCACTGTGAAAACCACTTAGTACCATCGCCTTACTCTAGTAGCATTCGTTAAAACATTGGTTGCTACCCGTGGTGCTGTTGAAGGATCTGTCCAGGAAATAGCTGAGGAATGTTGGAACTAAAAGACAGTTGCTACAAGAAAAACAAGGTCGTGGATCTATGTTGAAACATGTTGCTGGAGTTTGAAACGTGGTGTTTGTAAGTATTTTTTTACATCAAGCTTCCACATACATGTAAGTTTTTTTCTCAAATCAACATATATATGTGTGAAATGTGAAAAGGTTAAAACATTATATATGTTTTATATATTTATTATGAAACATATATAATTATATGTTGGAATTTTGAAAAGTATATTTTAAAAAGGAGCAGGAATTTTGAAAAGGGTATTTTAAAAGGAGGAAGGTCATTATTACTAAATTTTAAAGAGTAATAATTAAAGTTTTATTTTTAAGTGGAGTTTTTGTGTTTTGGGGCATGAATTTGATTGAAAATGGAGACAACATTTACAGATATGGAGAAGTTGAGCAAGGCTAATTTTTCCCTATGGAAATCACAGATGGAGGATATATTGATTTTAAAGGATCAGTGTTTGCTAATTGAGGGCACAACAAAGAAACCCTAATCGATGAAAAATGAAGAATGGAATAAGCTAGATAGAAAGGCGATTGGAACAATCTACCAATATCTAGCAAAGAATATGTATTTCAATGTGTCCAGAGAAAAGACGGTTGAAGGTTTATGGAAGAAGCTCCATGATTTATATGAGAAGAACACGATATCAAACAAAGTGTTCTTGATGAAGAAGCTTTATAATCTCAAAATGAAGGAGGGTGCTTCAGTTGCTGAGCACTTGAATGCAAAAAATATAATTACTAATCAGCTTGCCTCTATTAAAATCATTTTAGATGATGAAACTAAAGCTATTTTGCTAATGTGTTCTATGCCAAATAGTTGGGAAAATTTAATTGTAGCTATGAGCACTTCAGCAACTACAGGGACCCTAAAGTTTGATGATGTCAGCAGCAGTTTAATGAATGAGGAGCTGTGACGCAAGTCAATTGCGGAAAACTAGGGAGGAGAGGCTCTAGCTCTAGCTAATCATGGTAGGAGAAAGGATGAAGGCTGGAAAGGGCGATCAAGTTCAAGAGGCCAATCAAAATCAAGGAGAGGTAGAGTCATCTGCTTTCATTGTGGCAAACCCAGGCACATGAAGAAAGAATGTAAATTCTGGAAGAAAGGACAAAAGGAACAGAGACCGTCTAGTACAAATCACAAATCATCCAGCACAAATGAAGATGAGACTACTGTTGTAGCCACAGATGGTGATGTTTTCTTTACTGTTTCAGTAGAGGATGCATATGTATATACATCTAGCAGTAGCTTTGATTGGATCCTTGACTCTGGGGAATCTCACCATGTAACCCCATGCAAAGATAGTTTTGTTTCATATAATCCTGGTGATTATGGTAGAGTGCATTTGGGGAATAATCATTTTTGTAGTATTGTTAGAGTGGGAGATGTCCAGATCAAGATGAAAGATGGATAAGATATATTGTTGAAATAGGTAAAGCATGTACCAGAAATGTGCATGAGTTTAATTTCTATGGGACGGCTGGATGATGAAGGCTATTCGACAAGCTTTGAAAAAGGAGGCTAGAAAAATAGCAAAGGTGCATTGGTCATGGCTAAAAACCCCAAGACAGGAACATTATACACATTGAAGACACTGATAGGAAAATCAGATTTGGCTGTTGTCACAAAAGAATGAAATTCAGTAAATCTGTGGCATAAGTGTTTGGGTCACATGAGCGAGAACGGCTTAAAAATCCTTGTTGGTAAAAATTTATTGCCAAGTTTGAAATCTTACAATCTTGATCTTTGTGAGCATTGTATATATGGTAGACAAAGAAGGGTTTCATCCTTAGAGGTGGCCATGACAGAAAGAAAATTGTGTTAGAATTGGTACACTCAGATGTGTTTGGGCCTGTTAACATCAAATCATTAGGACGAGCATCATATTTTGTAACATTTATAGATGATGCATCGAAGAAGATTTGGGCATATCCTATAAAAAATAAAAGTGAAGTGTTTGGAATATTTCAAAAATTCCATGTTGCTATTGAAAGAAAGACTAACAAATTGCTGAAGAGTTTAAGAACAGATAATGGTGGAGAATATTGCTCAAATGCATTTAAGGAATATTGTAACAGGTTTGGCATAAAGCACGAGAATACTGTGCCTAGTACTCCTCAATAGAATGGTGTCGCAGAAAGGATGAATCGCACCATTATGGAAAAGGTGTGAAGTATGTTGTCCAATTCCGGTTTGGAGAAGAATTTTTGGGTTGAAACAGTGAGGACCACTTGCTACCTCATAAATAGATTTCCAATTACAACCTTGGATGGCGGTATCCCTCAAGAAGTTTGGACTGGTAAGAATTTGAATTATTCTCACTTGAAAATCTTTGAATGTGAAGCATTCGTACATATTCCCAAAGAAAATAGAACTAAGCCAGATGATAAATCTATGAAATGCATTTTTTTGGGATATGCGGATGAATATTTTGGTTATCATCTATGGGATCCAGTCAAACATAAAAGTATTAGAAGCAGGGATGTTATATTTAATGAGTCAGAAATGTTCAAGAGGACTATAGGTGAGTTGAGATCAAGAAGGTTATTGACAAGTTTGAAGAGTAACAGGAAAACATACCACCAATACAAGAAAATGAACAGCAAATTCAGGAAAATGATGAACAACAAGAAGAAGGAATTTTGCAGGAACCTTTACAAGAGATTCAACCTGATAATGCACCACCATAGTTGGTTTGCAGATATTCTAGGCCTCATAAGCCTTCACAAAGGTATCCTCCTTCAAACTATATTTTGTTGACTGATGAAGGTGAACCTAATTGTTTTCAAGAAGCTTGTGAATTCGAGCATAGTAAATAATGGAAGAAGAAATGAATTCTTTGCAGGAAAATAAAACTTGGGAGTTGGTAAACCTCCCAAAAGGTAGAAAGGCTCTACAAAACAAATGGGTGTACAGGATTAAGCATGAAAATGATGAAAAGAAGGAGAGGTATAAAGCAAGGTTGGTGGTGAAAGGTTTTGCCTAAAAAGAAGGTATTGACTTCACTGAAATTTTCTCATCTGTTGTTAAAATGTCATCCATTAGAATCATTCTTGGTCTAGTTGCTGCTTTAGACCTAGAATGTGAATATTTAGATGTAAAAATTGCATTCCTTCATGGTGAATTGGAGGAAGAAATTTATATGGAGCAGCCAGAAGGCTTCATAGAAAAATTCAAAGAAGGCCTTGTTTGTAGGTTGAAGAAGAGTCTTTATGAGTTGAAACAGGCATCTCGAAAATGGTACAATAAATTTGATTCATTCATGTTGGAACATGGTTTTCAGAGGTTGGAAGCTACCATTGTGTCTATATCAAGAGGTATGATCAAGGAAATTATATTATATTATTGTTATATGTGGATGACATGTTGATTGTTGGGCATGATAAGAATAAGATCAATAGGTTGAAGAAAGATTTGGGTAGCAAATTTGCAATGAAGGATTTGGGACCAGCACAACAAATATTGGGCATGCGGATTATGCATGACAGGAAAAACAAAAGGTTGTGGCTATCACAAGAAAAATATATCATGAAGGTGTTTGACAAGTTTAATATGAAGGATGCCAAGCCAATTGGTACACTCCTTGCAACCCACTTCAAGCTGAGTATTGAATTATGTCTTAGTGATGACAAGGAGAAAGAAGAGATGAGCAAAATTCCTTATGCTTCAGCAGTTGGCAGTTTGATGTATGCCATGGTATGCACACGACCAGACATTGCATATTTAGTGGGAGTAGTGAGTAGGTTCCTTGCCAATCCAAGCAATCAACATTGGTAAGCAGTAAAATGGATTTTGAGGTATCTCAAGGGTAATAGTCATTATTGTTTATGTTTTGGTCATGATGAGACTGTGCTTGAAGGATTTACAAATGCGGATATGGCTGGAGATATGGATACCAGAAAGTCCACTACATGTTATTTGTATACATTTGCAGGTGCAACAGTGTCTTGGGTGTCAAGGCTACAAAGAATAGTAGCCCTCTATACAACAGAAGCAGAGTACATAGCTGCAACAGAAGCTTGTAAAGAGATGTGGATGCAACGATTCCTAGGAGAGATAGGAATAAAGTAGGACAAGTATGTGTTATATTGTAATAGTCAGAGTGCCATTCACATGGAGAAAAACCCAGCATTTCATTCAAAAACCAAGCACATTGACTTAAGGTACCATTGGATTCGGCATGTGTTGGAGGAAGAACAATTATCCTTGGAAAAAATGCATACAGATAGGAACCCTACTGATATGCTCACTAAGATTCTACCACGAAATAAACATGAGTTATGTAGAGGCATGGTAGGACTCAGTGTTACTTGATGACTCTTATTTGGCTTCAAGTGGGAGAATGTTAAGTGTGAAGCCAAATTCACGCAGGATTCTAGATCCTTCTAGATGAGATCTTTCTAGATCTCCAGGATTCTAGATCTTTCTATACCACCATTAGTTTCTAGATCATTCCAGATCTCCATCTAAATCACATACAGGATTCTAGATCCTTCTTCTGCCTCTATAAATTTGTAATTTCTCTGGCTAAGGAAAGCAAACCAAGGCCCAAGCCTGTTATGTAATGCAAAGTGATTTCTGTTCTCGAGTGATTGTTTTGTCTATTCCACTGTTTCTAACTAAGTAATCTTGTTGTTTCTCCATTTGTCTGTTTCTATAAATTATTCTTTGCTATTGCCATCTAAGTCTCTAAGTATAAATCTGCCGTGTGTTATGTATGCTCTAATCTAACAATCAGGATCATGGATCTAGAGCGAACTGAAACTGACGAAACTCCCTGGCAAATGACGAAGGCTTAAGGTCTCTATCTCTGGAAGCTCGGTATTTTGCTTGACATCTACAGCCATCTTTTTATCTTTTGGAGGAAATTCTATGTTAGTTGGGTTCATTGTGTGGCTAACCATTGAAGCCATCGGAATTGTGGCCTAGTTAGAGATATCCCATTCGGGAGGATTTGATTGGAGAGATAACGGTTTGGAAAGGGTGCACGAAGCAGGATCTGTTTTGTCTGGAGACTCACATAGGCTTGGAATAGAGCCACATGGATCCAGAAGATCTTTTGTTTCGAAGATATCGTCTACATTGTTTAGATCTTCTGAGGATTGTGAAATACCAATCATCTCGGAGTTCCCGCAAAAAAAAGTATAGAAGATGATGAAGATGGGTTTTTTTCAATTAATATATTGATGTGATAGATTTAGAAGACATTTTTATAATTAATTTTACTCATATAAGCTTACATTTTGATAATATAATTTTTACATGGTTTAAGGCATCAATTTATCTATAAATTCTAGATCATGAAAATGCTTAAACCAATTTATCTATAAATTCTAGATCATGGAAATTTATTAATGCTAATAAATTAATGGTTCAGATTACAACAACTAACCTGGGCACTGATTCCAGCCAAGGGATTGCAACCTGCACATCACACAATACTCGAGAATACTTTGCCAAAAGTCCTGCTTAGCCATATCTTGAATATGATGCAATTTAGCTACTTCTATAATCTTTAGATATTTAATATTTCCAAGTTTTTATATCACTTAATATTAAATGTTGCCGCGATTATATTAAAAAATAAATTTGCTGAAAAGAATTATAGAAAATTACAAACACATGACATAATATATTACAAATCAGCATAGATCTATTTGTGATTAAATTTCTGTGTAAAACTTATTTTAAAGTGAAAAAATATAATTCATAATTTTTTATTGCTTAAATTGTATTTTTAATTATAAACACATGACATATTATAAATCAGTATATATTTATTTGTGATTAAATTTTTCAGGTGTAGAATTTATTTAAGAGTAAAAAATATAATTTGTAATTTTTTATTGTTTAAATTGTATTTTTAAATGTTATAAAGATTAAACTAATTTTTTTTGTTATTAATATATTTTTAAATATACTTTAATATTAATTCATATTAAAATATTTTATTCATAATTTATATGGAATATTGTATTCTATATAACATTAAAATATTAATATTTTTTTTAACATTTTTTCTATATAATAGATATATATGAAGTTGATATCGTGTGTTAAAAATCTTATTCACATATTTTTTTTACTTCTAACTACTTTACATGAAATTAAGCTAACTTAGATCCATCTTAATTCTTTATCTACTTCAAATCTCTTTTTGCTCTCAAAGAGGTTTGTATATCAAGAGATTTGATCCCTAGATCCCTAGTTCTCCCTTTAAATAGGCTATATCCCACATGAATACCATCGATCAATACCACTAATTCTCAATACCATGTCCCATTTTTATTTTTATTCTTATTTTAATTTTATATTGTTATTTTTATTTTGTTATATTTATTTTTTTATTTTATTCTTATTCTTATTTTAATTTTATATTGTTATTTTTATTTTGTTATATTTATTTTTTTATTTTATTTCTGTCTAAGTTAAAAATTTTACATTACATTCTATTAATCTTTTAATTTAATTCTTATTTTTATGTAATTTGACTCAGTCAAAATGTTAAACATTACATTACAACATATCTTCCATATTTAGGATATGTGGACATATCTTCCATACTCAGGATATGTGGACAAAAAATTAAATATGCATGGCATATTTTTTTCTCTTTTTATTATAGCCCAGATTATTTTTTATGGCACAATCAAGTATGCGTGGCATGCTTAGTAATTATATTTATTATTATAATTATTTTTTATAATAATAATTATAAAAATAAATTATTATTTTTTGTAATTTATTTTATAAAAAATAAATTATTTTTTAAATTTTAAGAGAGATGGACATATTTGCACATAGCCTTCACACTAAGTTATAAAATGAGCCTCCAGGCTCAATAATTCACTAAAAAAAGTAACAAGTCACCTACTAAAACTTAACAAATAATATAATGGTAAAGCTAAACCTTGAATCCAAACATGAAAGTAACAATGTAAACATTGATTGCCAATAAAACTTAATATCAACCAGCCTAGATCCATCTTATCAAATCTCTGGAGGTGCAAACCTCTTTTTTGAGTGCAAAACTTGAGGAAAGGTTTACACCTAGAGAGATTTGACCCTTCTCTGCGCGTGATAGATCCGGAATTAAGATGGATCTAGCTGGTTTCAGTAGTATGCCGCCAAAGAAAATCTAGCGAATAGATGATTGATTTTATCAATAATATGTAAAATCATCTAATAATAATATAATATTTATAAATATGCTAAATATGTCTCAAATTAATGTGGTCATTTTAATTTTAAATTTTCTTAGTTACCTCAGTTTGTTGAGATGATAAATATTGTGAATAACTTTAATGATGAAAAATGATGAAAAAAAAAATTTGAATGTAAAGTAACAATGTAATAGTGTTGAATCCTCTCTCTCACATCATCTATCTCTCTCTCTCTCTTCACCCTCCAACTCTGTTACTATATCCTTCCATCTCTCTTTCTCTCCTCCATTCTCTTCATCTTTCCTTCTTTGTCTTTTTATCTCACCCTGTAACATTTTCTGCTTCAGCCTCTGTTTGTGTTTGATTGACAATCATCACTGGCTCATCATCTGATATGTCAATCCCTAGAACATCTTCTGCTCCATCCTCCATGTACTCTACCTGTTTATTGATGGAAATATCCTATAATGTAATTTTCTTCTTTTTATACTAAAGCTTCAGGAATTTCTTCTACACATTAATATTGATAGTACCCACAGATTCTATCCAAGGATATCCTAAAACAACATCCATATTATCCATCTCTGAAGTATAAAAATCACCATGCAATACATACTTATCCATAGAAATATTCAAATACTTATACACTTGAACATCCTCATCATCCACTTGTGTGTTTTCAATGTGTTTTGCTGGAACTTACAATTTTTTTGCCAAATTAACATTGATAAAATTATGCTTGCAACTAGGATTTATAGAAACAATGATATTCTCCTTTTGAATCAATCCATGAACCTGTAATAAGGATATACCAGTGGGAAATAACCCCACCTGTTTCCCCTTATCTTGTTTTCAAGCCTGAGACCATTGGTCCATAAGGAGTATTTCCAATTCTTCATTCGAAAATTTGGACAAGTCTTTGATGCCAAGTGAGTTCCACCATATGGAGGCCTCTTCTTTCAAACCAATTGGTACTATAGACTTCCAAAATACCCCATATATGCTCTTTAGTTTTTGTATGAATTCTTCAATAGTAGGGCATTAATCTTTTCCTGTAAAATTTTCCATGAAGAAGGTTTGAGAAAAATTCACTTACTTGGCGAAAATTTGAAATGGCCACAATTCCGTCAATATTGCTCAGAATCTCTATTATGACATGTTTTAGGAAATGGAACAACCATTCTGCATCTGCCCATGTGATAGAAATCTTGGGCCAGGCACTGGAATTTCAGATCTGCGCTATAATTCTCACGCCGTCACCAAAATTTCTGAAAAAGAGCTGATTTTAAATTAGCGATATCTTCCTCATCCGGACTCCGATTCGACTGATTTGTTTTTGAAATCGGGTATTTTTTCACGAAGAATTCATATCTATAATTATATTTTGCAGATTTTGCCCCAAAATGTACATATCGGCTCCGCAAACTCGTTGCCCCTAAAAAATGTCTACAACACCACTGATTTTTAGATCAGCAATATCTCCTTCATCCGGACTCCAATTTGGCCAATTTTTTTTTGAAATCGGGTATTTTTTCGCAAAGAATCCAAATCTGCAATTATATTTTGTAGATTTTTCCCTAAAATGTACATATCTAATCTGAAAACTCGCTGCTCCATAAATCCTGCAAAAGAAAAAATTCTCCACTTTTGCCCAAGAAAGTGCTCTGGTACCACTTGTTATAGTTCGAACCCAAAAATATAAGATAATATAAATAAACCCAAGAATAACAAGATTTGAATATAGAAATTATTCACTTTATTGATCAAACCCTTCAGGTAGGGCAACACCATACATTCACTCCTTAAAGAAAGAGAACACTCCGCAAGCCATATGTTTGTTCATACAATAATCCCTTGACATCTCTCCATGTGGAGTCTCTAGCCTCTATATAGGCCTCATACATACAATACCATGAGTCATCACCATGGTTCCCTCATACCATCGAACTAATACCATGGGCCCATTACATTATTACTAACTACTTGTGGTCCCTTACATGATACGAGTTAACCACTTTATTTATTACAATGGTCCATCCCATTATTACATTATTCCCTTAGGTACCTCCCTTTGTACCCCATATTATTCCACTTGTTATTGCTCTGATACCACTTGTTATAGATCTGATCAGAAAATATATGATAATGCAAATAAACCACAGAAATAAGAAGATAGAAATAGATAGAAATGCTTCTTTATTGATATCAAACCCTTAAGGTAGGGAAACACTATAAATTCACTCCTTAAGGAAGGAGAACACTCCACAAGCCATATGCTTGTTCATACAATAATCCTTGACCTCTCTCCATGTGGAGTCTCTAGCCTCTATATAGGCCTCATACATACAATACCATGGGTCATTACCATGGTTCCCTCGTACCATCAAACTAATACCATGGGCCCATTACATTATTACTAACCACTTGTGGTCCCTTACATGATATGTGTTAACCACTTTATTTATTACTATGGCCCATCCCATTATTACATTATTACCATGGGTACCTCCCTTTGTACCCCATATTATCCCCCCTAGGTATATAACATGGCTCTTTAACCTTCTATGTGGTTATTATGCTTTCCTCTGCTCCCTTGTCTTGTTCTGTTGCAACTTTTCTGGTTAATCTTCCTGTTTTGATTCTCTGGTTGATGTATGAATATTTTTTAATGCTCTGGCAAGTCGCAGTCACAGTGGGCTTCCTCGGCTTCGCTCAGTCCTGGCAAGGTAAGTTACCCCTCATTGCTATAACTTGTCTTCTTCATTTTTCTTCAACACTAATGACATTCGCCCCTTGGTCTGCAGGGTTTTCACTGTTGACTGTGACTTAGTTTGGGTTTCGTTCCTCCAATGCAAATACTCTTCAGGAAAGCCGTCCCTTTTGATTTGCTTGTCGAATTTTATTTCCAAGTTACTCTCGGCATTTATTTAATTGACATGCTCTGTTGGCTCTCTGTGCAGGTTATGGTTTGCTCCAGGCTTGGTCTTTGAAACGGTTTCAAGGAATGCCTCTAGTAGGATTGTTCTCTGCCACTGTTACTTAACTTGTAGTATTATTCCTCTGTTTAGTCACTGGAAAAGTCCAATACTCCTTCGTTTAGTTGTCTTTGCTGTTGAGCAACCTTGGCTCTGTTTGTATGTAATCTCAACTTTTATTTGAGCTCTGGACACTTGTAATTTATTCTCTTTTTCCTGTTTTGGCTGACTAAGGTCCCACCCTGGCTTTCAGGGTTTGGCTGTTTTGTATTGTCTCACACTATTTAGTCGAGCACTCGGAACTCTGTTTTTGGTATTTCGTTCTTCGACTATTGTATTTTCGTTCTATTGAGAATTGGCTCATAATTGTTGTTTGCTTTCATGTATTTGGAAACTATTGTTGTTGTTACGAGAACTCCTTGCTGGGAACGCTCGTATGACTTCTTTGTTAAATTTAGTAGCTATGTCTTTGTTTAATAGAAATAAAGAAATAGATGGGAACACACAGTAGTGCTATTTAGTTTACACACACAGTAATTAGAGGAAAGAAAATAAATATCATAGACAAACTGGTTACAGATGGATTCAGATATTCGGATGTTTGAAAATTATTGTCTCCTTTTCGTATTCTTGTTCTCGTGCATTGAACCCCTTCAAAATGTATTACATTGGTTTTTGTATTGTACTTGGATAGTTACTCGAACTGTTCACAGTTATCCTTCAATTGCTTTTATAGTTACATAATTGATAACTATTTTGGGTTTCTTGTGCTGTAGGATTTACAATATTTATATTTTTTTTTAAATGAAAAGACAGCTGTAAGATAGATTAATAAAAAGACAGAACAATGTGATGGTAATAACCCTAACCTAACTGTATTGTTCCTAATATCCCTTAACTAATAATAAAATAAAATAAAAACTAGTTCCTAGACATTGTTTTGATCAACAAATGTAAATGAAACTAAATGACAATGAACCTGTCCTCCTTAGCTGAGACCAAACACCCGGTCATGGTACCCTTAGCTGGATGCTCCTGCATCAGATATGGTAATTATCAAATCATATGTTACATATATTTTATTATGCTACTTATCTTGGTATAGCATATATCTTTTTATGCCACTTATGTGGGTGTAATATATAGTTATTTTGGTGCAATAAAGTTTTTATATTAGTTATTTTACTGTAATATATAGTTATTTTGGTGCAATATGAAATTTTGAGTTAGTGAAGTGGCTAAATATGCCTCTTCACTTTTATGTTCTCATTTCTGCTTCTATAGTTTACACTAAACATTTTATTGCCTTCAAATTTTCAGGTTCAACGTGAGGTACTGACTTAAACAAATAAGCATTACATAGACATAAAAATCTAGAGATATTCTAACTTAGATACGAACTTTCTCAGGTTCAATGTGAGGTACTGACTTAAAAAAATAAGCATTACATAGACATAAAAACCTAGAGATACTCTAACTCAACTACAAACTCACACAAATCTAGAACATTAATTTCTTTATTATCTCCAAGTCTCCAATATTTACCACACCCAACTTGTCTCTACATAGCATAAAATTATGTTTTTCTAAAACTTTAGTAAATATGTGTGCCACATTATCATTTGTATTACAATATATCAAATTTATTTCTTTTGACTACATACAAAATGATGTTGTGTGTCAATGTTCTTTGATGTTGAATGACAGACTCGGTTGTTTGACACTTTGATAGAGCTCTGGTTGTCACACTTGATGATTGTTACTCCTTCATATTTTTCTCCCATGTCTTCAAGAATTCTTCTTAGCCAAATCCCTTCACAGGTTGCACTGTATAACATCTTGTACTCAACATTAGTGGAAGACAAAGAAGCAATGGGTTGTTTCTTATTTCTCCATGATAGTCATTTAGATTTCCTACCCAGTCAGAATATGAATAACATGTCAAATCAACATTCAAATCATTAATATACTCAATACCAAAATTTTCATTCTCCTTCAAATATCAAAGACTCTCTTGATTGCCTTCTAGTGGCCTTCATGTGGCTTAGCCATGAACTTGCTAATTATGCTAACTGAGTATGCAATATGTGGCATAGTTGTAGTTAATTAATTCAAACTCCCCACCAAGTCTTTATACAATGTTGGAAATAACATTGAGAGGGGGGGTGAATCAGTATTATCAAGTCAATTATTTTTCATTTCATAATCAGATTTGCATACGCTACTTCAGTTAGTGAAAACAACGTATATATGCAACTACAGTTAAGGAAACTCACGTATAACTTGCAGACTTATAATTTAATTTATTCTTCAGATGTTGATCATTAATCTGTGTGTCAGAACCATATAACCAGTAACTAGGAACAGTAAAACAGAACAGACAATCACACACAAGAACACAAGATACAAGGTGGAAACCCAATGTGGGTGAAAACCACCTGCTGCAATTCGTCTCTATCTTCTTTCAATTAGAAACTTATTTTTACAATGGATCTATACTGGTGCAGTCTTATACCAGTATGCAGGATTCTACCTACAGAAGGCTACAACCTTCTCTCGTTTTCCAGCTTCTCCTGGAAGGGAGCTACAACCCCCTTAGCTCTTGTACTAGTTGATGTACTAGTACGTAGGTGCTAACCTACAGAAGGCTACAACCTTCTCTTTTCTTCCAGGGACCACGTTTCATAAATTTTCAGACTGGATCCATCAATAATCAAACATCAAATACCTCTGCATCAACCAATCTCCTTTGCTTCAATCAAAACTGAATCAAACAATTACTTCTTTGAATGTTGTAACCAGACTACATTGACAGTAACCAGAAACCAATCCTAAACCTAGAACACTGTAGCAATAAACAGAAGTAGCTAAAACATATTTCATGGGATGTACGCTACTTTAATATGTATAACCTGCGTACATACACTTCTGTATTAAGACCAACCAGCATATACGCTGCTTTGACTTACTGAACCAGCGTGTATATGCACCTCTGTTGTGCTGAACTTGCGTACAGATCTATAAAAGATAATTTACCCTTTTCACTTATTCAGACATGAGTTATACTCAGATTATCAGATTTATAGATCAAGTCATGTGTCAAATATAACAGATCAAAATCACACAAAGATACTACTATTCAAGCCTTAAGATCTTGACCTAACAATAGAATTTATCCTTCTTCTTGCGCTCAGGTTCCTCCTTGGTTCAAATCCAGCTATGCACCATAACCCAATTCTAGATCTTGCTCTTCATAAGATATTCAATGCTTGAGTGAATACTTTTTCCAAATGATCTCCTTCCCTTTTTATAGTCTTAGGCCTTACTCAAACCATGGTCTAAAACCATAGAGAATCAATACCATGGACCCAAATACCTAGGTTCAACACATCGGACAAGATACCATGGTCCAAAACCATAGATCCAAATACCAAGGACTAAATACCATGGACCAAAAATATGTTTTCCCACATGTGCATGCTTTTCCTTGCATGAAAGTGCATGCATACGTATACACGCCTTATGATCGCCGAAACCGCATGTATAGGCGACTTGGTTAAGAGGAACCTACATATATCTCTTTTTCCTTCATTTTGAGAGCCTGAACTGTGACCTGTTATTTGAGTGAGTTTCCATCAAGGACAACACCTATGTCATAGTGCCAAACTTGTGTCATAATGCCAACATACAATGTGTCATTCACTTCTTTTGTTTCTTCATCATTCACAAGTTTAACATTATGTTCTAGTGTTGTAGATATTTCTTTACATACATTCATGTTGAATCTCCTCATTAATTCATGTTTGTATTTACTTTGTGTGACCATTATCTCTCCAAAATTTAAGGCCTAAATAGTAATGAAATTCTCCAAGATTGTTCATTTCAAATTCCTATGAAAAACATTTTTGTATATTTCCAATTAACCTAGTATCACTCTGTTGGAATCCATTTTTTTTTTTACGTTTAATTTTGTTAACTATGGAGCTACATATGGGGATTGAGGAGCACATAAAATATCAATAGCATGCAAGATAGGGATGGTGTAGGAGGTAAGGTGTGGTGCAAGTGGACATTGCGTGGGAAGGAGATAATGGTGCCTGATGAAGGGGCATACAAGGAAATATTGACAATTTGGATTTTGTAGTAGGATGAAGCCGACAAAGGATGTCGTGGCAGGTAGGGGGCTAGAGATATTTTGCAGGAGACGGAGAAAGGGTGGAGTGGATTAGTTTGGAGGAAAGATATTTTGAAGGACCATTATTACACATGTGCCAGCTCATGGATGGGATTAGGAAATATCCCAATGGTTCGCAAGACAGTTGGAGAAATCCATCAAAGAGAAGATTTGAAGGGATTTCAGGCAGGAATAATACGAGGTGTTGAAGATAGAATGCGAGATGGGTGAGAAAATGAAGGAGAAAGTAGAAGTGTGGAACCTCTTCTTGGTTATGTGATGTCTGAGTTTGTATGTCTTTAGTCATAGGTGTGTATGTCAGAGTTTGTAGCTATTGAGCAAACCGATTGTAATATTTATGCATATCTCCATGTATGGGTTTTACATTATGAGTTTTATTCATGTTTCTACATGTTGGTTGTATATAAAAGGAATTAATTTTGGATAAGTGTTAATATAACATTTGATGGTTGGAAGTGTAACTTCTTGTGACCTCCTGCGAGTTGTCGGTTGTGATTGGTTTCCTTCTTGGTGAGTCGAGGGGCTTAAAACAATGCACATCGTGTAGTATTAGAGTGATGGTAAAGTTCCTTTTAGTGGGAGTCCAATGTCATAGGTCATAGACAGTCCTGTCAAACCACAAAATCCTGGTTCTAACAGTCACCCATTAACATCTCAAGTGAGACTTCAACCTCTTCATGGGTGTTTCTGAAAGGGCCGATGTTGAGTGGGTTTTTCTTGGCCACTGCATAATAAATCTGGTGTTTGTCAGAATCCTGTGTGCCAACAAATGGTTCTGTTGTCGAGACTAGGATGGTTGTGTGATATGTTTGTCTTGTAGGAATGTGGAAGCCATGGAATCCAACCCAAAAGGAGATTACCTTGTGGCTTAAATGGAAGGAGCACGAGTTTGGAACAAAGGAAATTGACAATAGGAAGTAGAGCATGGAAAAATGGCTACACAAATACATGTATACTAATTTCCATGACGTTTTCTTTGAGGAGTTCCCAAATATTCTAACATATTCGATCCAATACTTAACGGAAAATAACTCAACATATCTCCATGATGGGCCAAGGAAGTGGACACCAAAGGAATTATTCCAAATCCAAGTGGTGGGAAATAAAACCTCTCGTGTTGTTTATTTCTAGTTTGAAAGTGTGTTGGAAGGATACATTGTCGATTTTGCAATGGAAGTGACAATGTCATATACCATAGTGGAGCAGAAATTTTTTAAGGGACCAAGAGGCATGTTCATCAGGTCAATATCATTACTTATTAATATGTTGTTATATGACCATTTAGTTCAACCCTTGGAATTTGATAACATGAGAAGCTAATTTGTTTGTGCACAAGGGGAAGTGGGGGAGAACTAGGTGATGGTATGAGGAAAGGGGAAGGAGAAGAGGTAGAAGAATGCAGTGGAAGTTGACATTCAGGCCAGAACTATGTGTAGGAAGGAGAAGGGATAGGATGTAGTAAGAGAGTTACAAGGATGACACTTTGAGGAGTGGAAAGTGGTTTCAACGAGGTAACGCAAGAGGAGGTTGATCTCACAAAAATGCATGACATAACCTATGAGACACATAAAGAGATTAAAATAATATAGTAATTCTCTTTTCTAGAGTGTTGTGGCATCCTTTAGTGACTTGCCTACACCCCTAAAAAAAATTCTAGTTCAAATAGGATTTCAATTTGCTTTGCTAACCATCATAAGTAAGGCAATTGCTTGTCTTTTACTTTTGAAAATTTGCATCAAAACACATTTTAACTAGGAGGAAAGTAAGTGGCCCTAATCCACATATTTTTTTCAATTTGTTTTTCTCATTTCAAAACTCACATCACACTTAGCTTAATTAGGGGGAAAGTTAGTGGCCTTAAATCTGCACATCTTTTTTGATAACCAAAGCTTTTATTTCATTACAATTATTATCGGGAACACGACTTGGTTTTAATAAAAAAAGATAGTAGCCCTTGCTTCTCTTGTGTCCTTGTGGCAAACTTGTCGTTACATCTAAAATCTTCTCAAAGCACTAGGCTTCCATCTCCCTATATGTTCACATAGTGTAACTAGGAAGAATGTAAGTGACCCATTATCCATACGTCATTTCTTTCCTTACATGAAATAAGCATAACATAGTGTAATTATGGGAGTTGTAAATAATCACCATATATCCACATCACTTCACACTTTGTATGCTCACAATTTCACTTGCACACACTTACACTTCACACACTAAGCTAACTTAAACTTTGTATAAAGGGTATCCCTCTTTTCGAAACTTTCTACTTAGTTTATTTTAGTTTATTTTTTCACACCCTAAGTGAAGAAAATACTCTCTAAAAGAAATATTAACTTGAACACATTAAATTCCCAACAAGGGCCATAAGATAATTTATAGTTTAGGTTAGGACCGCAGGGGTAGGAAGCACAAAAGACATCGTGGTTATTTTACAATTTGAAACATATAAGTTGTCTTCTAGGGAGCTTAAAATCCGGCATCATCTAGTGAGAAATATGATATATGAGGAGAAACCTGTGAAGGTGGGAAGGCCTATGTGGTGGACTATCACATACCTTTAGGTTGTCTCTCGAAATATGGCAGGGGTATTGTGTCCAAAACTAACAATTGGAAAGTGAGATTCACTCATTCCCACTGGACGTAGGTAACTTACTTGCCAAAATTTAGGGCATCTTTCCCTATAGGTTTAGGTGCAGGGGCACTGAGACCTGAGGTTATTTTGGTAAGGTTGTTGGAAACATCGTCAGTTCTTTTGGAACATAGCCCTAGTACCCCCCATTATAACCCTCTTTTACCTTGGTTGGTTCTTGGTTGTTGGAAATGTTTTGAGTACTTTCGAGACATGGCCCCTGTTGTACCTTAAGAAACCGATTTCCTCGTTGTAGAGAAATTGTTCTGAAGACATTAATAAATATTATTTACTGTCACTTTATTGTTTGTTGTGTCTTCAAATGAAGGACCTGGAGAACTTGGACTTTAACCCTTAATACATGTATGACCATAACATCTCAGAATGCCATTTGTTGCTAGATATAAATGATGAATGAAGAATGCTTGAAGGAGAAGTTAAAGATAATATGCTTATCTTTCACAGAAACTACTATCCATAACTTAGAAGAATTATGAAACTGAGAACTGAATCATAGAGAATAGGTTGTTGAACACAGAAACTACTATCTGTGACTCTTGGAGAAGTTAAAGATAATATGTTGGTCTTTCACAGAAACTATTATCTATAACTTAGAAAGGAATGTGAAAACTTCAAGTATAGGAGCGCTCTTTTAAGGAATTTTAACTTTATCTACATAAGCAAATAAAGACCTGCAGCTTCATTACTATACTTGAAAGAAGAAAACATAAGATGACACATAACAGAGAGGGTTACAAAATTATACCCAACAATTCATGGAAACTTCTGATTCTTTCATTAATCAACAATTATATCAGGAATACAATGGCTTAGTCTCCGGGTTCTCCCTAAAATTCCAACAACCCTCCCTTTCTTTGTAAATTTTCATCTTTTTATACATTGTGGAATAGTTGTTAATTTCTAAAACTTCCCAAATTATTTATTTGCTTCTCTAACTATATGAAGTAAAAACTATTACAGAATTTTACAGAGGATAAAAGACACCTCAAAGAACATGAAATAACAGGAACATAACTGAATTCAAAAGAGGACGATAACTACTGGCTTGCTCTGTTAATCCGCTGCCGAGTTCCTCTGTAAATGCCCTAAATGATGTTTAATTCGCTTTAGCCGTAATGAACTGTGTTAACCTGTGTAAACCTGGGCTTATGCATGTACCGGGACCTGTGTCTTTAATGATCTTCCGAGTCAAACTTTTAATCCATAATGGTTAAGGCCCCTTTCATAAATCCCTATGTGGAATGATTTATTAAACCCAACATAGACTAACCCTTAGTCACATTCACTTATCGGGACTCAATCAACCCTTCTAAACCTTCAATATCCTTTTATTAACCCAAATATATATATGCCCGCTTAAGTCACTCCTTAACATTGGTTATACCATGGTATTTACCTATAAACCCTTATATCTGCGCTAAATTCATTATAAACTGTTGGCATTATGTTTCTGGTATGGCTATATGTTACAGATGTTGTACTTGATGGCAACACCCATGGCAAGGCTCTCAATATGCTGAAAATTAAAAAGTACGCAGGAGATTAGTTCAGAAAGTGCGTACCCGCAGGTACATCGTGAAGGGACCGCGGCCTGATACGCAGGTCAGCTGTTCAGGAGGTGCGTACCCCCAGTGCACACATTTCAAGGCAGAGAAAAGCACACGTGGGGTTTCTTATGTTTAACCTTTGGTATTTAGCCGACGGTTTTGTGTTATTATGGTGTCGGCCCGTGGTATTAATCCATGATTTAAGGAAGAGCTTTCCTATATCTTGGGTTGAATATCTTATGAGGGCTAGATATAAAATATTATGATCTCTTGGGAGTATGTCTAGATCTAAATAAGGCGAATCTACTGATGGATTGAGATCTCTTCGGCGCATGTTCAGATCTGTAGATTTGACTTTCTGGGTTATTTCTGAAGTCTTGAAATCATCTATGCCCGAAGGTACACAGGTACAGTGAAAGAAAAGTGCGTACATACGCAGGAACGAAGCGTTTCAGGTGCGCCGGTACGCAGGCACAAAAGGGTTGCAGGTGCGGAGGTCCGCAGGCAGTTCAATGGATACAGTGCGTGTGTAAGCAGGCGAGCAGTTGAGCAGGGTGCCTACGTAAGCAGGCGAGCAGTTGAGCAGGGTGCGTACGTAAGCACGTGAGCAGTTGAGCAGGGTGCGTACTGTAAGCAGGCAGTACATGGGTGAAGCTGCTTACTTCTCTTAAAATCTTTGTTTATCATTGCTGTGTTCTGGGTTTGGTCCTATTATTGTTGATCTGGTTACTACAGTTGACTGGGTGATTCTCTTATACTTGATGATCATTTGATGCTTATGGATCCAGTTTGAAAATTTATGAAAAGTGGTCCTTGTAAGAAAAGAAGTAGGGGGTTGTAGCTCCCTTCCAGGAGAGACTGGAAAACGAGAGAGAGAGTTGTAGCTCTCTGCAGGTTGCAGCCTACGTACTGGTAAATGACTGCACCAGTACATAACCATTGTAAAAGGAGTTTCTAATTTGAAAGAAGATAGAGACATATTGCAGTAGGTGGTTTTCACCCACATTGGGTTTCCACCTTACATCTTGTGTTCTTTGGTGTGACTATCTGTTTTCTTTGTTCATGTTCATTATTTTATGGTACTGACATGCAAAAATAATTCAAGGAACAAATAAGGAAGATTTGTAAAAAGAGTTAGATAATACTGATTCACCCCCCCTCTCAGTATTATTTCCAACAATTGGTATCAGAGTAGGTCCTTCAGAGAAGCTTGATCACTTGAAGGTAGATCGTTCATCATGAGCAACTACGAGAGAGAAGCATCAATCAGGCCACCGGTTTTTGATGGGACAAACTTCAATTATTGGAAGGTAAGAGTTACTGCCTATCTTCAATCTCTTGGTACAGAAGTTTGGGACATCGTAGAGACAGGCTACGCTTTTCCTTCAGCCACTCCTACAGATGCAGCCGAGAAAAATAAGTATGAAACAAATGCGAAAGCAGTCAGTACTCTATTAGGATGTATATCCCAATCAGAATTCATGAAGGTAATGCACTATAAATCCGCAAAAGAGATATGGGACAAAATTGTCACGAGATGTGAAGGAGATGAACAGGTAAAACGTGCTAAACTTCAAACTCTCAGAATCCAGTATGAGACTCTCAAGATGTATAATGATGAAAGTGTGGCTAACTATTTTCTTCGGGTAGATGAGGTTGTTAATTGTATGAAAAATTTGGGTGAAGAAATAAAAGAGGCTATTGTGGTTGAAAAGGTTCTAAGATCATTGTCTCCCAAGTTTGAATCTAAAGTATCTGCAATAGAAGAAAAGGAAAATCTACGAATCCTTACTATGTCTCAGCTACATGGAATTCTAACTGCTTATGAAATGAGAAAGGGAGGTCCATCAGACAGAAGAGAAGCTGCTTTCAAGGCATCAGGCAAAGGAGATTATTATGAAGCAAGCCACGTCCCAGAAGAAGAAGAAGAAGAATCAAATTTTGTCAGAAATCTTCAAAGGGGTTCTGGAAGGTTCAGAGGTAAGTTACCTTTTAAATGCTTTTCTTGTGGAAGAGTAGGTCATTATGCTGCAAAATGTCCTTATAAGGATAAAGGAAAGGAACCTGCTAGATGGAACAAGAAACAGAATGCAAATAAGAAAAGCTACTACACTCATGAAGATAGTGATGGTCTATCAAACAGTGATGAAGATGAACGAGGTAATGAATATAAGTTGTTAATGGCATTTGAAGATGATGATTATATGGATGCTATAGATGTGGATAACCTTTATGATGAAATTACTAGACTCAAGAGATGTATAGAAGAAAAGAATATGATCATTGATACTCTACAATTTCAAATTGATGAAAAAGAAAAACATCTTGAAAAATTAGAAGGTGAAATTGTTGGTCTTAGAAAAGAGATTGAGAAAACAAAAGCTATTAATCTTAAGTTTGTCAAAGGATCTGAAACTTTGGATGAGATTATCAATGTGCAGCGGTCTCCACTAAACAAGACAGGTCTGGGCTATAATGGAGAAACTTCTCAAGCATCCACCTCAAAAAGTTATCTTGATGCAGCAAGAAGAAATGAGCAAAAGCACAATGAAGATCATCAGGGACGAATTACAAACAGAAACTATCAGGGGCAATCCATCTTAAGGGTGAACAAAAGCTACAACCAGCCACAGGTAAAATCTTCTCAATTTGGTTCAAGAATAGATGACAATAGAAATTACAATCAATTGGCTGGTAGATTCAATAACCGCAGAAGTTTCTTCAATGGACAATGCTTTTCTTGCCATAACTTTGGTCACAAAGCAGCTCAATGTGTTGCATATAAAACGATCATGACTAGGGAAGCTCAAAAACAAAGAAGTATGATGAGGATTACAAAAAGGACCTATAACAACTTTTCGGTTCTTGAAAATGAAGTTGAATGTTCTATTTGCAATAACTTTGGTCATGAAGACTCTGAATGCAGGAGCAGGTTTCAGCAGAAAAAGGAACAAGCCTCAAGCACCAAAACATGGAGAATAAAGGAACCTCAAACAGAAAGATGTGGGATAGCATTTTATGCAGAGGGACAGGAAAATCTATGGTACATTGACAGTGGATGTTCGAAGCATATGACAGGTGATAAAGAAAAACTTGAGTCTTATTCTGCTCTAGAAAAGGGAAAGAAAGTATCTTTTGGAAATGATACTCCTGCAACTATAAAAGGAAAAGGCATTGCTCAGTTAAAAGAAAAGGTCAAGGCTGGAAATGTTTTGTATGTTGATGGATTGAAGCATAATCTTCTAAGTGTCAGCCAGATGTGTGATCAAAGAACCGAGGTTATATTCAGATCAAATGGATGTCTTGTTCGTGATCTTGATACAGGTAAAACAGTGATCAAAGGCAAAAGAACTCCAAATAATCTGTACATATTTGAAGAAGGACAACAACAATGCTATCTGAGCAAGGATGATGAGCACTGGTTATGGCATCGGAGGTTGGGACATCTAAGCTTTTCACAAATAAGGAAAGCATGCAAATATCAGGCAGTTCGCGATCTTCCAGATATCAAAATTCCTGACAACACCATATGCAAATCATGTCAGTTTGGAAAACAAACCAGAACTAACTTTCCAGAGAAAGAAGGATCAGCTAGCATGCCTCTTGAGCTAGTACATACAGATACATGCGGTCCTTTCAGGAAAAGAACACCTCGAGGAGAAGAATACTTGATATTATTCATTGACGATTTCTCCAGGTTTGTCTGGTTAGGACTTATGAAGCACAAAGATGAAGCATTCGAAAAATTCAAATCCTTCAAAGCCTTGGTTGAAAATGAATCAGGTCACAAAATTAAGTGCCTCAGATCCGACAGAGGTGGGGAATTTACTTCAAATGAATTTTTCGATTTCTGTGAAGAACATGGGATAAGAAGAGAATTCTCTACAGCAAGAACTCCTCAGCAAAATGGAGTTGTGGAAAGAATGAACAGAACAGTCCAACAAATGGCTCGTGCTATGCTTGATGAGTCAGGAACTCCCGCAACTTTCTGGGGTGAAGCTGCACATGCTGCGGTTGTTATTCTCAACAAAACAAATGTCTGGGTGAACAACACTCAAACTCCTCATGAGCTCTGGAGTGGTAGGACTCCTTCGGTAAAGCACTTCAAAATCTTTGGGAGCAAATGCTATATCAAGAATACTGATGAGCAGCTTGGCAAACTTGAACCTAGAGCAGATGAAGGCATTCTTCTTGGTTACTCTCCACATAGCAAAGCATACAAATGCTACAATAAAAGACTTGGCAGAATTGTTGACAGCATTGATGTAGTGGTTGATGAGAAGGGATACATTCCTAGGCAAGTACATCATGAAGACATCGAAGAAGATGAAGGCTACCCCCAACGACAAAATGATGAAGAAGAAGAACCTCAAGAAGAACCAGAGGAGCAAACAAGAATAGAAGAAAAGACTCCATCCAGATATGTTCAGAAGAATCATCCAGAATCTCAGATTATGGGGCAGAAAGAAGCAGGTGTACAAACAAGAAGAACAGTTGCAGAAGCTTCAAGCTATTTGGCATTACTCTCCTCTACTGAACCACAAAATGTGAAAGAGGCATGCAAAGATGAATGTTGGGTGAAAGCAATGGATGAAGAACTTGAGCAGATCGAAAAGAACAACACTTGGGAGCTGGTTCCTAGACCAAAAGATAAGAATGTTATCGGAACAAAATGGGTCTTCAAAAATAAATTGAATGAAAATGGAGAAGTAATTAGAAACAAAGCCAGACTTGTTTGTAAAGGGTATGCGCAGCAAGAAGGAATAGACTTTGAAGAAACCTTTGCTCCTGTTGCAAGACTTGAGGCCATCCGAATGTTCCTTGCTCTCTCAAGTTTTCAAAACTTCAAAGTATTTCAAATGGACGTGAAATCAGCCTTTCTGAATGGAGACTTGGAAGAAGAAGTGTACATTGAACAGCCAGATGGGTTCATTCTTGGAAATGATCCAAATCTTGTATGCAGATTGAAAAAGGCTCTCTATGGTCTCAAACAAGCTCCAAGGGCTTGGTACTACCGTTTGGACAAATATCTTCATCAACAAGGCTTTTCAAAAGGATCAGCAGATAGCAATCTTTATATAAAAGTTGAAAATGACAAATTGCTAATACTTGTTGTGTATGTAGATGACATTATTTTTGGGAGCAATGAAGAAGCTATGAGTCAAAGCTTTGCCTTCATCATGCAGAAAGAATTTGAAATGTCCTTGCTAGGAGAACTGACATATTTCCTTGGTTTGCAAATCCAACAAAAAGAAGGAGGAATCTTTTTATCTCAAACCAAGTATCTCAAACAGATTTTGAAGAAATATGGTATGGAAGATGCAAAACCAGTATGTACACCCATGGTCACAGGATGTAGCCTCAGTGCAAATGATGAATCTGCAGCAGTACATCAACCAACCTACAGATCTATGATTGGAAGTTTACTTTATTTGACAGGTACCCGACCGGACATCATGCATGCAGTTGGAATAGTTGGAAGATTTCAGGCAAATCCGAAGGAGACTCATCTTCAGGCAGTGAAGAGAATTTTCAAATATCTTCAAGGGACTCAAAATTATGGCTTATGGTATCCTAGAGATACAGATCTTACACTTCATGCTTATACAGATGCAGATTGGGCCGGAAGCGTGGATGACAGGAAAAGCACAAGTGGTGGTGCATTCTTTATGGGTTCCAGACTGGTATCTTGGTTCAGCAAGAAACAAAGTTCGATTGCCTTGTCTACAGCTGAAGCAGAATATGTTGCTGCTGCATCTTGTTGCACCCAACTCCTTTGGATGATGCAGACTTTGCAGGATTTTCAAATCACTTGTACACCACCAATCCCCATCTTATGTGATAACACAAGTGCAATCAGCATCTCAAAGAATCCTGTTATGCATTCAAAAACCAAGCACATACCAATCAAGTATCATTTTCTCCGGGAACAAGTGCTTGAACAGAAGTTCAAGTTGGAGTATGTTCCTTCTAAGGAACAAGTTGCTGATATTCTCACCAAACCATTGCCCAGGGACACTTTTGAATACCTCAGGCAAAAGCTGGGGGTTGTTGATGCATCATCTTATTGCTGAACCTCTTTTGATTGATGGTACAGGTTCAGGGGGAGCATATAATGCATTGTTGGCATTATGGAGGATGTGCAGAAGGAGATCTTGGAAGTAGCTGCAATATGTCTCTATCTCTTTCATGGTGGATTATGGTTCTTCGTTGCAGATCTGGTTCATATTCAGGGGGAGCATGTTCTTAGGGGGAGCATAACCCTTTGCCCTTGATGTCAAAGGGGGAGAATGAAGCTGAAGTTTTGAGGTTGCCATCAAGTCCAAAGGGGGAGATTGTTGGCATTATGTTTCTGGTATGGCTATATGTTACAGATGTTGTACTTGATGGCAACACCCATGGCAAGGATCTCAATATGTTGAAAATTAAGAAGTACGCAGGAGATTAGTTCAGAAAGTGCATACCCGCAGGTACACCGTGAAGGGACCACGGCCTGATACGCAGGTCAGCCGTTCAGGAGGTGCGTACCCCCAGTGCACACATTTCAAGGCAGAGAAAAGCACACGTGGGGTTTCTTATGTTTAACCTTTGGTATTTAGCCGACGGTTTTGTGTTATTATGGTGTCGGCCCGTGGTATTAATCCATGATTTAAGGAAGAGCTTTCCTATATAAAGCAAAGGAGATCATTTGGCTTGTGCATGTTTTGGGTTGAATATCTTATGAGGGCTAGATCTGAAATATTATGATCTCTTGGGAGTATGTCTAGATCTAAATAAGGTGAATCTATTGATGGATTGAGATCTCTTCGGCGCATGTTCAGATCTGTAGATCTGACTGTCTGGGTTATTTCTGAAGTCTTGAAATCATCTATGCCCGAAGGTACGCAGGTATAGTGAAAGAAAAGTGCGTACATACGCAGGAACGAAGCGTTTCAGGTGCGTCGGTACGCAGGCACAGAAGGGTTGCAGGTGCGGAGGTCCGCAGGCAGTTCAATGGATACAGTGCGTATGTAAGCAGGCGAGCAGTTGAGCAGGGTGCGTACGTAAGCAGGCGAGCAGTTGAGCAGGGTGCGTACGTAAGCAGGCGAGCAGTTGAGCAGGGTGCGTACTGTAAGCAGGCAGTACATGGGTGAAGCTGCTTACTTCTCTTAAAATCTTTGTTTATCATTGCTGTGTTCTGGGTTTGGTCCTATTATTGTTGATCTGGTTACTACAGTTGACTGGGTGATTCTCTTATACTTGATGATCATTTGATGCTTATGGATCCAGTTTGAAAATTTATGAAAAGTGGTCCTTGTAAGAAAAGAAGTAGGGGGTTGTAGCTCCCTTCCAGGAGAGACTGGAAAACGAGAGAGAGAGTTGTAGCTCTCTGCAGGTTGCAGCCTGCGTACTGGTAAATGACTGCACCAGTACATAACCATTGTAAAAGGAGTTTCTAATTTGAAAGAAGATAGAGACATATTGCAGCAGGTGGTTTTCACCCACATTGGGTTTCCACCTTACATCTTGTGTTCTTTGGTGTGACTATCTGTTTTCTTTGTTCATGTTCATTATAATATGGTACTGACATGCAAAAATAATTCAAGGAACAAATAAGGAAGATTTGTAAAAAGAGTTAGATAATACTGATTCATCCCCCCTCTCAGTATTATTTCCAACATAAACCATCTATAATGAACATACCCATAAAGCATGCATAGCATACCTTTTCCACACTTTTCAAAGCCTCTGCACAGTTCTCTAGACAACATATTTTCCTGAGAGATCCCCACTGTAGATCTGCGCTTAGTGGATCAGACAGTCTACAAATATTTCGGGTGGGACATAAGCCCAGAGAATACCCGCCCGAAATGGGCGGTTTTCTCTCTCCACCCAGCTGCTAATTGTCGAACGATAAGTGGGATCGGGTGAGGTCCACTAAAAACCACTTACCATTTTTTCTCCACCTGAAATCCTACTTGTAACTTTAAATCCACATTTTTGTACGCCTTGCAGACCCACCGGAATTATAAAACACAATATATACTTTTTGGGTCTAGATCGTCGTCGCAAATCACAATCAACGTTTTCAATTAGTGCTTGAACTCAAACCTTGCGATATTGCAGACCCACCGGACTTATAAAGCATAACATATATAAACTATCGTATCCGGCCCGTTGTAAATCGCAATCGGCATACCATGTACATATATATAAAGCGTTATGCGATGATCAAGGACCCGCCAGGACTTTACAACAACATATATATATATATATATTTCATGTCTGCCATCACAAGTCGCAATCGACAGAACCCAACGTCCATAGCTCTACGGTGTGGCGGACCCGACAGGACTTTAAACCAAGATGCATATACCTTTCGGGTCTATCCTTTTAACACTTTAACACTTGTTTCTTTTGTGTGTCCACTATGAAATAAATAAATAATTCATGTTTTTTAGACTTTGTGGGGGGTAAAGAATGTAAAGAAGTTTCATTGAGTTGAATCCCCGATAATGATATATCTAATAAACAAAGCTAAAAACACAACATACGCTATAGCATCTAGCTCCAACTAGGGATAGTGCTTCTGCCGCAGAAGCACTAAGAACCGCAGATCAGTGCCTTATCCATTGGGCATGGAGTCATATATTGCTTCACCAAACTTAAATGTGTGAAAATTTTGTACAGTGAACCCACGCCAATATCTGCAGTGATAAAATTCTTGCGCTTTGATAGCAAAGTATTGAGAATCATAGATCAGTAGCCTTAGTTGGGCATGGAGTCCAAAACTGTGAAAACCCTGAAATTTGACAACTAAAACCTGACAATCTTGAAGTATGACACCTCTGCAAACCAGTTTCCAACTGGGAAAGTCACCCTTATTCATCAACTAATGATTAAACTGAAGAACTGCAACTGGAAACCAAATGCTCAACACTTGAGCTTATTTATGTACAAGTTCCTACATATGTACATGATTGATCTCCATCAGGTGAAGTCAATCTTCCAATGGTACCAGGTTAGCATTTGGGTGCTTAATCTAGAACCATTCTACCAGTGAATCTTGAAAAAACAATTCATTCTGAGTTTCTCCTGATTTCCAATATAGTGATCCTGAATGTGTTTATCCTATGAAACCATCCCTGAGTCAACAACCACATCGTTGGGGTTAGAAAGCCTTTCAAGAGGAATAAGTCCCTTTGGCAAAATATTATCCTTCAATTGAAAAATCTTCGGATTAGTTATTACATCTTTTGAACCATTGATTTCTACAACTTCTATTGTTTCTGCTTTATCCTGATCAATTTCTATGCTCTGAAACTCCTCAACTATAGTAAAAAAAATTAATCTGCTAATCATCTTCAAAAGCTTGCCAATTTTTAACATTATCAGGAATAAAGGGTCTGTGTCTCATCCCTACCTCATATCTTAGTCTTGGATTAATAGGAAACTTGAAAGTACTAGCAGCCACAACCAATGAATTTTCTAATATATTCTCATTTCTTGGAACAAATTAAATGTTAAAAGCTTCAAAAAAATTCTCAATCAAATCCCATACCTCATTTTTGTATACCCTAAGCCTAGGGTTCTTTGTTTGGAAATGATTTTTCATTTGCTTGATAATCATCTCTGAATCTCCAAAAGCGGACACTGACTTAACTCCCATCTGTTTAGCTGTTTGTAGAGCAATAATAAAGGACTCATATTCTGCCACATTGTTTGTTGCCTCAAACTCTAATTTGAAAGAAAAAGGGAACATACTACCTCCAGGCGCAATTAAAATAAAACCAACACCTGTTCCTTCCTTGGAATAAGCTCCAACAAAGAAGCATTTCCACACTCCTTCAGTTTGTAGCTTTGTAATTACATTGGCTCAAGAAAGCTGCTTCTGATTATCTTCAGCCATCTCTACATTATCATACAGTGTGAAACAAGCAAAGTCATCCTTCTCTTGGATATATACAGGTGAATTACTTGCTCCATTTATTGTAATTGTTTTTACAAATCTAGTTTCTATGTACAATCTCCTCTCTTCCCCACCAAAAATTGGTATAACAGAATATGTAAAATCCAGTTTTAAAACACCACCCAATTTAACCCCCCAGGACCTAGATAGAAACATTCTAAATCTAGCAGGGATATATGCTACTACATACATGACCAAGCTTCTAGCTATAATTTGGGCTAGTGACACTGTCAGATCCTTAATAACCCCTAGGCACCTGACTTTGATCAAATCAAAAGAATACAAGTCCCTATAGGGTTTGGTAACTTGTAGATCTAGTTGCTTCATTACTGACAAAGGCATAAGATTGTGTGAAGCTCCTGAATCAAACATAAAATTATGTAAGAGGAAGTCATGGACCAATAAGGACATATAAAATGGAGGTATTGAAGGGTCTACTTCCTCTACATGTGGACCAAAAACCACTACTGGTTTGTCTTCCTGCAGATTTATAGTGTCATTTATAATCTCATTTTCTTTCAAACTAACAAACTCAGCAATCTCCTTTTGATAAATAGGTATTTTTGTCAATTTTGTAAGAGGAACTTGAATTCTTACCTTTTCCAACTCCTTAGTAAGACTAAACAAGTGACCCTGTTTAGCAGTCCTTTCATTCTCCTCCTCACCTTTTTTCATGACTAGGATTACTTGAGGAATTTGAACAAGTCTCGCCAAAGGAATTTTTCCAGTTTGATCCTGAGAAGACTCACCTTGAAGTGTCTATGTCTTGCCATTTGCATTCTGTTGCTGCTTTCCTTTATTTACTTGTTTTGCAGGCTGAGATTCTTGTGGAGTTGCCTTTGGTGAGGAAGTTGAAACTTGCTGCTCACTTTCATTTTCTTGATTACTTGATCTTTTCCTAGATCTTAGGTCATATTTCTTATGTATTTCAGCTTGCATAAAAATAGAGAAATGTTTCCAATATCCATCAATTTTATTATGAATGGCATATGTTTCATCATATTCATACTCTTCTTCTTCGATACCAAGTTCATCTTCATCCACTCCATATAATGTAAAAATTTGATCTTCGAGATGCTCTTGTTTTTCAATAGGATCTGCCTCTATATATAATGGTGCTTTAATTTCTTGATCTTTTCTTTCCCTTTGCAAGGTTTGCAAAGGTTGTCTTCTGTATTGGGGATTAAAGTTCTTATTATACTATGTTTTCTTCTGAAAATTCTTGTTTTCTAACTCTAATTTATTTACTTTATCTGACAAAATTTTAATTGCATCACACATATCCTCCAATGCTTGACTTTGAGAGGATTCCATCTTTGCCTTTCCCTTGTCTTGGATAGGTTTTGTTTCTGGTGCTTTTCCTACAGCCTCCAGATTTGCTTCTGTCTCTAATACATCTGTTTGGATCTGATCAAGGGTTGGAGCTCTTATTTCCCTTAATGTGAATCCAAAATTTGATTCAAAAGGCCCTGCAAAAGTTACTTTTGCACCAACAGGAGGAGGCTTAATCTCTGCTGGGAGACTATTATACAATTTGTTGAATCTTCTGACAAATTCAACCATAGTTTCATCAAACTTTTTCTTTATGGCATTAAACTTTGTTAATGAATACCCATGGTTTCTTTTTCCTCCCCATCTCTAAATAAACAAACATTCCATCTCTTCCCAAGAAGGAATACTATTATTGGGAAGTCCTTTCTACCATTTCCTTGCTTCTCCATCCAAGGACTGAACAAAAAGTCTTGGAGCAACATCTACATGTTCAACATCTTTGTTTTCTGCAAAATTGCAAAATACTAACACATGACTCTCTGCAGTTTGTTCATCTTCCCCTGTAAAACAAGGAAGACTTTTGAGGTAATCCTATGGCATTTGATTTAACGGTTGTGGCAATTGAAGAGGTGCATATCTATTCATCAAGAATGCAGGTACTGCCATGTTTATTGAACTTTGATTACCAACACATGTGGAACCTGATTGAGAGGTAAATGGAATGTGCAGAGGTGGTAATGTAGCTATTGGTTGAGGTTGAATGATTATAGTAGGTAAATGAAAAGTAACAGACTTAGAAGATTGGTCTTGACAACTAGGTTCCTGAAATGAAGATGATGAAAGATATGACTCTTTATCAGATGTTCGTATAAGTTGTTTCCTGATGTAGACATGTAGGAATTGGTGTAATTGGGATCTTAGACTTCCTAACCCTCCTAGAAACCAACCTTTTAGGATCTGAAAGAGCTTGAACCTTATGTTGTGAAGTGTCTGATCTTGTATGGGGTCTTCTTGAAGCCAGAGTTATTGCTTTGATTCAAAACAGCCAAATATTTCCTCCTCACTGAACAACCAGAGGAAAATATTGAAAACCCAGGAAAAGTGTTCTTGTTTTCTCTCCCCAACAACGGCACCAATTAATGTTGTACCTTAAGAAACCAATTTCCTGGCTATAGAGAAATTGTGCTTAAGACATTAATGAATATTATTTACTGTCACTTTGTTGTTTGTTGTATCCTCAAATGAAGGACCTGGAGAACTTGGTCTTTAACCCTTTATACATGTATGACCAAAACATATGAGAATGCCATTTGTTGCTAGATATAAATGATGAATGAAGAATGCTTGAAGGAGAAGTTAAAGATAATATGCTGATATTTCACAAAAACTACTATCCATAACTTAGAAGAATTATGAAACTGAGAACTGAATTATAGACAATATGCTGTTTAACAGAGAAACTACTATTTGTGACTCTTGGAGAAGTTAAAGATAATATGTTGGTCTTTCACAGAAATTATTATCTATAAATTAGAAAGGAAGGTGAAAAATTCAAGTATAGGAGCACTCTTTTAAGGAATTTTAACTTTATCTACATAAGAAAATAAAGACTTACAACTTCATTACTATACTTGAAAGAAGAAAACATAAGATGACACATAACATACAGGGTTACAAAATTATACCCAACAATTCATGGAAACTTATGATTCTTTCATTAATCAACAATTATATCAAGAATACAGTGGCCTAGTCTCTGGGTTCTCCCCAAAATTCCAACAACCCTCCCTTTCTTTGTAAATTTTCATCTTTTTATACATTGTGGAATAGCTGTTAATTTCTGAAACTGCCCAAATTATTTAACTTCTTCTCTAACTATATAAAGTAAAAACTATTACAGAATTTTATAGGGGGTAAAAGACACCTCAAAGAACATGAAATAACATGAACATAATTGAATTCAGAAGAGGAGATAAATGTTGGCTTACTCTGTTAGTTCGTTGTCGAGTTCCTCTGTAAATGCCCTAAATGATCTTTAATTCACTTTAGCTGTAATGAACTGTGTTGACCTGTGTAAACTTGGACTTATGCATGTATCGGGACCTGTGTCTTTAATGATCGTCTGAGTCAAACTTTTAATCCATAATGGTTAAGGCCCCTTTCATAAATCCATATGCAGAATGATTTATTAAACCCAACATAGACTAACCCTTAGTCACATTCACTTATCGGGACTCAATCGACCCTTCTAAACCTTCAATATCCTTTTATTAACCCAAATATATATATGCCCACTTAAGTCACTCCTTAACATTTGTTATACCATGGTCTTTACCTATAAACCCTTATATCCACGCTAAATTCATTATAAACCATCTATAATGAACATACCCATAAAGCATGCATAGCATACCTTTTCTGCACTTTTCAAAGCCTCTGCAGAGTTCTCTAGGCAACAAATTTATCCGATAGATCCCCACCATAGATCTGCGCTTAGTGGATCAGACTGTCTACAAAGATTTCAGGTGGGACATAAGCCCGGAGAATACCCACCCAAAATGGGCAGTTTTATCTCTCCACCCAGCTGTTACATGTCGAACGATAAGTGGGATCAGGTGAGCTCCACTAAAAACCACTTACCATTTTTGCTCCACCCGAAATCCCACTTGTAACTTTAAATCCGCCTTTTTGTAAGCGTTACGGACCCGCCGGAATTATAAAACACAATATATAGTTTTCGGGTCCGGATAGCCATTGCAAATCACAATCGGCGTTTTCAATTGGTGCTTGAACTCAAATCTTGCGATATTGCGGACCTATTGGACTTATAAAGCATATCATATATAAAATATTGGATCCGACCTGTCGCAAATCACAATCGACATACCATATACATATATATAAAGTGTTATGTGATGATCGCGGACCCACCAGGACTTTACAACAAAATATATATATTTCGAGTCCACCATCGCAAGTCGCAATCGGCGGAACCCAACATCCATAGCTCTATGGTGCGGCAGACCTAACGGGACTTTAAACCACGATGTATATACCTTTTGGGTCCAGCCCTTTAACACTTTAACACTTGTTTCTTTTGCGATTCGGCTATGAAATAAATAAATACTTCATGTCTTTTAGACTTTACGGGGGGTAAAGAATGTAAACAAGTTTCATTGAGGTGAACCCCCGATAATGATATATCTAATAAATAAAGCTAAAAACACAGCATAAGCTTCAACAGCCCCAACAGCCCCAACATCCCACTATGAAATATTCTAAGGCACATTTACTATTTGAGAAGATGAGACATTTAGGTCTTTATGGGATTTTTATCATACACAAAAACCTCACAAAATGTTTTTTGTTGATCGTTTCACATATTAGTTTGACAAAGGGAAAATCAACCATTTTTGTTTCCTTTTGTGATTCATTTTTTTTATGTATGTGATTCATTTTTTTTTTAAATTTGAGCTACTAAACAATAGGGAAGTCCCTATTTCCTTGAGAAATTCCCAAGGAAATAATCTCCTTATGCAACAACTGTAAACTCAACTAATATACAACTCATGTTACACTAGCCTTAACTCCACCTCAGCTAAGAAATTCGAATTCCATGCATGCATGAGCTATTTTGGGCTACTAAACAATAGGGAAGTCCCTATATCCTTGAGAAAATCCCAAGGAAATGATCTCCTTATGCAACAACTGTAAACTCAACTAGTATACAACTCATGTTACACTAGCCTTAACTCCACCTCAGCTAAGAAATTCGAATTCCACTGCAAAAATGTTCTTCAATTGACTCTATCAATAGTTAGAGGTCAATTACCTAAACACAACTGAAAATAATTGGACTAGATTGCTAAATTTTAGAAATCAACACAAGCATGACTGAACTCCAAGCCCCTACCTTGAATTTACTGAGCTAATCGAGTGACAAGAGCCATGTCACACTAGTTAATTGCCTCCATTAGGGGAATTTTTAGGTCGAAAATGGGCCTCCTAAGGAAATTTAAAATAATAGTGGAAATAATCAAATAAGATTAGATTACATCATCAAATTTTAGAGGGGAAAAGGAAAAAAACTATTTTTTCAACTCATATTTTCAACTTATCTCCCTATGGGTTTACTCAAATTTCGAGAAAAAACACTCGCTGGATGCAAAATTTGATTCCTCATCCTAGGAGTACCCATGTTGCATAATTTCAATGGACCCTCCTACATGAAAAATGAGAAATGCATGAAAAATGTGAAAGCAATCATGTTTTTTCATGTATTTCTCATTTTTTGTGTAGCAGGGTCCATTGAAAGTATGCAACATGGGTACTCCTTGGATGAAAAAATAAATTTTTCATCCAACGAGTACTCCCGCTTGAAATTTGAGTAAAACCATAGGGACATAAGTTGAAAATACGAGTTGAAAAAGTAGTTTTATTATTTTATTATTTTTCTTTTTTTACTCCAAAAATGATGAATCATCCCCCATGGTGGACATCATCATCTTGAATCATGTTGGTTCTTATAAAGTTTATTTTGGTTGTCACATTTTTCTTAGGAGGCCCATTTAGACCTCAAAATTCCCCTAATTCAAGCTGTCCTGCTAATGTGGAAATTCAATTTACTCAATTTGAATAAGACTAAAGTCAAATTGAGCCTTTCTTGCTACATTTTTTAACACCCTCCTTCTATTTTGTTGTTGGGGCTTTGTCCTAAGGAGTTGAAGTGCCCAGATTACTGTCCATCGACTATGGAATTTACATAATTGTGCCACATTTTTACTATCAAGTGTACTTTGTAACAAAAAAGGAACAAAGACTAATAGAAAGAGTGTTGCGAGAACAATCATTGACAAACATGTTTCTATGAGAAGATGAATGAGGTCTAATGAAGGATGGTTCTAGTTGAGGGCTCTTCCAAATTATTCACCACCAGTCAGTGAGGTTGTGCACTGTCATATTTATTTGTCATGTTTTCTTTTCAATGACCATTGTTGCTCCTTGTTTTGGAATTTTCTTAGTCTAAAATTGTAATGCCTCAACCCTCTACACATTGTTCCATTGTCCATTCTTAGTGTTTTCTTCCCTCTCCTTGTAATGATCGCTCAAGCTCTATTCAGTGAACATTTCATCTATAAATTTTTTCGACCTGCATTCCTCGTTAGGCCTATTTGGGAATGCAAATTAGTTATAAATGTGAGGGAGTTGCAACGGGGATTCACTCAATGAACCTCTGACATATCATGTGCATTCTTGGCATATAAAACAATACCCTTAATTTGACTACATATTGGAAAATTCCTCTAAAAATCACATTATTTAACCCCCTACCCATACAAACACAATACACCTTCCCAATTTAAAAACCCCTACTTTCACTAGATATTGTAGGTATCCATTTTTTTATTAACATTTTTTATACCCCTTTATATTTTTTCATTAATTTTGGGCTTCATTTTTTATACCTTAAAATGTAAAAACCCTCTACCCCTTATATACCCCCCAATATGTTATGTCATTTTTTCCTCACAAAATATACCCCAATACGAATCCACGTGTTATGGCATTGCTCCACTAGTGAAGCCCCCTGTGGGGAGTTGCAGTCATTTTCAACCATAACTATCTCAAATTTTCATTGGAAGTTGCATTTTCTTTCTTTGTGAAGAGGTTTCTATCCAGAATGATCCAACATGCCACTTGGTTATTTCTAGTGACCCATAAAAACCCGAATTATCTCTATTTTCATTCGTGTGTATATAAAGAATTGTGAAAAGGAGTTATGAAGTTTGTGTAGTTTTGGAAGGTTCATATTCTATCCTTCTCATGCCTTATTCAAATCTCTTGTTAATTTTGTGATTTTTATAATGATCTCTAGAAATATGTGGACTCTTATACAAAGATGATGTTATCTTGTGTGGAGAAGGTGTGACCACAATAGCACCAATGTGGCTACAATTGTGGCACTATATATAAGACTCATTATGGATGCCACTTTCCTAGATATTGTTTTGTTTAGTGTTGAACTCTTGTAGAGAATTAAAGTATACATAAGTTATACCTGTAGGAATTTACAGGGTAAGTTCCTCAGAAAGAACACCAAAAGGATACCGCTCACAACCAGATCACAGATCAATACACCAGTATTTTTGACGTGGTTAAAACCCTAAAAGAGGGAAACAGTCCACGGCCTGAGCCAACGTGGCCACCTCAGGCAATTTATTAATCAAAGAATGAAAATTTACATAAGCTTCTCTCATGCACGGATTACCCGAACAATGACCCTCCATGCGCTTTAAATAGAACTCATGGACCAATTGGGTGTCAAGCCACGGATCAAGTGTCGGTAATACCGAGGAGAGAGTGAACCGTCAGATCACTACATATCGTGACCGTCGGATTATAAGTTACAAAATGTACAACGGTAAAGAAACACACTTTACCTAACTCTATACCTAACTCTATACTAGACCAAGTTGTACTTAACTATTTCCTATGTGTCAGAATATCCTAACATCCCCCCTTAAGAACAACTTGAGATAGGATTGAAGGATTTACAAATATGACACAATAGGAGAAGGAAGGAGGCACTAGAGCCTATCCCCCCTTAGTGACAACTTCCTGAACTCCAACCATAAATCGAAGTTTAGTGAACTTCGCCTCTGTGAGAGCCTTTGTGAAGATGTCTGCAACTTGATCATCTGTTGAACAATATTGCACTTCAAGAACATGGTCGTGAATGAGCTTTCTGATGAAGTGCATGTGCAGTTCAATGTGTTTGCTGCGCTGATGTTGAACTGGATCTTTGCATAGCTGAATGGCACTTTGATTATCACACCAAAGTGTAGTCGGATGCTGCTGCTGAAAGCCAAATTCTGACAGGATCTGACGAAGCCACAAGGCTTCCTTACTAGCTTCTACGGCACCACGATACTCTGCTTCTACTGATGAAAGAGAAATGGCAGCTTGTTTCTTACAAGCCCATGTAATAGGTCCTGAACCAAGAGTGAACACATAACTGGTAGTAGACTTCCGATCATCAGGGTCACCAGCCCAATCAAAATCAGTGAAACCAACCAATAGAGGAGCTGCTTCGGCACTGTAATGAATCCCAAACTGAACTGTACCTCGAACATAACGAAGTATTCTTTTAGCTGCTTTCCAATGACTTTCACGGGGGTTTTGCATCAACCGAGCAACAAGGCCAACAGCAAAGATCAGGACGAGTATGGGTTAGATACAAAAGTTTTCCTACAAGTTGACGGTATAAGGTAGAATCAACTTCAGGAGAAGTACAAGTGACTGAGATTTTGACTCCAGACTGAAAGGGAGAAGGGGCTGTCTTACAGTCTTCCATGTGAAAATGGCGTAGAATATCACAAGCATACTTGGACTGGGAAAGGGAAATACCCTCCTTGGATTGCAAGACTTGAAGACCGAGAAAATAGTGTAAGTGTCCTAAGTCTGTCATTTCAAATTTCCTTTTGAGGCTAGACTTCACATGGTTTATAAGGTTGGGATCACTACCAGTAAGGATAAGATCATCAACATAAAGAACAAGGATGATAAGAGAGTTGCCCACTTTCTTGGTGTAGACAGTATTGTCAGAATGACACCTAGAAAAGCCAGATTCTAAAAGAAAGCTATCCATTTTGGAATACCAAGCCCGAGGAGCTTGCTTGAAACCATAAAGGGATTTCTTAAGTCGACAAACAAGGCTAGATTCTGTTTGTATGAAGGCAATGGGTTGTTCCATATAGATTTCTTCATGCAAGTCCCCATGCAAGAAGGCAGATTTAACATCCATCTGATGGACTTCCCATTTGAAAGAGGCAGCAAGGGAAAGAACAAGGCGGATAGAGTTCATTTTGGCAATAGGGGAGAAGGTTTCAGTGTAGTCAATGCCTTCAACCTGTGAAAAGCCCTTAGCAACAAGACGAGCTTTATGTTTATCAACTTTCCCATCTGGTCCATACTTGGTTCTGTAAACCCATTTGCATCTAACAAGTTTTCGTCCCTTTGGTAAAGGAACAAGATCCCATGTATCATTTTCCAATAATGAATGATATTCTTCATTCATAGCTACTTCCCAATCTGGATGGCCTGAAGCTTCTGCAAAGGTGTGAGGATCATAATTTACTGGAGCTTGAGCCAGTAAAGAAGAGGCTCTCTCGAACTGAGAACGTGTGCGTCGCTGATCTGTAGGTTCACCAGCAAGATCACCTGCTGCATCTCGAGTAGCACGAACCCATTTTGGAAGCTCAGGAGCTGAAGGAGGATCCTGAGATGGTGGGGGAGGATTGTCATCCTCACTTTCATCATCTGAAGAAGAAATGTTTTCAAAACTAGAAGAGATAGAGAGAGGTGGCACATCCGCCGGACTAGGCTCGCAGGCCGATATATTTTCATCAAATTTTACATCTTTTCTAATGATAACATTTTTGGACTTAAATGGAATAAGTCTATAGCCTTTTACATCTTCAGAATATCCAACAAAGGTACATTTTTCACTCTTAGGTTCTAAAGCTTTATGCTTTTCATCTGGAATATGGGCCCATGCTTCACTTCCAAAAACATGAAAGTGACTTACATCTGGTTTAATTGAACTCCATGCTTCTTCTGGAGTGATATTCTTTAGAACCTTAGTAGGAGTGCGATTTATTATATAATTTGCACAGTTAATTGCTTCTGCCCAAAAACTAAGACCAAGTCCTTTAGATTGTAGCATACAATTAGCCATTTCCTTTAAGGTGCGATTCTTCCTTTCAGCTACACCATTTTGTTGTGGAGTATATGGAACAGTATGTTGCATTTGAATTCCATTCTCAGTGCAATAGTTGATGAATGTGTTTTTAACATATTCTCCGCCATTATCAGATCTTAACTTAAGAATTTGATGTCCAGATTGTTTTTCAACAAAGGCCTTGAAGACCAAAAATGTGTTAAATACTTCACTCTTGAGTTTTAAGAAGTATACCCAAGTGCATCTGGAGAAATCATCAATGAAAGTTAAGAAATACTTGCAGCCAGAGAATGAAGCAACAGGAAGTGGACCACATAAATCACTATGCACAAGCTGTAAAGGGGCTGAGGCGTGCCAAGAGGCACGTTTTTCAAAACTGTCCCGATGATGTTTTCCGAGTACACATCCAGAACAAACACCATCTCTGCAAGATACCATAGGAAGACCTGTCACCATATTTTCTTTACATAGATGCTGAAGGGAGCGATAGTTTAAGTGACCAAATCGCTCATGCCAAAGTTTGCTCACTTCACCGTTATGAGCAACAAATACTGAGGGAAGATTTGATGACCCAAAGTTGTGAAACTTATACAACCTTGTAGAATCATCAGCAATGCCAGTAGCCAAAATCTGTTTAGGATCTTTTAAGTCCTTGATTACAACATCATGAGGTGAAAATTCAACGATTTTACCTTCACCTGAATGAGTTATCTGATATACAGATAGAAGGTTGCAGGATAAGGTTGGAACACATAATACACCATTAAACTGACCATTGTCTAGATGAACAGTTCCAGTCCCTACAACATTAAGAGATCTATCATCACCAACATATATATTTTTGGTGTTACAATCATTTAAAGAAGAAAACATGGCTTTCTTTTTGGCCATGTGATAAGAAGCTCCAGAATCAATGAGCCACTCATGAGAATGAGAAGAAGAAGATACATTTAATGCATAACCAGATCGAGATGCTTGACAACCACCTGCAGAAAGTTCCATTCCTGAAGATGAAGTTGAAGTTGAAGATTGCCCAAAATGGATGTTATGCTTCTTCATTGCTGCTTCCAAGGCTTCCATCCTTTTAAAGCATTTTGATTCTAAGTGGCCATCTCGATTACAAAAGTTGTAATGTTTGTCAGTCTTCTTCCATTTGTTTTTATTGGTCTTATCATTTTGCTGAAATGATCTTTCATTTTGAGGCTGAGTTTGCTTAGGACCCTTGTTTGGTTTAGGACCATTCTTTTTAGGATATGACTTCTTAGGATTCTTTGAATTTGGTTGCTGTTGGGCGGCTAACGCTTTCTTGGAAGAGTTTCCAAGATTAAGAAGACCAAGGTGTAAGAGTTTTTCTTGTTCTCTTATTAAAGAATCACAAAAAGAGTCAAAGGAAGGAGGCTTATAGTCTTTTCCTTGAGAAATGAAGGCTTCCCTTGTAGAATGGAAGGTGGAAACAAATACAGAGTAGGCTGGTCCCAACTTAGTAAGGATGGAATAAATAAGGTTACTATCTTCTTTCTTAACCTTAACACCTTCCAAAAGATATCTAAGGGTCTTGAAATTAGACAAGAAATATTCAATGCAAGAAAAATTATTAGGGTCCAATGTAAGCAACTCATTTTCAAGTTGATGGGCTCTAATTTCATTTTTAATCCCAAAAACTTTATTGATTTGTTCCATTGATTCATGAGGAGTTTCAAGTTCTGCAATATGGAATCTAAGATCTGGAGAAATAGACATCCCTATCAAACTACGTGCTTGATCTTGTCTATTTTCCCATTTAGCAGCCTTGTCTTCATCTTTCGGTTTCTTTTCTTGGCCTGTGGTTATTCGGTAGAGACCTTTACTTCTATGTAAATCCTCCATGTAGGACAACCATTGGAAGTAGTTGGTGCTGTCAAGGGTAACTTGGTATTGACTTTCCATTTCAACAGAAACTGAAGCTAAAGATGCTGAAAGTAAGTGTTCCAATGGATAGATCTCGAAAAATTAGGCTGGTTTAAAAAAAACTGCTCTGAAAAAGGCTTCCGGATGAAGAAGTTATGGCTTTTTGAAAAAAGTTGTTGAAGTTGCCGACGAAGTGCGGGAATGTGCGGAAATGAAAAAGTCCGCCCCCACACAATGGAGACTTGAACCCAAGACCTCTACTCTCTTAAAATAGCTTTGAACCAATTGATCTATACAAAAAATTTGAGAGAGAGAGAGAGAGAGAGAGAGAGAGAGAAAGAGAGAGAGAGAGAGGGGGGGGCCTTAGGTTGCGTGCTTGCTTTGACAAAACTCTTTTTCCCTACAAAACAAAAAACACAAAACCCAACACGGACATGCAAAGAAAACGAACCTTATGGCTCGAAGTTAGCTTTACCCAAAAAACTAAATATTTTCAAAAATTGAACCTTGCGGCTCAAAGTTAGCTTTAGCCGAAAAACTAAATATTTTTCTCAATGTTTCTGATTTTCCAAGATCACACTAAGGTGCAGGGAAAAGAGCATACGCATGAGAAAAATCCTTCCTTTCTGTTTCTGATTTGCCCAGATCGCACAGAGTCGTAGGGCAAAGAGCATACGCAGAAATGAAAGGTATAGATCCGGTTAAAAAAAAACTAAATAAACTGAAACCAGAATAAGCAGAGAGAAAATAACAGTAAACTACAAATAAAGACTGTATACCTCCAGATCTTAAAAATGACGTAGCTAGGGCTACCGGAAACCTTTTCGCATGAAACGAAAGGGGTTCCTCACTAGAACAGATGCTCCAAACACAACAGAGCAGTCCTCTCGGCCCGAAAGCAGTCAGAAACAACAGATCTAGGAAACGGCAGTCGGATGCAGTTCTACCAGCTTTAGATTTGGATCACTAACGGACGCGGCCCTCAAATAGCTCCGATACCATGTAGGAATTTACAGGGTAAGTTCCTCAGAAAGAACACCAAAAGGATACCGCTCACAACCAGATCACAGATCAATACACCAGTATTTTTGACGTGGTTAAAACCCTCAAAGAGGGAAACAGTCCACAGCCTGAGCCAACGCGGCCACTTCAGGTAATTTAGTAATCAAAGAATGAAAATTTACATAAGCTTCTCTCATGCACGGATTACCCGAACAATGACCCTCCATGCGCTTTAAATAGAACTCATGGACCAATCGGGTGTCAAGCCATGGATCAAGTGTCGGTAATACCGAGGAGAGAGTGAACCGTCAGATCACTACATATCGTGACCGTCGGATTGTAAGTTACAAAATGTACAACGGTAAAGAAACACACTTTACCTAACTCTATACCTAACTCTATACTAGACCAAGTTGTACTTAACTATTTCCTATGTGTCGAAATCTCCTAACAATACCCTTACTCCAATATTGTATGATTTCACCATTGATTCATACCTTGGTGCAAATCAGAATTGGAGCATCTTCTAATATCTTTGAAAATAAGTTAAATCAGTGCATTTTCAATTGAACCTCACATTCCTCATTTACAGAGTTTTCTTTATTGAAAAAATGAAAATAATTTATGGAGTATTAGAGTTACTAAATACTTGAATACATTCTACTACTGAAAATACAGTGATGATTGACAAAACCATTGTCAAAGACATGCAAATATGTTTGCAAAATGCACATGACAAGATTGATTTTTTGCAACTAGAAGCTCAGTTGTAGTGAGATGAACTTCAACAAAAGAGTTGTCATTTTGAACTAGTTTTTGTTTAGAACAATCCTCTATTTGATTTTGAAATAGAATTCCATCAATAACTAGAAACTAATCATATCACTGAGATTGAAGTTGATTCACACCAAATTCCCATATTAGGAGAAAGTTTTCATAAATTTGCAAAAGCTTAGTTTCCATTTCTAAGCCCGTCATCAAACCTTGGGAAGAGCTTATCAAAAATAAGCACAAAAATGGTCTTGGATATGACAAGGGTGTGTCCTTTCATATTCCATATTACTCAAAACCCATTAAATTTGAGAGTGTTGGATTCCTTCAAGATAACACATCTTCACCTACTGGCCATCCTCTAGATTCACCACAAATTGTTAAATGCTAATAATGTAATCGATTTGACCATGTGAAATATCATTGTTTTGATGTTCACGTGTATGATAATTGTCATAGAAACTCATCATTCAAATGGATACTTCAAAAACAAGCCTCTTGCAAGAACAAATATTCACCTTGGATGGATCACTTCTTGGCAATTGGCTTCAACAACCAGGAATATATTTCAATCATACGACAGAATCTGTCTTGAGTCTTGACATGTCTTTCAGTTTATATTACTTAATCTTCTCACCATGTATCTAAAAGGGGGGGCATTGATGGCCATCTATGTTGAAAAATGTAACTAGGTTCGGTCTTCATAATGTCTCATGTAATCATGATTTTGGGTATTTGATGTAAAGAGAAAAATAAAATTTATTATTATTATTTTGTAGCATGGGTTTCATGCTCAAGGTCATTTTATTTATAGGTCAAGCACCCATTGAGTGCTTCTATGGATTTTTCATAAAGTCTAGGAGTCAAAGAAGTCATTGTCATATGTAAATACCCTATTGGGCATGTTGTATCATGTAAAAGAAATTTATTTAGAGTCAAAAGAGTCAAATATCCTCCTCCAATACCAAGTCAGCCTAGCTATGACAAGTCAGCCTCATAATGACAATTTGGCTCCAAGGAAAGGCTATATATACAAGATATTCAACCTCGTTGAGAGATCATCCAAAAAGTTCATGGAAGAATAAGAAAGACAAGGGATAAGTAGAGAATGAAAGGGAAAAATAAAGAGAGATAAAAATAGAAGCTTTTAAGGACTATATTTTGGCTTCCATCTCCCACATGTGTGAAGAAATTAGGGCATCAATTTGTTACAGAAAAAATGAATTGCCGGCCTATCAAGAAGCTGAAATTTGGTACTAAAAGGATCAAGTCTGCAAACAAAATTATAAAGGAGGAATAAGGACCTTGAGCGAAAGGAGGAGGAAGATTATCTTACCATATTCAACTCATGCGTATGAGCTAGGGTTTTTGTAGTGAGGCCGAAGTTGAATTCAAGAAGTTGCAAGTTTGAAATTGTAAAAGTTACAATGTTTTTGAGCAGTTTTGACTTGTATTGATTTTTTGAAGAACACATTCATCAAAAGGAGAGGTTGACTTGGACTTGGAGGAGTTTTTTTCAAGGGTCTTAGGTCTTGGAATTCATCATTTTAAGATTTTATAAGAAGAGAAGAATTCTTGTGGGTTTTCCTCTCAAGAGGAGAGGTTTTGGCCCTAACTTGCAGCACATATTTTGTTTCCTCTTGTCTCATTAATCTTCTTAGCTTGGTAGTTGTTTGATAATAAAAGAAAATTGTAATAATCAAGTAAAAAAGAAGCTAACTACAAGTACATCAAGTTAAGTAAAGGAACATCACAAGCAGTTATCAAAGTAAGAGAAATCACTCTAATCTAGATGCCCTTCATTTCTCAACATGGAATCAGAGAAAAGGTGACAAGAAGAAGAGGTAGCTTGAAGATCATCCAATTGAAGAAGGATACATAAGGGTCGAGCACAAGGATATCATCAAGGAGAAATAAGAAGCATCAAGAAGGAATATCCATCTCATCACAAGGTTCATATCATCTAGAAGGAACAACTCTTAGAAGAAGAAAGAAAGAGCACTTCATCATCAAAGTAATCTCCCTCTCATTTAAGAAAATATCACATCTCAAACATCCTTGAAGAATATCAACAAGAAATAAATCATCATCAAGGAGACATCTTCAATTGTCTACAACAAAGGAGTTGGTATCGTCTTCATATGTATTTACATTGTTGGTAGTAGAATGAGGCCATATTGGGTGTGGATTTGAGTCAAGTCACAAGATTTTATCCTAATTGATATTTAAATTTCAAGTTTTCGTGTTTGATATCCTAGCGATATGTGTTAGGATATATGAAAATTATGTTTTTTTGTATGGTCGATGAACAAAAGAGAATGTCTCTACTCTATGAACCTGCCTCATGAGGATATTTGAGATATATTACTATTTTATGTAATGTTGGAAGGATCTGGATGTGATAGCTATGTAAACATTTTTTTGACTATGAATATAAAATGTTTCAATTTTTATATATTCAATGTTCAAGAGTTCGGGTGACCCAAAATTGGGATTTTGTTTAGACACAACTAGATTTTCTGGTTCTATCTCCATCATCATTACAGTTTCTGGAGAGTTGCATAAACCCTAGCTCGATGGAAGAAATGGATACAGAAAACCCTAGTAGAGATGGCAAAGAAGGGGTGTTGGTGCATTACGATGGTTAAGATTCCTCTGGGCTCCAGTAAACTGCAGGTATTTCCCCATGGTAGAGGTTCAAAGTTGTTTCAATAACACACGGGTTAGGGGCTTCTTCTTCGGCATAGACCTCTGGTTGCTTTGCTCGAATCTCTATTAGTGCATGAGACCACTACTGGTTGGAAGCTAGGGTTTGTAAAATTGAAGGTAATCCATCAAAGGATTACTAAGGACATAAGAGAAGAAATCTAAATCCACTAGAGTAATGGAAAAAAGGCATCAACTTGTTCTTGGGGAAGGCATTAAATTGAATGAGGTTATGGACATAGCAAATCGAGTACTCGTGGGTAGGGTTCAGGGATGCAATTAAACAACAACGCATATGACGAAATGGGTTATGGAGGTTTGAGGATAAGTCTTAGATGTTATGGTGTCTATGGTGATAATGACCAGGGGTTGGTTCATGCTTTGTTTCAAAAAAGTTGAACATGTGACATGGGTTCTAAGGAAATTTTGGCACATTGAAATGGATCCTATAATGTTGAAGAGATGGTCTCCACTATTTGACCCAGAGCGTGAAAAATTTGAATTCAGACTGATTTGGGTCAGGGTGTTGGGGTTTCCACTGCAATTTTAGACAAAATATGTATTCAGAAGAATTGGGAATTATTTGGGGGTATTTTTAGACTACAATAAATCCTTTGTTGAGACAGGGAATATGGAATTTGCACGAATACTAGTTCACCTTGAGACCAAGGAGGGCTTGGTGGAAATCCTGCAGCTACAGTGGTGGGGTTTCTCCCACTTGTAGAAGTTGGATTATGAGGGGGTCTCGTTTAGATGCAGGAGGTGTCATGAAGATGGAAACATTTTGAAATAATGCCGTCTACTTAATAAGGATAGGATAGAGGAGGATAAATCAGGTGGGATGGAAGGTGGCCCAAAATCTATGGTACAAGATAATTCAAAGGATTCGCTCTGCCAAAATAGAGGGGTGGAGAAGATCAATGGAAGAAAATCACAAGATCCTTTTTTGGCACCTTCGATGATTACCCGCTCATGTGATTCATCAATTGCGCCTATTCCGGGTACCTTTCTTCATTTCCCATCCTCATATCCTAATGCATACTTAAATCCATATTTATTCTCTTCAGTTACATGTCCTGCTATGAATGAAGGGGCGGTATCATCATACATTTTAAAATTTGTTGCTTGTCATATGGTTGCGGTCCTTGTAAGTTGTTTGACTCCTTTCCCTGTTGTGCCTGCTTTTTCCCTCACTTTTGATTCTTCAATGAAGGAATTATCATTAGAGTCTTGTGCTAGTCATAGATATAACTTGCGTTCATTAGCCAAGTAGCCCATAGGAGCCGGGGGGGGTATAGGTATCTCATCGTCTCATAAGATTTCCAAAGCTTGCAGAGGTAAACAATATTTATATCTAAATCCATTCATAAGGTTAGTATAGATGTAGCAGAAGGAAGACAATTATCAATTGAAAGGGTTCTTAGAGAAAAAGGAAACCCGAGTAAGGTTTTCCGATGGAGTGGCTATCATTTAATTGCAGAGGGTTGGCTAGCCCTACTAAAAAACTCTCCCTCAGAAGATTAGTTGTGTTTGAAAGATTGGATGTTATTTTTATTCAAGAGACATTAGGGATTAGTGACCAAATTGTTTCTCTATTAGAAGCTATTATTTTGGGGTGGAAATTCCATGCCTTAGATGTGAGAGGATGATTAGGTAGTATTTCTATGGGTATAAATGGCAGAACGATGAAGTTATTGAATATCTGGGGGCGGGAGGGTGCTCTAATGGCAAACATATTCTCGTAGATAGTTTCAGGGCCTAACATGGTGCATTTTATGTAAGGAAAATGCCAAATCAATAATTCATTTGTTCCTTGAATGCCCCATAACAATACAATTATGGAATCAAATATATCAGATGTTAGCAATCAATATTACATGGCAGGGAGATACAATTCAAAAAGCTTGGGAATTATGGTGGAATAGGGCTCATCCTATAAAGCTCAGGAATCTACCGCCTCTAGTATGCTCGGGAATTTGGTTAGGTAGGAACAATAAAAAAAATGAGATAAAGAAAATAATTGGATTATCACTTGTTCCCATACAGTGGCAACATATATCTTGATCCCTGAAGATGAACATAACCAATGAAACTAGAGCATCAATACATAAGTCATCGACAAATCCTTGTTGTGGGCATATTTTGATGGTTTTTCACAACTAGAAGGTTGTGGTGGAGGAGCAACATTGTATTTAAATGAAGATCAATATTTCAAACTAAAAATAGGCTTAGGGACGAGTACAAATAACTATGAAGAACTAAACAACCTTAGACTTCTGCTTTTTTCTTCCCTAGAGAAAGGACGTTGACAACTTCAGATTTTTGGCAATTCAAAAATTGTCATAAATTAGTTCAATCAACTACCAAATTGTCATGTGAACACATTAATAAATCTAATGGAAGAAGTAATTATTTTAGAATCACAATTTGACTCTGTGATCTGTCATCATATCTACAGGGAAAGGAATCATATTTCCGGCAACTTATACAAAGAAGTTTCACAATAACATTTTGGCACTTGGATGATACAAGAACAATGGGATAGGAATTCTATCAGTACTTTCACAAGTCCTTCATTGATCTACAGATACAAGATGCAGGATCAACATGATCCCTCTCAGCTCATAGTTGGACCACTTTTTGCTTATTTTTTTTGAATATAACATCTTATGTTTATGTACATATTTATCTAGTTTTGTTTACAGCTACTTATATGCATACAGTAACAGTTATATTGAACTCTATGGAGTATGTGGAAAATATGGCCACCAATTTTTGAGATATTCTCCATTGCAGCATCTACAACATGTAATTTTCAATATTTTATATAATGAAATTATGATTTTTCCTTAGGGAAATATATATATATATAGCGAGAGAGTGAGAGAGAGAGAGAATACTAAAAATGATACATTCATACACATAATATAAGTAGATATTATACTTATTAATGCGTATAAAAACAAAGATGTTAACAAATGCATTCTAACATTTAAAATACAAACAATAAAGACAATAATCTAACTCTCAAAACAATATATTCATACAAACAAACTAAAGAATCCAAATAGTACATGAATACAACCAACCTATATCCATCTTAACTCTACGTGTACCAAGAGCCAAGAAGGATCAAATCTATTTTCACTTTAAAAGAGGTTTGCATCTCAAGAAATTTGATCCCTTTGGGCGATTAGTAGATCCAGAGTTAAGTTGGATCTAGGCTTGTTTAATTATAATTTAAATTATAACTAGTGATTTATTTTTTAGTTACGTGTAATTTGAGTGAGACATAATGTTTTATTATAAATTACCGAGTCAAATTGTTAAAGAAGCCATTATATTACAACATCTCTACCATATTGAACTCAAGAAGCCTCTTAACTAAATTAATATTATTATTAATGTTTTAACAAAAAAAAGATATAATTAATATTATTATTTTCTTTTATTCAAATAAATCAATATTATTATATTCTTAATAACAACATAATTATATTTTGGAATAAAAAATATTTATTAATAATAATAAATATTATATTTAAGGCTTATTTAATCATATTTATTATTATATTATTATATTTATAAATAACAATTGCCATTATATTAATAATTTATGTTTTTTTTAAATAAGAATACTTACTAATACTTAATATTACTGTTACTATAATAATAATAAGACTTAAAACTATTAATCTCAGAATATTGTAATTCTTTACTTTTATGGACTTAATTGGTATATTTTTAGATTTAAGAAAGATAGTATATTTATTGATTTGATTAATCTAGGTTGGTTATTAATTGAGTCAACATTTAAAAATGTTATAAAATATTATATTTTTGAAATGAATTATGGTATATGGGTATGTGGTATTAATAAGTCATGGTAATGGTTGATGGTATTGTAACAAAATCTATTTAGAAGTTAATAATATCTATAATAATGTGGGAGTGAATATTCATGGTTAAGAATATTGTTATATTGTAATTTTATTGTAAGTATTAAATTTTTCTTGTAGTTATTAATTAAATTTAAATATTGTTACAAAATCATTATTTTAATTTACATGGTAAATCAATCTTAATTTCTAAATACTATTTATATATTTTATGATAGATTTTTCGGCGAAAATCACATGAGAGAACATTTGTCGATGCGTTTCGAACCAACCAGTGTGGTTCATCGTCAGGACAAGTTAAAGAAGATCCAGCATAGCCTATTTAAATAGCTAGAGCAAAGACACCATCGGTTACCTGGGCAAAAAATTGACTAAGGAACAAGGTCAAATTTAGTTATATTAGGTATAAAATAAATATATAAATATATAAATGAAAATTAATAAAATAAAAATAAATTATAAATGGTACCATTAGTTAGGTAAAACTAAACAGAAGAAGTTACGAAACGGAACTTCTCTTTTAATATATAAATATGTAAACAAATTAATGGGTTAATTAGTTAGAAATAAATAAATAAATTAGAACCGTAGAATAAAAAATTAAATAATCCAATAAAAGAGGAAATAAGGATTAGAAAATAAAATAAAATAATTATAGTTAGTTATAGGTATTAAAAATTAAAAGGAAAGTGGTTATATAAAATAAAATAAAAAATGTAAGAGTAATTAAAAGTTAAAAATATTAAAAGTAATAAACAAATAAATGGGTTATTTGGAAATAATAGGATACATAATAATAATAATAATAATAATAATAATAATAATAATTATAATGATAATAATAGAATTAAGTTATAGAAAATAAATAAATAAATAATAATACTGATAAAGATATAAATAAAAATAAAATAAAATAAGAAAAACGATAATAGTATTTCAAAATCCTTTATTATATTAGTAATAGTTTATAAATAAATAAATAATAATTAAAAATATAATAAATAATAATTAAGTTATTAAATAAATAATAATAGAATAAAGTTATTAAAAATAAATAAATTAATTAATTAAAATAAAATAAATAAATAACTAATAATAATAATAAAAATAAAAGAAGAGACAAGAAAAACGATTACTAGATACTAGTATTTAGTAATCGTTTATTATAAAATAGAATTTAGTAATAGTTTATTATTTGCATTTATAATAGTAACTGTTTAATAGTTACTTTAATAGTAATTGTTTAATAAATAATAGTAAAGGATTAATAAATAATAATAATAAAAATATAAATAATAATAAGAGACAAGAAAAACGACTAAGAAGAAAGCGCTGGGACCCAGCACCTACTGATTTTCCATCCATCATCTCTATTGAGATTGTTGGGTCTCTTTTCAATCTCAATAGCTTCCCTAAATTTCCTATGATGGAAATGTGAAACCCTAGCGATAACACTAGCTTCCTCAATGCAAACATGATGATTGGTTTTTTCTACATGTTCAGCTAAAGCGAAAGACTTAGCTCTCCTATGCTTAAGGTCAGCAGCGTGCTCACTAATCCTCTGGTTAATGGAGCGACCGGTTTCTCCAATATAAGGGGTCCCACACGAGCAGGGGATAATATAAACCCCTTTCATATCTTTGGGGTCAATAGGATCCTTAACTGATCTGAGGGACGAACGAATGGTGCTAAGGGGCCTAAAGGTCACGGGGACACTATGCATCCTGAGAATCCTTGCAACCTTATCAGAAAACTATTGGATAACTATTCACAAGACTATTGGGTAACTATTGGATAACTATTCACAATTGATACGCGTCTTATTAAATTGTAGGAATTTTCGATCTTTCGATTAATATGACCAATTAAGATCAAAGCGTGGGTTAGAAATAGTGGCAAATAAAAGAAATTTTTGTCAGTCACAAAAAAGAAAGCTTTTAAAAAACAGTGACAAATCACATCTCACAAATGCAAGTCCACTACGATTCTGTGTATCTTAGTAAATGTTTGCTACCATGGATCAAGAATCAGTGCTCTGAAATTTACCTACACGAATTTCTCATGCGAGAAAATGCATCTGTGTAAATGTTTAATAACCTACAATGCCTTTCAACGCTGACCTGGCCCCTTCAGATCTGCAAATATATGTGATCTGTGCTGTGCCAATTATGAATGTGCATGTTATAAATGCAACGTTCAACACGATATGGGAATCATCTCGGCCCAACTATGGGAATCATCTCGGCATTATATGCGAGTTTTATCCGATAACAATGGGTCGCATAACCGATAACAATGGCAGATTTGTTCTATCCCTATCTGATAGGGAATAGCCCGAATATTCATTCTCAGTATGGTCAGAGGTTTCTTCACCAATTTCCTCAAGCAATCTATACCGTCATTATAGCTATGGAGATAAAAGATTTCCTCAAGCAATCTATACCTTCATTATAGCTATGGGGATAAAATATCTTATAAAGAACAATGTAAAATGTGAGACAACTCTGATGTCATGAGAGTTTTCTTGAAATACCTCCTTAATAAGTTCAATGCAAAAATAGGCATCTTCAAACAACATATGTCTTGGTGTCAAAATGTAACACCCTGCAAAATTCTCGGCCTCGAGCTATAGGTTCACAATTTTGTTTTGATATGAGCTCAAAAGGACAAAATGTTGAATTCGACCACGCAAGCATTGACATAACATGTTGTGGTAGGACCCATGGTTGTTGGGCACTAGAAAACATGCACGCCGACCAGATCGGATGGCAGGAGTGCCCGACCATCCAATGGCCAAGAGCGGTTCACGTCGCAGAGTTGCACGACACATAACGTGGAAGCCACATGCCACCTCCTCGTGCACTTTGCATCCTTCCAAATATTTCAAATGCTAAGGGCTCGACGTTGCAAAGTTCTTCCATGTGGGAAACCCACTCACTCCAACCACCTAGTCAGTTTCCATGAGTTCACTTCGTCTGCCCTGTCAACTACCACATGGTTGGTACCACCTCCTTCGCACACCAACATGATGCCATCAGTGACTCCCAGCCAACTTGCACGTCAACATATCCAACAATGTTAGAGGTGCTTCATCCAACATATGTGGGAGCTCTGTGTTGTGGAGATGTGCAGTCGATAACGCAACTGAGGGGGTGCATCGAGTGCTATGTGTCGCCACCTCGTCCACTCTGCATGCCCCTAAAGATTGAAAAATATGGCCTCCTAACCATGTGAGAGGGTGCCACATAGCCTTCCACACAAGTTGCCCATTTATGATTGTGTTACACTGTGGCCAATCACTTCCTACCCAATCAATTCTACCCTATCAACTAGCTACCTGCCTTCCCACTTCCTATGTCAGCACAATCACCATGAACAATCAGCCTGCCACATGGTGGCACCATGCCTCTCTAATTTTAGCATGGCATCATCCAAACATATCCCCACATGTGTCACGTATTGACGAGGTATAAAGGATGTAGCATTTTTGGCATTTTCCACTGTAGTCACCTAGTCCAAGTCCTGCACACCTGTGTCCTTTAATTTACTAAATTTGGTAAATGAACAGCACAACGCCTACAAATTGAACATGTAAGCTACCTCTATTCATGAATTCTCCTAGTCAAGTTCTCTAAATTGTAGAATTTATGAGATATTTGGCCCAAATTTAAACCCTAGCTTCGCCTTACAAGAAACATGCACTCCTTTAAAGAACATTCTACCTCTGAGTAAAATAATTGTGTAAATTCATGAAGAAAACATTATAAATGCATTCTTAAGCCATAAAAACCTCTTTAACTACTAAATTCAATATCCTTTAGCTCAAAGTCATCATCCCATCATTTGTGCACATCTCATCATTTTAGGGGTCAAAATCTTAAAAAAATTCCCCAGCAACCTATCATTCCCACTTTGCGACATGTGGCACCACACTATTTACCATTTTGATCCGCAAATCTCCTTGACCTTATTTTTTTCATCAATTAAATATTCTCCTCCAACTCACCACCCTGTCGAATGGCCTCCTCATCCATAGGAAGCTTTGCAGATGTGAAATGAAAAGGCAAAGAGTTGTGCCATTGTGACAATGAGAGTATCAGTACTCAAGGCCCATTAGATATCTTTGAAAAGACATCATTTTCACTACCTAATCAAAGGCGGGAGTTGGAACTGGCCAAGACAGAGATCCTCTAGGCTAAAGAACATATTAAGAGACTTAAAAATGAGCTAGAAATGCTAAGAAAAATTGAACCATATCAAGCCTTCATTTAAAGAAATTAGGAGGATTATGTGGGGGAGAATTATAAAGATGGTGGAAAAACAGTGGGACCACTTAAAATTTATTCAAGAAATGACTAAGACCATGAGAAGAGCATAAAGAGAAATAAAATACATTAAGAAGACTATTGGAGATTCTCCTTCCAAGGTCAAAGTAATTGTAGACTTCCTTAACCAGATATAAAAGGAAGAAGTGACAAAGGTAAATCTCAATAGGTTTGAATCAGTAACAAGAGCCAATCAGATAATAAGGGAAATTAAATTACCGATGAAGGCTAAAGAGGAGGTGAAAGAACTGATGGAAGTAATAGAAGGATTCAAAGAGAAAAGTGAGTTTCTCCACTAAAATAATTTTCCAACCTTTTATAATGATGATGGGAACTTACATCCCAAACATTTCTTCATGAAACTCCTGGTGGAAATTAAGGAATGTCACAAAGGTGTCAAAGAAAAGGACCACTCCCTTAAAGGGAAATAGATTATGAAATTATATAATGATCATTATGAATTTTTGTTCTTGCTCAAGAACATCTTTAAGGAGTGTGGGAAAATTGATTATGAATACATTACTAGCCTGGAGGGGACCATCATAGAGGCTTGCTCATGTGACATGCCATATGACAGAGAGTGGAGGACTTTGATGGATCTATATGTATGGACTATCCAACAGGAATTCACATCAACATCTTGAGGTCTCAGCAGAAGCATTTTCCAGTGCAAGGACTTCATTGCACTAGACAAGACTTCATTAGTTAGCACTAGCATTGGCACTTGCCTCGGTACTAGCATCGACATCATCAACAACATGTCCACAATAACACTCAACACAGGCAATTCCAAACAAGGATAAGGAAAGCCCAACACACAACCAAGAGAGAGAATGAAGATCTATTATATCTAAATCTAAAGGGGACCCAATCTACAGTTGGAAAATCATTCAAAAAGCTTATATAATATGTTATTATTATTACAGTTGAAAATTTTGTAAAGAAGATTGGTGGTTTTTCAAATACCACTAATGGTTCAGGATTAGTTCTTAGTTCTTGAGTTCCTGTATATAGGCCTCATTTTGTAAATCAAAGGGAAAGAAAAATCTTGGGCTATAAGGAAACCCTGCCAATTTTTTTTGGGAATTGCTAGGAGGTCCTGAGGCATATCAAAGAAGGAATCCTAAAATGTCTCTTAGGTTATCTATCCTTTCTTTTCATTTAATTTCGTATACCCATCTCTTATTTTGAACTTTTCTACATATGAATACAATTTTATGCATTTTTCATGGCATTTTGTGTTGGAAACTTGATCTGTTATGTTAATTAGATGGAGTTGTTAAACTAGAATATATTATGGCATCAATATGATGGTTTATTTTAGTTTCTGCAAAATTTATTGGGGTTGTTTAAAGAGTAGCTTGACTTCTTTGATAGGTTTTACAAGGCTTTTGCAAGAAATGGAAAAGTTTCAATTTTTTGTGTATTCTAGTTGTTGAATTCTTAATTTATCAGCTACCCCACTAGGTTTTAGTTGATCTAAAGAAATTATTAATTTTTCCTTTAAATATGTTATAATATGATCTTCATATCTCACTCACCTTTTACATTTTCAACTCTTTATGTGAAACGAAAGGGTCATGAATGCTCTAACTTTGGATTAGTGGAAATGCAACTCGATATAATCATGTTAATGTCTGATAGTTTTTCGATTCACCCAAGCTCTCAAAATAATATTTTTATTTCAATAGAAATCATTGTTTAATTCTAACATGATTTATGCATGATATTTGTACTTTATTGAAAACATTTCATGAGTGTGGAATGTATGTGACAATAATATTTTAAATGCATCATATACCTATTAGGTCAGAATTAATGTCACTTCATTTAAAACCATAATAAACTCATGCACAATGACGTATATCATTGAAAAAAACTTGAACGTTCATTCAATGGTTGTCATAGTTCTTGATTTTACCCATTTTATTGTGACATTTGAAAGGAGAAAATTGGATGCATTAGACTTGAACCTTAATGCAAAATATGAAATATGAATTAAATTCAAGTCAAAACTACTCAGTCATTTCATCACAATGCATTCACAGGAAAAATATAAATATACGGTCTCATTTGCTACAATTTTGAGTCATCTATACTTCCTCGTTGAAGCTTTAGGCCAAGAACAAACGAATTAAAACATTAAGCCTAGAAAGAGTAAAACACAGTTAGCAATATTTAATATGAAAATAGATGGCTTTGTGTGCCGATTTAAACAGAATATCATTAACGTAACAAGAAAATTGAGATCACACTTAGATGTCCCTTGGCTCTACACTAAAAAAACGTAATGTGACTTTGGGGTCCCAACAATATGATAAGAATTTTCCAACCATTGGGTAGTTATTCCCTAAATGTGACATTCTACTTCAACAAGTTAAATTTATCCTTAAAATAAGAAGAAAATTCCCTACCCATGTATCCACTTGTTTTTCATCAAATGATCCGACAAAATAAGGAAGAGTAATGTGTCCCACCATGAGCCAGGAGGAGGTGATAGCATTGAGGTGTTTATATTCATGTCTTTTGCCTAATTTTCCAAACCCTGGATGATGTGTTACTACTATTTGAAAAAAAATAGAGTGTTTTAAGAAATGATGAATTAACATATCTATGAGGGAGACACCATCTAATTCATTATCCCCCCCCACCTTTTTTTTAAATGAGTCATTTCCTTGGATAAATAAGGATTTAATATAGTTGTCTTGAGGAAGCTTTCCCCTCTTAGATATTGGTTAAAAAAACTAGATATAGAGGGAACTAGGCCTTTTTTCCTGCCTTCTCCATCAAGGGTAGGATTGCAAGCTCTAATACTAATTGGTACATGATATTGGCGGGAATATTAAATTTCAAAAGCACATTCAAAATACAACGATGCTCCTTTTATAAACAAGATGGATTAAAAATGGGCATCATGTTTGACGTTGTATTTTTTTTTTTAATAATATATGTTATGAACCTTGGACCTTAAAAATGATAAGAAACCAATAATTACATTGTTCAATGGGGAAGCCTCCTTTTATAATGAGTACAATGTATAAGACAATATTTGATGATACTAAGACAAAGACTAGGTCTCTCTCTCTCTCTCTCTCTCCCTCTCTATATGTATATATATATATATATATATATATATATATATATATATATATATATATATATATATATATATATATATATATATATATATATATATATGTATATGTATGTATATATATATATATATATCTATATATATATATATATATATATATATATATATATATATATAATATATATATATATATATATATATATATATATATATATATATATATATATATATATCTAAGACAAAGGGTACAATTACAATAAAATGAGACCATGAAATGTTTTAACCCACATAACAGTATAAAAATAGAAATGTAATCACTCCATATCTAGGTACTAATAATGGATTTAAATGTTAATATTTCCCTTATATAGGGCTTAACATGGCTCTTTGCACCAAACAAGTGTAGTCAACACTTGACTAACTGCTAGTGATTATTTAGGAATAATTCACCTTCTTATGTCATCTCTTCCACTCGCAGGTTCTTCTATTTGATGATGTACTCCATAGTTGTCAGTTACTCTACTACTTAAATGTTGTTTTTTAAATGTCTTTGGATTTTTTGTAGGTCAATCTTCCATAAAACAACATGAGGAATGGAAAAGGTAGGTATGCCTCAAAATATTTTGGAAGAAAGATTATTTTTTATAATGATCTTACATTCAAACATGAATCAAGTGATGTTGCAAGTGAATAAGATTAGTGTCCAAAGAAAAAGGTGTGCTTTAGCATGTAGATGTTATCCTCAAGAAATTGAAGAAAATAGAAAATATATTTCTATAGAAATTTGAAGCAAGGAAAGTGATAAAGAAATGGAAGTTATCCTGTGTACAAAAGGAGAAAAAAAAAATTATAGCAATAGCTTGCAGCAGTAAAAGAAAAATCTGGATTGTGATATAGGTGGGTTATGTGATCTTACGAGGAATATTTCCAAGTTGAAAAGAAAAGAAACGGGGTAGAACATAATCAATACATACATGTTAGATGAATATGATAATGAAAATAAAGCATATGGACAAAAAGCAAGCAGAGTATGGGATCCTAAAAAATTGAAGACAACAATTAAGTAGTAGATCATAAAGGCAAGTGGACAGTAGCAGCAAAGTCAAACTTGGGATCTAGGAGGATTTCAACATATTGAAGGCACATGACCCGGAGGTCATGAAATTTGTACCCTAGGAGTGTGATGTAAGACTATTAACCCCATGTTTAACTTTTGTGAAAAACTCTAAAGGGGTCTTGAAATTTATAAAAGGAACTTGGTTCCCTTACTTAAAATTAGGATAATTAACCATTACAATCCTTATAATTATGTATTCTAGAAGAATAAGGTTTGTTGGAAAGAGGTGAAATTTGTCTTCCATATGACATGTAGATAACCAAGTATGAAAGTGATTAGGAGGTTAGGTGAGATTAGGCATGATTTTCACTAAAATGGAGGACATGATTCCATCGATTGGGAATCCAAAACTTTGTCTACAATCTTGTATAAAATGATATGTAAAGATAGAAAAAAGGGAGTGATTAATAATACAAAAAATGAGAGGGCCAAGAAAATGTGTAGTTAGGCCAAAGGAGAGGTAGTAATATTTCTGAGTTTGTAGAAATCATGTGCAAAGTTTGAATCAATGAAATTAATGCAATTCATTATAAATTTTCTAGCATTTAATATCATTGGGTTAATGTGTGGTGTTAACCGATATGAGTGTAAAGATCGATTTATATCGAGTTCTTCCTTATTGTAGGGAGAATCAAGTGATGAAGAGTGATTGAATGAGACATGAATTTTGGGTTATAAACTTGAATTTGATATTGAAGGCCTGAAAGTGCAAGCGATATCCAAAATTCCAAGATTTGATACCAACAATCTGAGTTGAAGACTTGAGGACAATGATCGCTTGAATTTGATGAGTAAATTTCAATATTTGGAAGGCAAGATTGATGATCCAATATTATGTTTGGGTTCATGAAACAAAGTATATGATTTAAAATGCATATTCTTAAGTCAAGACATGACACATCTTCTCTAGCTCCAAGTCTCATGAAGAAGTTCAAATTCTAGAACCGTAGACAAGGTCTTGAGGGGAAGTTTGGTCAAAATTTCAGGATAAAGTTTCAAAGGGGAGTCTGGATTGAAGATCCGGCACATAGGTCCAAACAAGAAATCCAAGATCAAATTTTTGATAGTTAATGGACATAGGATTGTCCATCAAGAAGAGTGTCATTTATTGGCTTCTCATCCCTCGAGCTATGCAGTGGGTTTTGAGAACAAAAGAAAAGTTTTTAGAATTTCTATGTGATCCAATATCAATATTGTGATATTTTATATACCGTTAATAGATTCTGCGCATCATTTTTCATGGAATTCACCATCATCATTCTATCAAAGTTTTGGGGAAAATCCAAAATAAGAAATATGAGACAAGCTTTTAGTTTCTAATAGTTCCAAGACAGATAAGAAAGAAGTTTAGGTCAAAATTCCAAGTCAAGGACTAGATTCTAAGTTTTGATATAAGGGTTTGATGTGAGTCTAAAATATGTGTTATGAATGGTAGATCAAAAATATCCTAGTTTGATGAAACTATTAGTGCAGCAGGAACAAAGGGTTAAGATTTGAGACACAAAGTTTGCTATAGGGACTAAAAGGCTACCATTTGAGGTCAAGATCATTGCTTAAGTCATCATTTATTCAAATTTGAAGATGAAATGCTTTTAGTAATGATCTATTTGCATTAAAATAAAGATGAAGGACTTAGACAATGAGTTATCCAAGAATAAAAAAAAAATATCTCCAAATTGTTAAAAGACCAAACCTTGGTCCAATGAAATGCTATAAAAGACTTAATCAATTTCTAAGATACAATAATAGATTGAGATCTAAAGGCATGAGATCATCTAGATATTTCTATATCTCTTGGTTTAAGTGAATATAACAGTTTGGGTTATTATTTATCCCTGAAAGAATAAAATTCTAAAACTTGTGGTAGTAAATACTAAAATTATAGGCCTATAATTATTACTTGTTTTCTCTTTAAATAGTATTTAATACAAAAATTATGGTGGATGAGAGTTGTATAGAGAGTGCAATATCTATGAATAGAGTGTATAATCAATATTATTATTGATGGGTATAAGAGAATTTGCAAAGCTTATAGTATGTGTTGATGGAATTCAAAATCTATCCTATGTCAGTGTATATTTTTTTGTAGAGTAAATGTTAATCATCCCCAATCTTGTGACCATGGTTGTTGAATTCTATAATTTTTACCATAAAAGGAGAATTGTGAGTGTTGGATCATTGATGCATTGTTGAGTCCAAGAATTGTGGAGAATACAATTGATTAGGGTAGTGCAGTACAAGAATTGTGGGCCCATAACCCACAAGTAGTGAGGATCCCTTGCCATCAATTTCTTTCCCATTATCAAATTCACTACCTCATTGCACATAGGAAAATGTGATGGGCCTCCTTGTGGATTTTTTCCTACCACACTCCCACGCGAAAGAGGAGTGTATTTTACAATCATTTGTTGATATTTCTTGTTGGGTAATGGATTTATCAAAACAACAAGTTTTTATTTGGAAAATCAGGGATGAATCTCATCCATACATGGGAACTTCTAACTCTTTGAGTAAGATGGCCTCATTGAAAAATTTTGAAATGGAATTTCACCTTCAATTTCTTTTAATTCACGTTGCCTCTTAGGTCCTTCGTTTTGGGAGACATAGTTTTTGACACATTTTGACCAAGTGTGACCGAAGGGCAGTTGCAAAGGAAACAACTAAGGAAAAGAGAGAAAATCCGCCAATATCTATTAGACACTGAAGTTGGAAAGCGAAAAATATGGGAACATGCAAGCACAACCTAGTTGCAAAGGCTGTCGAGGAGAAATGGAGTAGTTGCAATTGGGTCACAAAAGCCGCTAATGAGGAAAGTGCATGGCATCGGAGGAAAATATTGGCAGTTCAAGCGAGTGAATTTTATAAAAAGCCAAAGGAGAAGACAATAAGGAAATATGCGAAGCTCATATGTTGAGAAGTTGTCGTTGAGTCGCTATTAGACTTGGTTCTATTCTTAGTTTATCTATTTCTGAGCTAAATTGTATGTTGAATCTTTCGATTCTCCCTAAAGGGTCATAGGGCCAAAATGTAACGATGTATTAAGTTTAATGAAAAGAGTTGTAGGATTTCTCTATGTTTCTGAATGTCTTGGTTTTCATGTCCCTCTTTAAAATTTTCTTATGCATGGATGTGAATATTAACTATTTCTTTGGATGTGTTGCAATTCACATCTTGCGTTGGTTACTTATTAGATAATGTGATTTCCTATAATATATGTAAATGGTAATCATTGTGCTACCCTCCTTGATGTCTAGTTCTAGGCCCTATCTCAGTAAGGTCGTGGCACACCTTGGGTGAGAATCCTTACTTCTTCTGAGTAAGGAGAAAATGACAACATTACGCTAGACTACGAAGGACCCTTTTCTAGCCCATGCATCTAAACCCAAGGTCTCTATATTTTACAATTTTTCACCAACAAATGGTTTCGTTGTTAGGACCTAAAATTTCTTAAAGGGACCTGGAAGATGGTGTTAAGGAAATTTGAGAAGGATCTTCAGGATTGGTGACATGAGCAGGTAGAGTGGTTTATTTCTCAGCAAGCGCAACTATGTCAAAACAATGTGAAGCGAGTGAAGGAAGAAGTTTTCTATGCAAAGCTTGCGAGTGATCAATATGATATATTATGATGTAAGATCCAAGAAGATATTTACAATTGGTTGCAAATGTTGTAGAGAAATGAAAGGACTAGAAATCAGAGTAGATCTCCCCATACCTAGACTCAAGCTGAGATATTCAAGTTACACTTCCTCGATACAGACCTAACTTGGTCTATCCACTTTTGGGTACAAGCTACTTTAGAAGGATACATCATTGAGTTTGATGCAAAAGGCCATCTATCCTTTACTAAGGCTAAGTTCGCGCTCAAGTCAAGGTTGCAGGGAAGGTTATTGAATGAGATTTTGTTGTGGGTTAAGGTTTTAATGGTGGAAGAAAACCTACTTCCAGGTTTAGGGCCAATTCATGGTTGCTTAAAACCCGATATTAGGGGAGGGTATAGGGGTAGAAACATTATCTAGCTATGAGCGATGAAAATGTTAGAGAGATGGATGCAGGTGACTCTCGGAAGGCTAGAGATATGAGTGTACAAAGGAGAGCATAGGTAGTTGAGGAATGGTGGGAGAAGGATTGGCAGCAGATCCATAGACGATAAAGGGAGTTGCACCAAGTAGCAGTGGTGTTGAGTAGCCTAGAAGCATGAGAAGAAAGACTAAGCTGGCTAGAGTTGCACAACGAAGGGGTTAGAGGCAAGGTGCATTTTGGCTCAACATGAGAGGTTGGGACTGCTATAGTGACCCAGGTCGAAAGAAGTAATAGAGATTTCCTCCCACTAGGATAGATGGAGACGCTAGATGGATTGGGCCCTATGGGCCAAAGGGAGGGCTCATATGATGACATGCACTTCATGAATGCATCTCCTGATAACAGTAACTCACTGCCTAGCAGTTCAAGTAGCACTTCCCTGAAATTCCCCTGGTACTTTATCAAAACCTTATTCAATTTCTCTATAAGCTAATTAAAATCATAAAGGTTCACAAAGTACATAATACCTACAAAGATGGTATCTTTGTTGGTAGAAATAATAGTTGTCGTTCAGGTCTCCAAGGGTCTTTGTAACTTGGCTCACAACGGTTCATACTTGTCTCACTGGTTCATCCACGTATGGATGGAAACATGTTGGGATCCTTTACTCGGTATCTTGAATTCTCTGGGAAGGGGACCGACGATGTCAAACAACATTGGTACTTGTGTAAGTTTATCTAGATATCTCATCAAACTCCAGATTCCACCAAACTCATTGAATTTCAAACCACTCTCCTAGAAAAGGTGCTTAGGTGGTTCATCAAACAGTCCACTTTGTAGTAGAATCATAAAATAGATGAAGTTCAACGAGAATTCATTCAAGAATTAAAACTTCCACAATCTAACCAATAGGGGTTATCTGAATTGTCGAACTTCAAGAAGCAAGAGAAATAATCTATGTGGGAAATGATACAAAGGTTTAAGGACACCATTGGCAAGATGAGTTACCCCATTGATCCCAATCACCAGTGGGATTGGTTCATCAAAGCATTTTTGCCACTCACTTGGACATCTTTGACTCAGCAACCGATTGACACCCTAAAGGATGCACTTGAACAAGCAACAAGAATCAAAGCTATGGTAGGATATCCAAATGAACACCAAGGGGGATCGACTTCCAACAATCCTACTCTCACAAGGTTGCAACATCAAATCATTGATCTGACTAATAAGCTAAGGGACATGGACCCATCGCAATTTGTGTTGCCTCACATGTGGTGTAATAATTGCCACATTGAAGGGCATCATGCCACAGAGTTCCCAAGACTGAGGGGGTTGAGCACTCCCTCTGCGTTGGTGGGGCCCACTACATCCTTAACCACCATTGAGTTTGTGCAAATTAGTACACAGGGCTTATATCCAAGCCACACTCAGTTTAACGCCTTTCCCAACTAGCAGGGTGCATCTCCAAACAAACACCGTGAAATCTACCAAACAATAGACATATTCCATGTGTATGTCTAATCTTATAGAAATATTCAAACCTCTCGAACAATATTTTCTGTGAATTTTGCGGCTTGCTAACTCACCACACCAATTAGTGTAGGGCCTTAAATGCTCTATTTGAATGGATGGATCATTCTGCCTTTACAATTAATGTATCTCTTTGAGGGCGAGGAGGTGGATGAATAAGGGGTGAAGAATAGGATGCAGAGGTCTAATTCATTTCTATAACTATGACCAGGAAGGGCATGTTGCTAGAGACTGCACACTACCCAAAAGACCTTGGTGCTCTTAATGTAGAGTCAACATGCATGCAATAGAGGATTGCCCATAACTAATCACTAGATGCAAGGAAATAAACTGATAGAGGGGAGAAAATTTGATTAATGCAAAAATGTGGGAACCCAAACGAAATTTGATGTCAAACATTAACATAGTCAGTCGAGGGGGAAAGAAGATTGGCGCTGACTTTGGGGCCACCTAGAAACCAAGAATCATAAATCTTGTCTAGCGAAAGTGATCCTATGATTCCAGCCAGCAGAAGCAATACTATATAAATGTTCCATGTAAGTATTCAACTAGCTGGTTTCGGCAGATGGCACCCAAAGGGAGAAACCAAAATTTTTTAAGCTCAAGACTATCACAAAAAAATTCCCAACCTATAGTAGAATGGTTCAAGTTGTTCTTGAAAATCATCAATTATGAGTAGATGTTAGGGAAGTTCTGGAAGAAGCTCAAGGCTTTTGTCAAATATGGGGAACCCTTGTAAGGACTCATCTTTGCCAATTTTCCCAAAAGGCATTCTAGACAAGTGGAGAGGAACAAAAGAGGACAAAAAGGGAATTTTGTGTTGATGCCTAGATTTCGGGGTTCCATATCAAGGACACTACGATAGGTTTGGGTTTAGACGTGAACATCCTATCAAGGAATATGTCAGAATCCCTAGGAAGACATAATCTAGTATTCTCCCCGATTTAGCTGTGCATGGTGAATTAGTATTATATTCTTTGAGTTGGATGCATGGAAGATGTGGAAGTAGATATAGCAGGGGTAAAGATGTATTCATACTTTGAATTCATGGACATCATGGGAGATAAAGACCCCTATTTTTCCTTTTTAGGGATAGATTAGGCCTTCAAAAAATATGCAATGATTAACCTAAAGTGGGTAACAATGACTTTCGAGGTGGATGGAGTCAGGGTGATTCAACCCTTGGATCCTTATCAAGGCCTCAAGTTCACTGATCCAGTGGCTGATAAAGAAGAACTTGAATTACTGGATCAATTATACTGCCTCGCAACAAGAAAGAGGGAATACTACATCAATCCTACAATGAATGGGTCCATTAGCCGAAGAAGTGTTTAGAGATTCAAAGTAAGATCATAATTTGCGTGGGACGATTAGCATCAATGCGGCCATGAGATTCACTTGAGGTGATGTGCAACTATCTGTCGTATCTACTAGGTCGGTATGGAGGTACAAAATTTCCCTATTTTTAATGGTATGGGTTTCGTTATTGATTTTCTTGTTGAAATTTATTTGAATATTTTGGAGGCACACACGGTACCCTTACTAGATGTTTCCCTTCAAGTGACACCGAAAAGGTGGTGGGGTTCCCATTGCAACTACCTATGAGGTTAGGAGTTGGTCAAATCTGTGTTGATATGCATATTTGGGTATTCAAAAGACTTCTCACCCAATCTCCTTAAGTACGAAGGATACACCGATCCTCACCAACATATCGAGAACTTTAAGAATAGGTGGGTGTTGAAGCCTCGAAAATCATGCAATGACATGGGGGAAAATGACCTGGTCGAGGATTTGAATATTGTCCCTTATCCATTTGGATTAGTGGCTCCGACTGAATATAATGGGACCCTTTTCCCAATAAAAATGTGATAGGATGGATAGGGTGTTGATTACAAAAAAACTAAGTGATAGATGAGGTGGTTTTCAACTGAAATACATACATATTTAACCTATCTATTTATTATCAGGGATTTTACTTATACTTATGTGATCTACAATAATTATCCTTAGTGTATGATAATGAAGATTAATCAAACACTAACATAAATGAAAAGCATTTGAAATAATTATTTTGATTAAATAGTTAATCAAAATAATTGATGAACATATATCACATCAAATATCATTCAAACACTTACTCATCTATGTATTAAAGATAAAATTCCTAGTATGTTCAGAAGTGAATGAATACAGAACTACATGAAAAGAGATACATATGACAAACAATATAAAGAGAAAAGGCTATCAAGTCATGAAGAAATAAATACACAATGATAGAAATACCCGATGCATATAACTTTGCTCATAAAGTAAATAACTCCAGTCAAGTCTTTTTCATTAAGATGGTTTTTCAAAAGTACAAAAGTGCAAGCTTCCAAAATCCTTCTTCACAAAACTTTAGGACTCTTATCCAATCATTCTACTAGGATAAACTTCAAAAGTATAGAAGTGCAAGCTTCAAAATCCTTTCTTTATAAAATCGAGGACCCTTTCTTTAAAGACATGAAAGGGTTTATACAATAAAAATAAAGTACAAAAACAAATATTACATGAAAGTTCTGAGAAGTTTTAAATAACTCTCCTTAAAATAAGTGAAAGAAATACAAAAATAGACATTGTTGCAATGACTAGCTCCGGCGTGTAACTGTGTCTACTCTTTCATTCGTTGACTAAGCTCGTAGATACCCGTCATTAGCTTTACTTCAGCAGGCTGACCCATCCTCATATGCACTTGTCCTATATATAATGCATCTGAAAGAGTAGGAAGCATGTGCATGGATGAGTCAACAAGGTAGCATAGCATTAGCCACTGACTGTGTGGCTTCACCAGATATATCCTATATACTTCCCAATCAAGTTTTGTTAGTTGTTTAAATGTCCCTTCTCTTGCTCTCGAGGTTTCTTTCCATTTTGTTTCTAGGGCTCTGATACCAGGGAGACTCCGAAGTGGGAATTCCTATATCAAATTAGCATTGAGCAAATTATCATTGATTTTTTCAATGATATTATTTGCAGCATCTGCCACTTTTGAAACTGCTCTTTCTGCCTGCTTTAGTTGAATATCCCAATCGATAAAGAGGATGTCTTTATGAGATTCCTCTATCTTGGGAAGATTTGTTGCTCTACCCTCTAGAGTATCCTGCCATGTTATGTATCCTGAAATATAATCATCAATCTCATTAAAAATGATCCTCAGACCGGATGCTTGATTCATGAATGAATCACTTGTCTTGCACATTGGATTGATGACAGATGACTCCTGACAGAATGTCGCATGTTGCATTGATAATAAAGAATTGAGTTCTAACGCTTCTTTTATAAAATCCTCAACCTTAGGATTATCTTTCAACTAATCCATAGAAAATTGCAACTATTGTATTTAATTATCTTGGGCACTTGTTTTTGCTTGATACTAGAGCTTCAATTTGTTAAAGCTCTATTGTAATTAGGCCATTTGTGCCTTCATTTGATGGTCGACACTCTGTCCCTCTTCTGCCAACTGCTGCTCTAGTTGTTGTATTCTTTCTTCTTCTCCCTTACCAATTGTTTGACTTCCACTACCTTGTCAATAGTAGTAGATACATAAGCACTTGCAAACTCTGACAATCTTTTCAAATTTTCTGAAGGATCCATGGGGCTATCCTTCCATACTACATCCATAGGTTCATTATCAGGAATTATTGCTGATGATTGTTCTGTTTTATCCTTTTCCTTTGTATTTTTACCACAGCCTGATGCTTGGGAATGTAAAAGACATCAAGAGGAGGGACTTCCCCCACTCTGAGAACGATTTCAGTTGAAGGGAAGGTCAGGATGATTTAAACTTATTTTGTGGTGACATACTTTTCAGTAGCCCTTCCAACGAGCGAGATTTTTCCAATGTTTTGGGGTGTGTTGAATGTTGTTTCCATTTCAACATCTTTTTCCCCTTATTGTCCTCTTAGCTGTTGGTCAAATTGTTTCCATGCCTCATCCGGTTGATTTTTTAGAGGGGATTCATCTATATGCACTTTAGTGGAAACATCTTTCACTTCTTTCTCCTTTGAGACCTTTTTATATTCCTTCTTAGTGTCCTTTTATGGACTCTTCTCTGGGCACTTCTCTAGGATCTTCTGTGAGTTGTGCTTTGAGTTATGCTCTGAGCCTTGCTCTGAATCATGTTCTGAATTTTGTCTCTATTTCTACTCTGAAGTTTATTCGGAACCTTGTTCTAATTTCTTCTCTGAGTTATGCTCAAAACTATGTTCTGAGCCCTTCTCTGAGTTTTGGCCTGAGCTTTGTTCCTCTCGAACAATTGGCTGAGGTATCTCTAACAAATCCAAAGGGAATTTCTCTAACTGATCCAAAGGAATCTCTAACAAGATATTATAGAATTATGGCATATATTTTGGAGTTATAATGATTGATAAAATCTAGGAATGTGTTCCCTGCCATTTAATGCAGATTCCTAGTATTGGGAATTAGATCCACTAATCAAGGGATTTTGGTGGGGAAATATTCCTCCTTTCATGGGGAATGATTCATAATCATTTTGTATAAGTACCAAGTCTAATTTTCCTTTAGGGTTATATTTTTCTTAGGCTTCTTGTGAAGACAACTCATAATTTGCAGCTCCATTGTCATTTCTTGCAGGGATGTAGTTGTATTGATGGAAATAATGAAGATTAGTGCTATGTTCAACTTCTAAATATTGGTCTCCTCCATAGGAATCTGATTTTCATTGGGCTTGGCCATCCCAGGAGCCTCAGAGCTCTTTTGTGTCATTTACTTTTCTTCTTTTCATTTCTTACTCACATGCATCTCTTGCTCTTGTCTTTTTCCTATTTCTGCATTTAGTATTAATGATTTCTTTTTGTAGGATTGGGTTAAATGTTTGAAGTAAGTTATTTTTCAGGACCACAAGAATCATTTCATCATTGGAAAAACTTTGGAAGGTCATAGTAATCATTGAGCTACTTGGATTAGTTTGTTTATTCCTAAATCTAGATTTTTGAAAGTCCCTTGTGGCAGATAACAATAAATTTCTGCTATTTTTAGAGCATGCTAATGAGCTTCAATCGAGTTGATTCCACTTGCATTAGATTAAAAATACATTCTAGTTAATAATAAAAATTACCCCATTGAATTTTCAATTGATTAGGTTAGGCATTTGATAGATTTATTAGCTCACTAGTTCTCGAATTTTTAGATTTCAGACTAGTAATTTTTTGTTATTTTTTACATGGGTTAACAAAGGTATTTTTGAGTGATTCCACTTGGAATGGAGACCTAAGATATCCTAGTCAATAAAAAAAATTGTCCCATCCAATTTTTATTTGATTTTATTGGTCATTCAGTGAATTATAGTTCCCTGTAGTAAATTTCTTGTCTCATGTAGTACTCTTCCAACATGTATATACTTGCCCAGATTCACTCAAGAAGCTTGGTTATGATCCCTTAGGGTTGAATCAAGACCCCTATGCTCTAGATAAATTATTAGGGAAGACTAAAGACCACTTAGTACCTGCCTCTCTACCCATGCAAAACATTTCAGCGATTTGGGCTAATGGACATCTTCATGAAATGGATAATACAATGATGATTGCCACATCCAATAAACTTTGTTAATGCATCTAAACTCTTTGAAATGTAATGGTTGAAATTTATTTCATGATATTTATTTTATGCAATTAGAATAGGTTTGTTTCCTTGTATTTTCTTTCTTGCAATAGGTGAAGGTTTCCATTTTGAGCATTTCATTTTCTGCAATTTGTTTAGTATTTGATTTCATTACATGCACTCCATTACATCATGACAGCGAAGGAAGGACACATTATATGCTACACATATAGTGTCGATACCTCTTAATTTTGTATGAACCCTGGGTTGTTAATTAAATTTGGTAACCTTGGGAGTTGCAACATTCTTGTTGCAATACTGAAGCTCATCATATGCCTTGAGAAGTTTAAAGGTAGATATCATAAATTACAAAGCAGATAATGACAAGATCATTCAGTCATAAGAGAGACTTGCTAGGGCATAGGAGAAATAGGTATAGGAGAAACAAGATGAAGAGACTAATGGGGCATATGTCATTATGTCTCATGGTGGGAATAGATTGGACAGGGATGACATGGTTAGAGATGGCAGGTTCTTGGATACGCCTGATAAGAGAGGTAGTGGATATGGGTTCTACTATATTTATGGTTCAGATAGATATCATGGTCATCATCGTTATCATCCTTACAGGAGGAGTGATAGGGGATATTTTCTAGATGATTTCAAGAAAATCAAGTCACATATATTTGATGGAGAGTTGAAAAATATAGAAGATGCAGAGGCATGGTTTCTTGGGATGAAGAACTTCTTTGAGTTGCATGATTACATAAAGAACATGAAGGTCGGGATAGTTATTTTCAGTCTCAAAGGGAAATCAAACATTTAGTGGGAAGATGTGAAGCGTGTCAAAAACATCAAGACATAGGAGTTGAGTTGGCATGAATTCAAGAGACTCTTTAGGAATAAGTACTTGTCATAGAGGTACTATGATGGAAAGGACAAGGATTTCTATGAGTTGAAGATGGGATCGATGATAAATGAGGAGTACACAACTAAGTTCTTAGATTTTTTGAGGTATGTTCCGTATCTTAAAGATGAGAAGACAAAATTTCGGAGATTTATGAGTGGATTTCCATTAGCATTTAAGGATCATATTGAGTATGATGAGCCTTAGTCACTTGAAGAAGTCATTTGGAAGTTGAAGCATTGTTATGAGCAATCTAAGTGTAAGACCGAGTCTAATAAGGGTTGGAAACGGAATGATACGACTAAAGGTAAATGGCCATTGAAGCGAGAAAGACCTTAGGATATAGGTGAGAAAGAGAATGTTTCTCTTACAGGAAGTTTAATGCAGTTGAGAAGGCACATGGATTGTAGCATGGAGAACAGAAGAATAGAGATGATGGTAGGAGATAGTTGTAGTGTTGGATATGTGGAAAGGAGCATCTCAAGAAATATTTTCCATCATATGAGAGTGGTAGTCTTCATATCTATAGTGCTTAGGAGGCACAGATAGTTTGGGATGTTCAGAAGAGCATTCATTAGATCTATGCAGCATTAGATAACAGGCAGGCAGATCACTAGGCATCTATTATGTAGAAATTTTGACTGTAGATTAACCTGATAATGCAATATAACTAAAGCAAAATGACTTAATCTACTTCTACAATCAATTAGCAGAAGCTTAAAAGATTTGAGCAAGATCAAGTGGAACACATATAACCAGAGAAGAATCAAAGCAAATGAAACATAGAAGAATAATCAGGGGAAAGCCTCAACTAAAAACCCCACTATCTGTATTATCATACAAGGTGGAAATATCTTAGAATTACACAAAGCCTTAGCTCCCACTTCTAGCCAGCTCTTAGTAAAATCCTCTTGGATTCTCACATGAAATCAAGGCTTCTCACAAACCTTCTCGTCTACCCTCCAAGCCTCCTATTTCCTTGCGCAGTTTCTCTAGGTGATCCTCCTGTTACCAAGTGTTACATTGATCACTCACACTGATCTCACACCCTATAAAACTGTGCAATCCTCAAGGAACCTTGTTCCTTTTGCATGGATGAGTTTCCTTTATAGGAAAACTCATGCAACTAATAGTAACCTTCCCTTGATATTTAGCTCAATTGGGTCTTTCTCTGAATAGACATGCATGAGTTTCTTAGGAGAGAATCTTTAGTTATCTGGAGTAAACTAGTTGGATGCATGCATGCGTTAACTGACTGAACTCACAATTAGTTCCTCAAACAGTTTGGAACTAATTTAACATTACTTAACTCAGTAAACTAAGCTAACTAATTACAACTCAAATATAACTCAATCTTATCTCCTTAATTAAGGGATAATCTCCTTAATTTAAGGGATAACTATTGCATGACTTCACAAAGACTTCTAGCTTGAATTTCTCCAACTAATTAACTCAAGATGAATTAATTAATTATTTTTCAAGCAGTTAGTGAGACTAAATTCAAATTTTAATTCACAATTTTAATTCAAGGACAAATTAAAATTGGAATATATTGGATTCTATTTTTATAATTACTTGCTATTTTTAACACTCCCTCTCAACAAGAAAGGAATTCAACTCGATCCCGATCCTGAACCTTTGGAATTTTATGCATGCAACACTTATCTCTAGTATTGTTGCTCCAGCAACTCTAGAAACAAAAAAGACATCCAACCTGAATCAGTATGATGCATCTGTCATCAAAGTCTCTGACTACTATTGCCTCTGTCAATTGAAAACTCTGCGCTTTTGTTGACTCAGCCTTTCTGCACTGTTGTCAATCCTTCTCTTGACTCTTCAGTATCTAACTACTCTAGCTTCTATCACTTTGATCTCTGACTACATCAATCCCACCGATTCCTCCCAACACTATGTACTTTGGGCTCCCGTAGCAAGGTACAATCTATGAGATAAAACCTCTCAATGGACCCTGCCCAATTTCAGCCTTCTAGGGACTATCACTTAACATTTCCCCACCTCACACCTGGAGGTATGGCTGCATGTGATCCCTCTGCCCACTTGGATCAAAATTTCCCCCTACTGGAGGTCTCTGCATGAGTGGATGCCTCCACTCGGTCTCCTCTTAGCATCTCCAATTGTGGCTCCTCCACAATTGTCTGAGACTTCTTCTGGGACTGCATGTTGAGAGGTAATGTACTCTCCCTCTCAACCACCAAGTCTCTAACATTTTCCTTTCTCCTCAAGGCTTTGGATGCATCTTGAACCTCAAGATCATACAGGTTCTTAACTCGTGAACTGATTTATTTCACCTGTCTCATGGTGAAGTGTCTAAGGAAAACCTTTCCCTTACTGAAGACAACATCGTAGCAATTGTCCTCCAACATCATGATCGATGCCAAATTCTTCTTCAGTCCAGGCACATAATTCACATCTGTCAAGGTGATAAGAGCTCCATACTCCCTCTAAAAAGCAACCGTGCCCACTCTTGAAACACTATACCTTTCATCATCACCCATCTCTATGTGCATCTTGAGGTATTTCTCCTCCAAGGTACTGAATAAAATTTTATCGCCAGTCATGTGGAATGAGGCTCCACTGTCAAGAAACCAACCAAAACCCATCATCGATGACACCATGCATGCAATGAGGGTGAATTCCATTTCGAACTGAGAGGCTAATGCCTCACCTTCCGATCCTTCCGAGGATCCCTTCTTGGACTTCTTCGATGGGAAATTAGTCACATAATGACCCATCTCGTGACAATTAAAGCATCTCACTTTAGACTTGTCAACCTTCTTCCCTTCATGAGAACAATTTGATTTAGAATGGGATGCCTTCCCCTTCCTTTATTCGAAAACTCATGCAATTGATAGTAACCTATCCTTGACATTTAGCTCAACTGGGTCTTTCTCTGAATAGACATGCATGAGTTTCTTATGAGAGAATCTTCAATTATCTGGAGTACACTAGTTGGATGTATGCATGCATTAACTGACTGCACTCACAATTAGTTCCTCAAACAATTTGGAACTAATTTAACTGGACTTAACTCAGTAAACTGAGCTAACTAATTACAACTCAAATATAACTCAATCTTATCTCCTTAATTAAGGGATAATATCCTTAATTTAAGGGATAACTATTGCATGACTTCACAAAGACTTCTAGCTTGAATTTCTCCAACTAATTAACTCAACATGAATTAATTAATTATTTTTCAAGCAGCTAGTGAGACTAAATTCGAATTTTAATTCAAGGAAAAATTAGAATTGGAATATACAGGATTGTATTTTTATCATTTCTTGTTGCTATTTTTAACTGACATATTATTGAGATGGAAGGTAAGCTTTGTGATCAAGTTATTTATATTTTTATTGATCCTGGATCTAATTATAGTTATGTTAGCCCTGACCTGGTGGATGTGTGGCTAAAGAAAAGAAGTGCATGTAGAGTCTTGGTTGGTACAGTTGGCTATAGGTACTAAGACAAGTGTTCATCATTGGATAAGATCTTGTGCATTTGAGCTGAATGGTATGCCTACATTAGTGCATCTTAATGTACTTCCGTTGGGTTAATACAATATGCTTATGGGTATGGATTGGTTGTACCTTCGCAAGACTAAGGTGGATTATTATGAGAAGGCTATTGAGTATTTGGATGATGATGGAGAGAAGAGAATATTGCAGGGTAAGAAGAAGCCTACATCAGATAGAATGTTTACAAATATGTAGGAAAAATGTAGTAGCAGGAAAGGATGTGTACCATGATAAAGGTAAGGAGGTTGAGGATGTTGAAGTCTTGAAGAGATATCCAGTTTTATAGCAGTTTCATGATTATTTCCAACATATATTTTAGAGTTACCACCTCACAGGAAAGTGGGCATTTTTGTTTAGTTGGTACCAGGGGTAGCACCAACATCAAAGGCACCTTACAGGATGAGCACTCCCGAGCTAGTGGAGTTCAAGTTGAAGTTGAAGTTGAAGGAAATTCTTGACAAGGGATACATTAGACCAAGTGTGTCCCAGTGTTGTTTTTGAAGAAGAAGAATGGTACTTTGAGGTTGTGCATTGATTACAGGCAGTTGAACAAGGTGAAAATCAAGAATAGGTATTCATTGTCGAGGATCAATGACTTGTTTGATCAGTTGAAGGGAGAAACAATGTTCTTAAAATTTGATTTGAGGTTAGGATATCATTAGCTATGCATCAAAGAAGAGTAAATCTACAACATTTATTTCTGGATGAGGTATGGGAATTATGAGTTTGTTGTGGTTCCTTTTCGTTTGATTAATGCTCTAGCTACTTTCATGTGTTTGTTGAATAGTGTATTTTATCCTTATTTGGACAATTTTGTGATTGTATTAATCATGATATATTGATATATTATAAGAATGAGGAAGAACACGATGAACATTTAGAAGCAATATTGCAATTTCTAAGAAAGCATCAATTGTACGCAAAGCTTAGTAAGTGTAGTTTCTTTCAGAGAAAGGTACATTACTTGGGGCATGTGGTTTCCAACGAAGGCATAGCAATGGATATGGATAAGATAAGAGCTATCATGGAATGGGTAGATCCTAGGAATGTAGATGAGGTTAGATCATTCATGGGATTAGCAGGTTATTATAGGAGGTTCATCAGGAATTTCTCATGGATTTCCTATCCTAAGACATCATTGCTGAGAAAGGGAAAGAAATTTGAATGAATAGAGGAATGTGCAACTAGTTTTGAGTAGTTGAAGCAGTTGCTTACAAATGCTCTAGCTCTAAAGATTACAAATCCATACAAATAGTTCGTGGTGTGTAAAAATTCTTACAAGAGAATACTTGAGGAAATATCTTCTTGGGATAAGATACATGTTTGACCAACCTAATATGAATGTCATGCAAGCTAGATGGTTGGCTAAACTCAGTGAGTTTGACTTCAAGATTAGATACATTAAGGGTAAAGAGAACATGGTTGCAGATGCTCTTAACAAAAGAGTACAAATGAATGATATAGAAGCTATGAGTTCATATGGGATAGATTTATAGGATCAGATCTTACCGGAAGGACATCAGGATGACAAGTACATGGAGCTTAAAAATAGGCTACAATAGTAGGGTATAAGTGAACAAGATGTGGATTATCATCTCACATTAGATGGTTTGGTGATATTTAAGGACAGGATCTATGTGCCAGACAACAATGAGCTCAACAAGATTATCATTAGGGAATTTCCTATCAAGTCATATTCAAGTTACTTGGGATAACATAAGACTCTACTAACTATGAAGAAATCCTACTATTGGCCGAATCTGAAGAAAGAGGTAGCTAAGTTCGTCGTAAGGATTAACAATAGGTAAAATCAAAGTGAAAAGATCCAGGTGGTTTACTATAATTGATTTCGATTCTAGAATGGAAATGGGAGGTTATTTCCATTGTCTTCATAACATGTTTTCTGAGGATATCTAGATAACATGATTCCATCATGGTTGTGGTTGACAGGTTGACTAAGGTAGCTCACTTCATTCCAGTGAATTCTACTCATTCATCTAGCGAGGTAGCTCAAGTCTTCGTCATGGAGATAGTGAGATTACATGGTATTCCTAGGAATATTGTGTCAAACACAGTTGCCAAATTCACTTCCAAGTTTTGGAAATAGTTATTTGTAGGATTCTTTATAGAGTTGGCCTTTAGTACAATGTATCATCTGTAGAAAGATGGACAGACAAAGAGAGTCAACATGATTCTATAAGACATGTTGAGAATGTATGTTATGCACCAACGGAGGAGGTGGGAGGAGTATCTTCCACTTTTTTAGTTTCCTTTCAATAATGAGCATCATGAGTCACCGAGGATGAGTCTGTTTAAGGCACTTTATGGGCGAAGTTGTAACACTCCCAAACTAGAGTGATATAGTGAACAAGGTATTGACTAGACCAGATATTTTGGTAGAGATGGAACAAGAAATGTAGGTTATGAAGAATAATTTAAAGGAAACACATGATAGACAAAAGAGTTATGCAAATCAACACAAGTAATTTAAGGAGTTTTAGGTTGGGTAACATGCGTACTTGTGCATCAATCCCAAGAAGAGATCCTTGAGGATTGGGTCATGTTCCAAGTTGGCACCTTGGTATTGTAGGCCTTTCGGTATTCTTGAGAGGATTAGACTAGAAGCCTACAGACTTGCACTGCCTCCGACAGTTAAAGTCCATGATGTTTTCCATGTTTCATTAATTAAAAGGTATGTGAAATATGTTAATCATGTGATTGGATAGTCTATATTGCAGGTGGAGCTAGAAGGAGAATTCCAATCGGAACTTCAATGAATTTTGCATTGAAATATGCTCATGCTCCATAATCAAGCAATCAAGCAAGTTAAAGTGCAATGGAAGCACTTTGGTCACGATGATTCTAGATGGGAGATGGAGAATCAGATCCGCCCTATGTATCCTTCATTGTTTACTTGTTGAGTTAAGGAGTTTTGTTATATGTACATATTCATGTATGGTTTTTATTGTAAATACCACAATGAGTTGTGTTGTAAATCTCCAATAAGTAGTATGGTTTCCATGTTGTCATGTTGGTTTTTCTTTTCAACAGGTTGTTCATTGTAAATATTGCATCAAGCTAAGTTATAAAGCTCCATAAGTAGTATGTTTTGGTTTTCAATAGTTCTTCTAGTTATAGGTGTCATAGAACACCGAGGACAGTGTTCCCCTAAGGGGGAGGGTTTTGTAATAGCCCCGGGTTAAAATTTCATGTAATAAAGTTAATAAGACCAAGGTCATGAGACACATATTCCAAGTTTAATGCTGGGAAAAACATCCTAATGGGTTTTCATTTCAGTATATTATAGCTAAGTAAATCAGAAAAGGCATTAGAAAAGTCAAAGAGGCATTAATTGGCATTTGATTTATAAAAATAAAGGAAAAATAGGAAAAAGGGAGATGAAAGGTCACAATTTTTCATGAGAGGAAAATTGAAGGAGAAATAGAGGAAATTGAAGAAACTAGAGGCCTCATTAATGAAAATTCTTCTAAGAATTAGTTCATAACCTTTTGTCAGTTTTATCTTAGAGCTCTCTCTAATTTCTCATACTCTTGCACACTTAGAACATTCTTAGATCACTCTAGCACTAGAGAAAGGAAAGCAAAGGAAGGAAAAAAAAGCAAAGGAAAGTAAGGGACAAGTAAGGAAAAGGATCAAGCAGCTTTAGCAGGAATACTTCCAGGTAAAAATTTTCATGTGTTTTTTCCTAGCTGGTTTTTTTTCCTAGCTTGTTTTTGAATGCATGGTACATGCATGTATGTATTTGGTTCTCTTGTTGTCATTGGCATGGGGCTTTCCACGTGTGACAGTGGTTTTATCCTTGCCTTTCCATTTCTGGATAGCCATTGGGTAATGAGGTTATGTTATTCAGTTGAGCTTTGGATTGCAAGATGGTTTTGGAACCAGGTGAGGTGGTCTATGTAAAATTCCCAAGGGCATAGGAATCCCTTGACCGGTTTTGGCGGGATTGCGATAAATCCTGAGGTTGGAGATGAGAAAATTCCTCAAGATATTGGTCAAGAAACTCTGAGGCACCCTATCTTATTTTGAGCCTAGTGATCCCTTGACATGTTTTGGCAAGATTATGGTAAAGCATGAGGGTGGAGGTGGTATAATATTTGGGAAGCCCTAGTTATTATGTTCTTTTTTTGGACCTAGTAATCCCTTGATTGATTTTGGTAGAACTGCGATAAATCCTGGTTATTTATGTTATTCTTTTGAGCCTAGTAATCCCTTGGCCAGTTTTTGGCGAGATTGCGGTACTTCTAAGGGTGGAGGTGGTTTAATCCTGGGAAGCCCTAGTTTTCTTGGTCTTGAGTCCCACTTTCATGCTTGTAATATGTCACGGGGATGATTGGATGAAAGAAATAGTTGGTTCAACTAAATCTATGGTTGGGTGATATGTGGAAATCCCTGACTTGGTTGGCTTTTTCATATGCTATTAAGAGCTCTTTTCTTCTTGTATTTCATGAGTATTTTTAGCATGTTATTATGTGCCTTTGATGGTTGTTCTATCATGGTTATTATTTTGGTTATATGTTGATTATAACCATGGTTTCATAACAGGTTCTAGCTATGGCTCTTGATATGTTTGATTTGTTGATGAATGGTTAATGAATGCATGAGCTAATGGATTTTATTGCATCTATTATGAGAGGGAATTAAGTCTTCTTTATGTTTCTTATATAAGTTTTAGATCCCTATGTTCAGATATGCATTCATGACCTACAAATTAGATGTTCTCAGTATGTTTGACGAAATGCCTCTCATGTTCTAGGTAGTCTAGGTCAAGTTGTGCCTGAAAATTTGTATTTCTAGTATTTTTGGCATGCCATTATTGATTCTGAGAAGTTACAAGAATTTACAGGAAGTGGTCTGAATGTTGACCTAGAATTTAGGCTCAAAATCTGAGACTGCATGCTCCTAAACGGAAAGTTTGTGTTGCAACTCCATGGATGTAGGCTTGTGCATGCATTTGGAGGCTTCCAACCACATGGAGGCCTTGTTGTGGGTGTGGTTGAGGGCCCAAGGCAGAGGAGGGGTCCAACTAGGGTTTGGCCACCTGGGATGGTTTCTCAACACATGAGTGTCTTGTAGGCCCCGTAGGATGTTGTGAAAGGTCAGTTTGTTGTTAGTATTCGAACCCACTTCCTTAAAGGGACCTAGGAGGTTGGGTCATGTCATATTACCTCTCTATATCATGTTTACCTTGGGAAGTCGATGAAATTGGTTAAATGTGGGAGGGGTGGGTTACACCCAACAACACTAAAAAATGTATTCTTTCAACCTAAGAATTGTATTCTGCATGCTATTTTCCTCAATTGACACCTATTGGTAGCCTAACATTATTACAATATTACTAAAATACTTGTCACATTGATTTGATTAACAATTTATTATTCCAAGGATTGGTTATTGATTCCTCACTATGAATATTTTTAAATATTTGTAATCAATAAAAAAAATCCATGTTCCGTGCCTATTTTTGAATTAACATAAGTAGGCTACTATAAGGTGAGGTACTTAGTCAAAGTTGCTCCATTAAGATGTGCTCTTGAATTTTTAATATGATTTATTTGTCCTCTATAAGAGAACATTTGTATATTTTTCCAAAATAGTTATCAAATCAATTGAGTGCGTAAATTAATAGTGTTTTAGCGCCCCTATAGGTAAAGCGAAGATATCTCTTTATTCTTCCACTATCCTCTTGACTCACTTCTAGATTATAAAGAGACTTTATGCCAAGGTCATGCAAGTTGTAGTGACATTCCACTCCCTTTTAAATTGAATCATGAGAGGATAATTTTATCATTTCTAGAGTTTGGAGTCCACCATTTAATGAGATCAAGGAAAATATGTTAATTGGGACTCCCACTAGAGCTATATGGAGATGACCTCATAAGGCAACAATGATTCTATGGGACCTAGACTCATAACAAGAATAAAATTTCCATATATAGGCTTTCCTTGAAAGAACATCTTGAGAAACAAGCCAGGGGACAATATAAAATATCTCACCTTTGAGGGGACTGATGTCGTATGGTAACATTGTTGACTAATGTAGATGCCTCACCTCTCTTCTAGGAAAATAATATTGTATGGTTAGAGGAATGGAATTGTTGCTAATTTTAATCCATTGAGGACCTTAGTTGTGATTAGGTTCATTCAACTACCGCCACTAACATTCAAATTCATCAAATTCTTCTTAACACATATATTTGAATGGAAGGGATGCTCCCCTTTCCTGGACATATTTGGTTCTTCTGGTTGGATCTATTGTAGTTCAAGGTTTTGGGCCAATGATATTATCTCCCTTATCTAGCTCCAAATTAGTCTAATTGAGTATAAATTTTAATGGATTTCATCTTAGCTAGTAATGAACATTTCAAGCAACATTCATGGATGCCATGGGATTTAAACATAGTTATTGATTTGATGAGAATTAAAACCTCAAAATGAGTACTTTATCCCTCCAAAGCCATCTTTTAGTTGAATTTAAACCAAATTAAATCTCCAAATAAGAAAGTATTTCCAATAGTAGCACCATTTTTTTTCATGGTTAAAATTACAACCTTTTTCAACCATGGCCTCAACATCCTTACATGTTGCTAAACAAAGCCTTAAAAATAAATTGAATAATTAAAAGGTTGTGTTAGAAACAATGCCATTTCTTGGGTAGGAGGACAATCACAACTTAGTCATAATTACCATATCAACCCATACTATTAAAACTAAATATGAAAATCAACCCCCAAATTGAAGGATGGTGTTATGAGTAACAAAACTACTATATTTTTCATATTTTGAATTGCGACAAATGTTATTGCGATGACACTCCTAAAGTCAACAACAAATCAAGAAAATGTCTCAAAATAGACTGAAAAGGCATTGCAAATGTCAACAAAAATATTTAAATGCTAAAATAAATGAGAAAAGGGATTAATTTTAAAAGAATACGAGAAAAGAAAAGAAAAAGTGATTAAAAACAATGTTTTTTTCCAAAAATATACAAAAACATATATTATGACGTTTTTTTCCAATCTAATAATAAAATATAAGATTATAAACAAAGGCATTAAAAAAAAAAACACACTTTAGGTTTTTTAATTAATGATAAAATGAAAAAGTATTAAAAAACAATTTTCAAATACATAAAATGAAAATAAATCAATACAAATAAATAAAAATAAAACATAAAATTTTTAATGTTTAAAATAAAACAAAAAATTATTAAATTTTTTAACAAATCAAATGTGAAAAAAAACATATAAAAATATTAAAATGAAATATTTTTAAAATATTAGAAAATCATATTAAAATGAAATATTCTAGAAATATTAGAAAATCATATTTGCAAACCAACAAACAAAAAATTAAAAATAAAGAGCAATCATTTTTGTTTTTAAAATAACATTAAAGGTTGGTGTTGTATGGGGGCATGGCCTAACTACCATAAGTGCACCCAATTATCCTAACTTCCATTCTCTCATAGACTTGAGCTTAATTGGAATGTTGAGTAGTTACTCAATGGAATGGTTGAAAAGAAAATGATTGAGGAAAGTATTATTCTTTTAGATTTAGAGATTGATTTTAATGTTTTTTTTCGAAAATTTGTGAGGATATTACAATTATGGTTGCAAAAGGGTCTAATATTAAATTCCATATAAAGCTTACTATAGGTATTTTCACTTTAAAAAAGAGAGGATAAAAGTAGTTTCTAAATGCAATGTGTTGAAAATAAGGATATGGAGTGTTCTTGTCAAGGTGGTAACTATTACTTTTTTGGAACTTATGTCACGTTCTAGTGTTCTTCAACTTTATATTACCTCTTTTTTCATCTAGCTTGTAATATTTTTCTTGGCATTAGATATCATTTTTCTATCCTTGACTCAGGGAGATATGTTTTCCTTTGGCATGATTATACTATATGAATTCACGAAGTCAAACTCCAACTTTTTCCTCTACTTAAAATTTCCTAGTAGGCGACTCCTAATGAGGAAACTTCCAAGAACTCCACATTTGTTTGAATGTACCTATGCAAGCCATTGTGTTATCTTGCAACCAAATTTGAATGAAAATCACACATACTCAATGTTGAGTGCAAGGCATGGAAGGTAATGTTGTACTCCAACAACAATTGGTCTCTTTTCTTGTGTACAGTAGTCCACCTCATGTATTTGTCATCACAATTTCTAAAGGGTGAAATTCCTTCTTAAGGGCCTCCAAAAAGTACTTAAAGTGGTGTTTTTCATAAATTTTATCAACTCATCATTAGCATGCTTCTTCTAGTAACAATTCCAAGAGTGTTTGACCTTTTTGACATTGATTTTTCTTTTTTGAATAGAGTAATAATCATCGGGAATATTTAATCGGTTATCCAAAACGTCCACATATAATTTGCTATAAATAGATTATTTTCAATGATCAATTATTTCTAGAATGGTTTTGTACTTCTCAAATCATTATTGATTGAAAGCATCCCCACCACTCTTAATGGTGATTGAATGATTTGGTCAAAATCATCCATCATCTTGATCCTATATTGTAAAATGGATTCCTTGGTCAATAGTTTGATAATATTGCTTGTTATAACATCTTTATTTTCTTCTCCCATAATAGGTTGCTTGGGCTAGTAGGATTAGTCTTCCGCAGGGCTAGTCCAAAATGCAACTCCCTATACCCTAACCTAATTAGTTCCATCTATGGATAGACAACAAAGATTTGATTGGTTATATACCAATAATCCAAAAATATGCAAAGAACGAAATGAAGGTATAAATATAAATGTAAAGATATAAAGATATTTTAGAGAGCATAATAATATAGTAACTCCAAATTTTTTATATAAATTGGAGAAAGGTTGTAATGAGTAGAATAATACAAACCATTTAGAATGGTGACAACTTGTCTTTGAAAGGAAATATGTTGAACACTCTCATTTGCAAGAAGATATTACAAGAGGTACGAATGGTTTGTTAACATAATGTATGATCCCCTAGGATGCAAAAATAAAAAAGAGCCAAAAACCTATGAAATGATTCGCCAAAAGAAATGTGGGCCTTTGAGGAGGTTGGTTGGCAAATAAAACATTTTGGTGGTGTAACATTTTCTACAAACTCCATTTAAGGTGTTTTTTGCATTATTGAAAAGTTAATCCATGCTCTAACAAGTTTAATAAAACTCATAATCAAATAGGTCAAATGCCAAAAATGAAAGAAAAATACCCAAAAAAATGATGAAATTTTAGGCCTTATAATTTGTAGCAAAACTACACACATTTCAAACAATTTTGAATGTTCCAAGTCAATAGTGACCCTCCTATTTAAATTATTATAGCATTCATGGTATATGCTATTTTTTATATTGATATATTCATACTTTGAGTTCTTAAATTCATTATAAAAACATGATATGTGTTGTAGTTTAAGTAGAAATCTTTCTTAATTTTGAAAAAAGTGATATAGATTCCTTAATCTAGTCTAATATTTGATGCTAAATCTAACCCACAACATAAAACACTAACTCATAATAATAATAAAACATATATATAGAGAGAGGGGAGGATAGAGAACGGAGGAGGGGAAGCTAAGGGTGTGTTGGCAAGGTTTCTGTTGGCTGTGTTTTTTTCTCCTTCAGTCAATCTAATCCTGACATTAGAACCACCTCATGCATCATCGCCGGGGCCCGATCTCATTGCTTACGAATACAGATCTGATACAGGATTTCTTGATGGGCTCGAAAACTGGTACCTACCTCCTGTGCGGGGATGGAGTCTACAAGTTGGGATGCTCGCCAGATACCACCATCAGTCTATGAAGATAGAACTCTTTCTCTTCCCAGATATCTGCAAGGACGTTGAAGGAAACGAGGGACACCGCAACCATGAACTGGGCCTGGATCTCTACAGAATTATGGTGGCCCTGGCACAGATCTCACATCGCTGCCAGCTCATAGTCACAAAAGTATTTTCAGACAGATATGAAGACAAAACCTTTGATCTAGTAGCAGCTCGTCCACCCATAATGATTCTCTTCATTGATCCGTGGTTACAGAGACTAGATCTGGATAATCACTATCCCCTGAGCGAATACAAATGCCAAAATGGAGAAGTTGAATTCAGATACGAAGACAAAACCACGGATCTAGTAGCAGCTCGTCCACCCATAATGATTCTCTTCATTGATCCGTGGTTACAGAGACTAGATCTGGATAATCAGTATCCCCTGAGCAAATACAAATGCTAAAATGGAGAAGTTGAACTAGATCTGGGGAGTCTGTTTTGCTTCTCGCTAGATCAGATCTCCCCCCATCGCAATGGGTTGTTTTGCTGATCGGGCCATCACCTACTTGTCCCTTGTCCAGATCTAATCAATCGAAACTGGGAGATATACAACAGTTCATGTTTCCCTTGGAAAAACTGTGGACCAAAACTTTTACCTTGGGATCTCGTGATACCTATGAAAAAAGGACTTTTGGTGAAGGAAATTACACCAGACCAACTTCATTTACTCAAGGAAGGGTCTTCTATGGAAGTTCTGGGACTACAGTATGCAATCCACTGTGGGAGACGAGTGATACAAACCCGGAAATTAGGAATACACACACAGTAGATCTGGATCTGATCCAAATATTTACAAAAATATGCAAGGGAAGACTATTTTCCAGTAGATCTGGAATGGGATTCGGATTCAAGACATAAAGTGTGAGATTCAAAAACAGTTGGGTATATCAGCAAGTATGCAAAACTTGATTCATACAGGGAAAACACTGCAGGAGAATCTCACGCTATAGGACTATGGCATTGGCATTACTACTGATTTGACCATCATCCTCAACCTGAGATTGCAAGGAGGATGCCATGGTACCATATCAAAGGGCACAAGCTCTTTCCAGGACGCAGTCAATGGAAAGGGAGAATCCCAAATCAAACCAGCTCCGCTTCCAAATCTACCTAGACCCTATATCATGGAGCAGAAATCACAGATTCCATATTCTCATGCAGTGATATGTAGATTTAACTGATTTTGGCCTAAATTAGACGCTCTACATCAATGGATTTTTTCTACCTAGACACCAAATTGTGATATTCATCTATCTTCCAAGGGGTTTTTAATTGTCAGATTTGAAACAATAAAGGATAAAGAATATGTCCTAAATGAGGGACTATGCTTCTGGGGAAATGCAGGGCTCTTCATGACACCTTATTTCCCAAAATTTATCGCTACCGCCATGGTGGTATCCAAAATGCCTATATGGGTCACGATACATAATCTACCACTACATTTTTGGCACCACAAAGTATTAGAAGGAATTAGCAACTCCCTCAGGAATTTTCTTAAGACTAATGTGGATTGACTTTCAAAATGCATTTTTACCTTTGCCGGAATCTACGTTGAAGTAGATCTTAGCCAAGGTTTACCTGACCGCATTTTGTTGGTTCACAAAAATATTCAGTGGACATGACCACTAGCCTATGAAAATACGACATTCCACTGTCGTGGATGTCTACAGATAGGCCACCTTCAAAGTGCATGCCCACAAGCTAAAAAAAAAACCAAAAAAACTAAGAAACAATCACAAAAGCAAAAAGGATGGCGAACTCCCACAAAATACCACAAACAACAATAAACAGAATGCTTAGAACTTCTCACAGAAGGTCGAGAACGAGCACAACTCTGCATTAATTCTGAGGTCTACCATCCCACAGTAGTAGAGTGAGCAACACACCTGTGGAAAAGAGGTAAGCGGCAACAAACGACTACATGGATCAGAAAGCTCTGATTTTGACAAAGAACTCACAACAACTACAAAAGAGAATCAAATGTCTATTGTAACATCCACACCCACTTTTACCCCCTAATTAAATTTTAATATAAATTTTAGCTTTCTTAAAATTATTATAATACTATTTTATACCATATTTTTTTTATAAAATTTAACTAAATCAATATAAATATCAAACATATGTAATTTAATCCACCATACTATTTTTAGATTTTATGCTATTATAATAGGTTAGTATAAATTTCCCCAAATACAAATTTATATCATTTAAGAATAATACAAGTTTATATATATATAGATCTTTGACGAGAGCCTCGAGATCAAAATGGCTATTTGACTTTTTTAGGTTAGAATGGATATCTTGATGAAATGAAAGCGGAGTTGCACTTTCATCTACGAGCTTTATGTATTAGCTTTCAGTAGATCTTCTGTATTAGCTTTCAGTAGATCTTCTGTTCTTCAAGTTTAAAAAATTAAAAACTTTTGCAAGCTACATTGTTTAGCTTTCCCACTGTTTCTTGCTTGTTTTCCTTTCCACCATGTTAATGGCAAATTATCAGTAGCTTATTTTTGTTTTACTGAAACTTCTCTCTTGAGTCGCAATGCGAGGATGAAGACCTAAATATTTATGTCTGGAGTTGTGAGATATGTTTATGAACACATTAATATCTTCTAAGCTTTTGTACTCATCTTATAGTTGTGCAGAGTTTGCTAGTTTTGTTCGGCATCCTTACCAATGCTTAGCGTGATATGTCTATTAACATATTAATATCTTCTAGTGAGCATTTGTACTGATATTCTAGTTATTCAGAGTTAATTTAATATCTTCTAGTGAGCATTTGTACTGATATTCAGTTATTCAGAGTTAGCCAGATTTGGGTGGCATCCTTAGCAATGCTTAGCATCACATGCAGTTCTCCTAATGACAAACTGATTTGCGCCCTAGTGTTAAAAATGACAGGTGTATTGTAAGTGAGGTTTAGCTAGCCCACTACATGGTGTATTGATTTCCATGGTAGCAAATGGTTACACTCCATGTATTGATTTCCATGGTAACAAATGGTTATACTCACTATCATTTATATTGTTTTTTCCTTCTTTGCTGATTGATATTTTCCCATTCTAAGAATGTTTGAGCATTGCAGACTACATTTTCAAGAGACAAGATCTTCTGATCCCTGTGAGTCTATTTCAATCCTTTGTGAGTCTTCACTCATAACTGATCTGGCCTGTGCACTATTTCCAAACCTCTTAATTTTGTGTGGACAACTAAATTTGCCATTTTCAAAAGTTTAAATTTGGGAGTGTTTGAATTGTTATTTTGATGGTGGAAAAAGTTTGAGCACCATCCAGAACTCTTGGAACTGCTATAACCCAGATTGCCAAAAATTTCTGCCAAATTATCTCAAAATCCTACCAAAATGTCAAAATTTCTAGTTTTCCAAACAAAATTGTGGTATTTTAAAGTGCTATAATTTTTTCTATTTTATATATGGAAATTATAATATATATATATATATATATATATATATATATATATATATATATATACTTAAAAATCATATATTATATATATAATTATGATTAGTATCAAATTGTTTAAAATGTAATTAGAATATAAAAACATGTGTTAGTAATTATTAATTTTAAATAATAATAATAACTTTATTGATAATTTTAAATTTATATATATCTAATTATATAAAATTTATATTTATATTTATATTTAAATATATATATAGTTATATATATTTAATTTTAAGGTCATTGTTAAGCTAGACATTAAATTGGTGTATGAAACCTTTTGTTTGTGGGACAAGGGACTCACCATTTCACTGCTAAGTCAACCAAGGTATATATACTCTACCCTTTTGATTTTGAATCTGTGACATGTGATCTTTAAGAGGAAACACATGCTCTTAACCATTAGGCCATATATATATATATATTAAAATCATTCATAGAGCCTTGAATAGACCGTAAACTCCTTGATGTGAAGTTACTAGTTCAATTCCTTTCCCAGATATGAGTGATGTATTAGACATGATGAAACTATAATCTTCTCAAACTTAGGAAAAAAAAAAAAAAACAAACAAACAAACATAATATTAAAATATAATATAAAAATTTAACACAAAAAAAAAAAAAACTTTATAAACTTTATATTACATTTATTCTTATCTATTCTTTATACAACTATTTACTTGAATTATGATAAGCAATCATTATTATGATCAATTTAAATTTTTTATTTTTGTTTTTAAATTCAAAATTAATTGAAAATAAAAAATAATATAAGTTACCTTAAAAAATATCATTAAAATGGAAGAACAAAGACTGGTAAACGCCAAAGTATCATTATGCAAAACCAAAAACTATTTTCAAGTCACAGGATATTTTTTATCTATGTTTATACATTATATACTGTCATATTCCCAGAGTGTTGTAAATATTTTTTTATTGTTACCTCAGTTAAAAAAAAAACATAAATGAAAGGATGGTGATTATGATCTGTTGCATAAATTAATTGATATCTACTTTTTGGAATCGTGGAATAATTTTCCAGTAACAGGATGATATGTAACTTAAAAGAGTTAATATATATATAAAAAAATATAATAAAGAAACGGTTGCAAAACCCTAACCACTTTTTTCCCCTCCGTAACTATGGAATAGGTTCCAAGAAAAAGGGAAGAGAGAGAAAAAATAAAGAGGATTGTGCTATAGAGGACAGACAGTAAGGTAATGGGTAGCTTACCACGTCTGGTGAGGATCAGATGGTAAGAGCGCAGAGCGCTGCAACTAGCTAAGACTGTTGTCTTAGAGCGAGCTAGGGGAGAGACTGGTCCTGAAAGACAGTCTCGCGGTCGGGAGGTGGACTAGCTACAGAGAAGCAAGTTGACTGTATCAAAAAAAAAAAACAGGAAGCAGAAGGGCATCTACGGCAGACAATACAGGTACGCAGTTCTGTCCAAATTTTAAAGAGTAAGGAATGTTAATAATACCTGTATGCTGTAGAAAATTTAGTGGAAAGTGTAAGGGTGCACAGATGAGAAGTCCATAATTTTGTTAAAAGAATATTGTTGTTAGCTGGTTTGGGAAGGAAGACCGTATAAAGGTCAGACATACCCTATAGGACTGACGATGACCGTATAATTAAACTTCTCCCAGAGTTAAATAATAAAAATAGGCTAGTGGGTACAGGATGCTAGTTGTGGGTGGACAAGGCAGCACAATTGTTTTGCTGTAAAGAAATTGCATCTGTATTAAACTAGTATTTCTCTTTACATAAATGCTCGGCTGTAAGAATTACTTAACCTGTAATTATAACCAGTAAATCAGATCTAGGGTACTTGGCAAGGAGGAGATTCCCTCAGGCAAGCAACAAAAAAAAAAAAGTATAACAGTACGCTAGGAAGAACCGGGATGGGGTGTGTGCTGTTCAGATTTCCCCCCCAAACGATATCAAGATCTTGACTGAAGGTATTATGTCTATGAAGGTCTTCGTTGTCTTTGAGTAGAAAATTCACCTGTCTAGGCCCGCGAAGTCGCCCCCAAGGAGCTCGGCAAGGGGCGGGAAGGGCCATAAGCTCGAATGAGTTTACAAGCCATTGCCCTATATCCACCCCATTACGTCGGGACATCGGGCCATGGGATGGAAGGGCTACAGGCACGTAAGGGAGCAGGTCGAATCTTCTTAACATAGAAAGGAAGACAAATCACATGCATCTTGTCGCGAAGGATATATTAGCCATATAAGCCATGCAAACAACCATTTCCAAATAGGAAACAAAGACCTGAAACCCTTTGGGTGGAAAACCACAGCTCATGAGTTTTAAAGACTGAAAGAAAACTTCTAATGGGAAGTCGCGGACTGGAAATTTCCCTACCATGAATTAACATTAATTTCTATATTGCTATCAAAGAAAATACGACAATCTTATGAAAACTGTAATCTGTAGAACAAAATAACCATCCTTCAATTGGCAATATGTAAAGCAAAATATACATCATATAAAAACAGTTCTGAGGACGAGGAACAAGCGCTTATGCACACAAAATAACAATATTCACCATACATAAGGGCGAGCGGAGAACTATAGCCAGCCCAGAAAATCCAGGCATTAACATGCATAAAAAAAAAATACAGTGCGAAGTCGCTCCTAACCCACGCCTATTAAATATATAAAGAAATGAAAACCCTGAAACTCTTGAATTACAAGGATTTCTGCTAATTGCCAGCCAAGCTTTGGCAGGAGAGACTCCCGTACCTGGGAATCAGGCATGGAAGAGATGGGGTTTACCCCTAGTCCAGGCTAGCCACCGAGTTAGGGTTGGCGTCCCGCCTGAAAACAGAAAAGCACAAACTCTAATAAGTACTAGGTACGCCGCAATCAAAAAACTACTTAAGGAGCTATGCTCAGTTTATCATAATATTACCTGCTAGGAACCCCGGCCGGAGTGTGCGCAAAATTGACTCTAGTCTTGCTGGCCGCCCCATAGCCAAGAGCATGTAGTCGCATAACCATATATCATCAAAAGCTTTAAAACGCATAACAAAGATAGAGATGTATATAACAATGGAAGCAGAATAACCAAACCCTGTTCGCTCTTCCCTAAGATGTCATGTGCCATTTTGCGGGTAGCTGGACAAAGTTTGCAAGACAGCTTCTAGGTCCGAGTGCGGACAGAGACACTGAACAAACCCTCCGAGTGGGAGACCGACTAACCCAAATGAGCCAGTTTTCGAGGCCAACAACAGTATAAGTTGGTAGGTCACGATAACACTCCACCCAACCACCGTTGGATTGACTGAGGTATCTCCCCTCCATCGATTCAGCGAGAATCACCATGTAAAGTAGAAGGTAGGACATGCCTGCAAACCTCATACAGCACGAGGCCAAGCAGCAATTAATTCCCTTAAAAATAGATAAGACACGTCACAGGTTGGCATATGAAAAATCCAGGCTCAGCTCATCAGCAAGCGCCGCGTGGAGTGTTCATGCAACAAGTTCATGATGCAACAAATGCGAAACAGTACCAGATTAATGTAGGCAGAGATATGAGTTTAACTAATCCCTAGGGAATCCATAGCATGAGGTTTAATTTAATGTAATCTGCAGATTTAATTATGTATATCTATAAAAAAAAATTACGTGTGGAGACATTACAAGTGGTATCAGAGCTTAGGAACAAAACTGTGGCCTCTGGGTACTAGGAAACCAGGCAACAAAGCAAAAAAAAAAACTATTAACCCACTGTATTTACAACTTATCTCGTTTCTAAAGAATGTATAAACAAACAGATAATGTGATGACCTTTCTGATGTTACTTGTTTTGTGGTAAGCACAGGAACAACAAACAACATGAGAAGAACAGACAACGCCTCCCATAGGTTTGGGGGGGTCAGGGGCCTGCAGCAAGTTCTGGAAACAATCCCGAGTTATGGGTTCAGCTGGGTGAGGAAGCACGTAATACTAACATGGCGATTTTGGAAACAGTACAAGAACTGAAAAATGAGATGGCCCGGTTACGAGAAGATAATGCACGGTTGACTATGGAGCAGGAGAGGATCATAAAAAGCCTATCTGATAGGTAGAATCAGCAGCCACCGAATCCCAGCACTGAACAGCAAAGAATTTCAGGATAACAGATCCCCCACACAGAGCCTGAAGAATCAGAAGGAAGGGAGGAGGAACGTTTAGATAATGCTTCTGAACAGCAGACATCCAAAAGGCAGCGGATAGAGCTGCAAGGAGAATTCCGTAAAATCAAGCCGCCGCACTTTGATGGAGAACAGGAGGAAGTAGCGGAGGCCTGGTTGATCAATATGAACAAATATTTCCAGCTGTATGAATATGACCACAACCTCAAGGCGCGGTTGGCCATTTTCCAATTACAGGGAAAGGCCACCCTGTGGTGGGAGGAGGTTAAAATGGTAAAGGGTGTAAGCGAACAGAATATCACCTGGGAGAATTTTCAAAGATATTTTAAGGAAAGGTACCTAACCGAATGCTTCTACAATGAGAAGGCAAGAGAATTCCATGACCTGCGGTTGGGGCAGCAGACTATGGACGAATTTATTACTCGCTTTACCTCCCTACTTCGTTATGTGCCCTATATACGGGAAGAAAAAGCTAAAGTACAGAGGTTTGTTAGCAGCTTACCGTCAAGTATGAGGGAAAGGATTGAATTTGACAACCCAAAGATGATGGACGAGGCTATTCGCAAGGCCCGAATTTGCTATCAGCAAAGCAAGCAGAAAGGAGATGCCCAGGGTAAGAAATGGGTCGATAAGAAAGGCAGCAAATTCGCTGGGAGCACAAAAAGTAATCGCGGTGGAGGGAGCAAAGGATTCGCCAAGGGGAAAATCAGCAGAAATTCACAGAAAAATACACTCCGACTGCAGCCCCCCAGTGAGTCTAGAACCAATGAACGAACCGGGAAAATAGACAGCGACGGGACAGCAAGGCCCCCAGTCCAATGTTGGGGCTATGGTGGGCCCCATTACGTGAAAAACTACCCCCAGCGAAAAGGAGCTGAACAGGTTTCCTAGGTGTATGAAGCCTCTACAGTTGGCGAAGTAGGACGAACTCTGCCAAAGATTAATGCTGCTTTAGAAGATCATCAGGCGGAGTACCAGCCGACCATGGTGGAATTTGAAGGTAAACTCTTAGACCTTGCTGTAACTATTTTAATAGACCCTGGTGCAACGTTAAGTTACATTAGTCCTAGAATTGTGGAACATTGTAAGTTGCAGCCTGTTAAGTTTAAGACCCCCTGGCTAGTTCAGCTGGCCACAGGGGCAAAAAGGCGGGTAATGTCCAAGGTCAAAAACTGCCCAATAAAAATAGCATGATAGTCCGTGACAGTGGATCTAAATGTTCTTCCCCTTGGCTCTTACGATATATTGATTGGTATGGACTGGCTAGAGAAACGCTGGTCCATAATTAATTGTAATACCAAGACTATCAGTGATAAGGATGAGCTGGGAATAAAACAAGAGGTGCAGGGGATTAAACAGTCAACGCAGCTTCAGCCCATAACTGCCTCGCAATTAGCAAAATGCATCCAGAAAGGGTGTCAAATCTATGCCATCTAAGTGGGGTACGCCAAATCGAAAGACAAAACAGCTACATTGGAGAATATTCCTATGATACAGGAATTTGCTGATGTATTTCCAGAGGAAATACTGCGATTGCCACCGAAAAGGGACATAGATTTTACAATAGAACTGGTGCCGGGGGCAGCCCCAGTTTCTCGGGCTCCCTACAGGATGAGTGTACCAGAATTAACAGAGCTGAAGATGCAATTATAAGAGCTGCTGGACAAAAAATACATTCACCCATGTGTGTCCCCTTGGGGAGCCCGGTATTGTTTGTGAAGAAAAAGGACGGGACTCTCCGCATGTGTATGGATTATCGCTAGTTAAACAAATTGACAATCAAGAACAAGTACCCTCTGCCCCGAATCGATGAGCTGTTTGACCAGGTGAAGGGAGCAACAGTTTTCTCAAAGATTGATTTGCGATCTGGGTATCACCAAATCCGAATTAAAGAAGAATACATAGCTAACACAGCGTTTAGAACGCGGTATGGTCACTATGAGTTTGTGGTGTTACCCTTCGGGTTGACCAACGCTCCTGCCACCTTTATGTGTTTGATGAATAGTGTGTTTCATCAGTATTTAGATAAGTTTGTGCTGATCTTTATTGACGATATATTGATTTACTCTCAGACTAAAGAGGAGCATCAGAAGCACCTCAGGTTAGTATTGAAAACCCTCCAAGAACACCAATTATATGCCAAGTTTAGTAAATGTGAATTCTTTAAGGAGCAGATACAATATCTGGGCCACATCATCACTAAAGATGGGATTGTCGTGGATCCTGAAAAGATTAGGACCATCATGGAGTGGCCAGTACCCAAAGATGTGGCAGATATCTGATCTTTCATGGGGCTAGCAGGTTATTATCGACGGTTTGTAGAGGGTTTTTCAAGAGTAGCTTATCAAATCACATCCTTGCAGAAAAGAGGGAAAACTTTCAGGTGGACTCCTGAGTGTCAAAGAAGCTTTGAGCAACTGAAATATCTACTCACTACAACACCTGTTCTAAGCATAGCCGACCCCAGTAAAGAGTATGTGGTGTGTACTGACGCAAGCAAGGAAGGGGTAGGAGGTGTGTTAATGCAAGAAGGAAAAGTGATAGCATATGAATCAAGAAAGTTAAAAGAGCATGAGCAGAAATATTCTGCTTACGATCTAGAGCTGGCTGCTGTGATTCACGCCCTGAAAATGTGGCGACATTACCTTATGGGGAAGAAATTCCTGTTATTGACAGACCATCATAGCCTGACCAATTATTTCAATCAGCCCACTCTAAATGCGAGACAAGCTCGGTGGGTGGATTTTCTGAGCAGTTTTGATTTTGAGATCAAGCATTTAAAAGGGAAGGAGAATCGGGTGGCTGACGCATTGAGTCGGAAGTTGCAATGCTTATATGAGGTTTCTTGCAGCGAAGGGAAAATCCCCTTCGGGGAGATGATCCAGAAGGCAGCCGAACAAGATGTTGTTTATCAGCTAATAAAACAGCAAGTACAGCTGCCGAACAACAATGAAAAACAGCCAGATTATGCTTTAGATGCTGCTGGGAAGTTGTACTATAAGGGTAGGCTGTACGTACCCAATCAAAACAACATCAAAAACCTGATATTAGATGAGTACCATAGAAGTCATTATGCCGGACACCCAGGATATCAAAAGATGGTCACTGCACTCCGGAAAGGGTATTATTGGCCGGGAATGAAGAAAGAGGTGGCTGGATACTTGGCTCGATGTCTAGAATGCCAGCAAATTAAAGCAGAACACCAACATCCTGCGGGTCTGTTACAACCAATACCCATACCGGAATGGAAGTGGGAAACCATCACCATGGATTTCATAACAGGGTTGCCTAAATCAAAGAAGAACAATGACTCCATCATGGTCATAGTGGATAAACTAAGCAAAGAAGCACACTTTATACCTGTGCAATCTACGTACAGAGTTGTGCAGATCGCTCATGTGTTCATGCAAAATATATTTAAGCTGCATGGGCTACCTAAGATAATAATTTCAGATTGGGATGTAAAATTTACATCGGTCTTTTGGAGGACATTATTTGAAGAGTTGGGAACTCAACTGAACTTTAGCACGGCCTATCACCCTTAAACCAACGGGCAAACTCAGCAGGCGAATCAGGTGGTGGAAGATATGTTGAGGGCTTTTGTGATGCAGCAACCAAACAAGTGGGAAGACTATCTTCATTTGGTGGAGTTCGCATATAATAATGGCTACCACACATCACTACGGATGAGCCCTTTTGAAGTATTGTATGGGCGAAAGTGCCGCACACCCTCAAGCTAGAGTGGATCGGAAGACAAACTGAGATTAGGCCCTGACATGCTTAAGGAAATGGAGGAACTGGTAAAAAATGTGCGCTCTAATCTGAAAGCAGCTCAGGACAGACAAAAGAACTTCGCTGACCAGAAAAGGAGGTTTAAGGAATACCAGGTCGGCGATCATGTGTATGTGAGGATTCGAGCCAAGAAGAGCACACTACAGTGGAGTGGGAGCTCTAAGTTGGCACCTCGATACTGTGGACCATTCCAAATCTTAGCGAGAATTGGACCAGTGGCATACCAACTCGCTCTGCCTAGTCACATACGCGTTCACAATGTTTTTCATGTCTCCGTATTAAAGAAATATGTTTATGATCCTAAACATGTAATTAATTGGCAGGAAATTCAGGTGAGAATTTTCTCCAAAGATCAATTTAAATGTTTCCTCTTAAAAGGAAAACTGACTCAGGATATTGCATGTTGCAGGTAGAACCGGAAGGAGAAATCCGGGTCGAACCACTGAGCATTCTCGACCGGAGAGAAGTCACGCTACGAAAGCGGGATATTACCCAAATTAAAGTGCAGTGGCAGCACTTCGGGCCTGATGAGGCCACTTGGGAGGATGAAGAATTTATGAAACAGACTTACCCAGGGTTGTTTAAAACTGAAGGACATCGGGACGATGTCTAGTTTCAGGAGGGGGAGATGTCATATTCCCAGACTGTTGTAAATATTTTTTTTATTATTACCTCAGTTTTAAAAAAAACATAAATGAAAGGATGGTGATTATGATCTGTTGCATAAATTAATTAATATCTATTTTTTGGAATCGTGGAATAATTTTCTAGTAACAGGGATGATATGTAACTTAAAAGAGTTAATATATATCAAAAGAAAAATAATAAAGAAACGGTTGCAAAACCCTAACCACTTTTTCCCCTCCCTAACTGTGGAATAGGTTCCAGGAAAAAGGGAAGAGAGGGAAAAAAAAAGAGGATTGTGTTATAGAGGACAGACATTCAGGTAATGGGTAGCTTACCACGTCTGGTGAGGATCAAATGGTAAGAGCGCAGAGCACTGCAACTAGCTAAGACTATTGTCTTAGAGTGAGCTAGGGGGACACTGGTCCTGAAAGATAGTCTCGCGGTCGGGAGGTGGACTAGCTACAGAAAAGCAAGTTGACTGTATCAGGAAAAAAAAAAAAATAGGAAGCAGAAGGGCATCTATGGCAGACAATACAGGTACGCAGTTTTGTCCAAATTTTAAAGAGTAATGAACGTTAATAATACCTGTATGCTATAGAAAATTTAGTGGAAAGTGTAAGGGTGCATAGATGAGAAGTCCATAATTTTGTTAAAAGAATATTGTTGTTAGCTGGTTTGGGAGGGAAGACTGTATAAAGGTCAGACATACCCTGTAGGACTGACCATGACCATATAATTAAACTTCTCCCAGAGTTAAATAATAAAAATAGGCTAGTGGGTACAGGATGCTAGTTGTAGGTGGACAACGCAGCACAATTGTTTTGCTGTAAAGAAATTGCATTTGTATTAAACTAGTATTTCTCTTTACATAAATGCTCGGTTGTAAGAATTACTTAACCTGTAATTATAACCAGTAAATCAAATCTAGGGTACTTGGCAAGGAGGAGATTCCCTCAGGCGAGCAGAGACAAAAAAAAAAAAAGTATAACAGTACGCTCAGAAGAACCGGGATGGGGTGTGTGCTGTCCAAATTCCCCCCCCCAAACGATATCAAGATCTTGACTGAAGCTATTATGTCTGTGAAGGTCTTCGTTGTCTTTGAGTAGAAAATTCACCTGTCTAGGCGTGCGAAGTCGCCCCCAAGGAGCTCGGCAAGGGGCGGGAAGGGCAGTAAGCTCGAATGAGTTTACAAGCCACTGCCCTATATCCGCCGCATTATTTCGAGACATCGGGCCATGGGATGGAAGGGCTACAAGCACGTAAGGGAGCAGGTTGAATCTTCTTAACAAAGGAAAGGAAGACAGATCACCTTCATCTCGTTGCGGAGGCTATATTAGCCATATAAGCCATGCAAATAACCATTTCCAAATAGGAAACAAAAACCACAGCTCATGAGTTTTAAAGACTGAAAGAAAACTTCTGATGGGAAGCTGCAGAGTGGAAATTTCCCTGCCAGGAATTAACATTAATTTCTATATTGCTATCAAAGAAAATACGACAATCTTATGAAACTGTAATCTGTAGAAAAAAATAACCATCCTTCAATTAGCAGTATGTAAAGAAAAATATACATCATATAAATACAGTTCCGAGCACGAGGAACAAGCGCTTATGCGCACAAAATAACAATATTCACCATACATAAGGGCGAGTGGAGAACTATAGCCGGCCCAGAAAATCCAGGCATTAACATGCATAAAAAAAAATATAGTGCAGAGTCGCTCCTAACCCATGCCTATTAAATATATAAAGAAACGAAAACCCTGAAACTCTCGAATTACAAGGATTTCTGCTAATGGCCAGCCAAGCTTTGGCAGGAGAGACTCCTGTACCTGGGAATCGGGCATGGAAGAGATGGGGTTTACCCCTAGTCCAGGCTAGGCACCGAGTTAGGGTTGGCGTCCCGCCTGAAAACAGAAAAGCACAAACTCTCATAAGTACCAGGTATGCCACAATAAAAAAACTACTTAAGGAGCCATGCTCAGTTTATCATAATATTACCTGCTAGGAACCCTGGCTGAAGTGTGCGCAACACTGACTCTAGTCTTGCTGGCCGCCCCATAGCCAAGACCCTGTAGTCGCATAACCATATATCATCAAAAGCTTTAAAACACAGAACAAAGATAAAAATGTATCTAACAATGGAAGCAGAATAACCAAACCCTGTTCGCTCTTACCTGAGATGTCATGTTCCATTTCGCGGGTAGCTGGACAAAGTCTACAAGATGGCTTCCGGGTCCAAGTGCAGACAGAGAGACTGAACAAACCCTCCGAGTGGGAGACTGACTAACCCAAATGAGCCAGTTTTCGAGGCCAACAACAGTATAGGTTGGTAGGTCGCGATAACACTCCACCCAACCACTGTCGGATTGACTGAGGTATCTCCCCTCCGTCGATTCAGCGAGAATCACCATGCAAAGCAGAAGGTAGGACATGCCTGCAGGCCTCGTACAGCACGAGGCCAGGCAGCAATTAATTCCCTTAAAAATGGATAAGACACGTCATAGGTTGGCATATGAAAAATTCGGGCTCAGCTCATCAGCAAGCGCCGCGTGGAGTGTTCATGCAACAAGTTCATGATGCAATAAATGCAAAACAGTACTAGATTAATGTAGGCGGATATATGAGTTTAACTAATCCCCAGGGAATCCATAGCATGAGGTTTAATTTAATGTAATCTGCAGATTTAATTATGTATATCTATAAAAAAAAAAATATGTGTGGAGACATTACATATACAATTAGCAATAGTCTTAGAATGCGATTCTGTATATAGTACGCCCATGAATGTACATAACACTCTATATATATATATATATATATATATAAGGGAGGACTGTGCCCTCGGATCCACCGAGGTTGGCGGACTCCATCGCCATCTGCCTTCTTTTCTTATAGCTTGCTTTGAAGCATGCTTGTCGAAGGCGTTTGGTTCTTTCATCAAGCTCAATGCCCGCCATTTCTTCCATGGGCCTCTTCTGTTCTTCCAATATTTCCACAGCATTTCTCAGCCGTGCGTTGCTCAGCCCTCCTTTGTTCTTTTCCAGCTCCTGAAACTTAGTATTGGTGTCACTATCATTTTATCATTTCAATCAAATTCTTAGTATTAGTATCACTATCATTTTACCATTTCAATCAAATTAATTTTTATTTTCTTCTTAAATTACTAGCAACCAGCTTCTCTAGATGCCACACATATATATATGAAGAACTCATAATTTAGCCTACAAAATTACTCAAGTCCTCAGCTTACCTGAATATTGTGAATCAGGCTTTCTAGACTCTTCAAACTCCCTCCATCTTCAACTCCTTTGTGGCTTGAGTTATTGGCATGTGGAAATACTGAGAGAGTTCGCTTAGGGTAATATCAGTTATTCTATCTGTAGAGCCTCGCTGACGACTATATCTATTGATAAATAAAAAACACTTGCTTTACAAACTTTCACAGAAACTAGCTTTTAAATGAATGAAACTGTTACTAAAAGTATTAATGTGTGTGTTTGAAACATATCTATTTATTTATTAATCGAAAATGAAAAGTTTCTTTAAAATCGGTTGATTGCACAGTTATTAAGAAAATTTTAAAAATAAAATATATCATAAAAAATGGGAAAAGAACTTCTTCTAACTGAATCAATGTGTGTATTTATATCTATTTGTTTATTAACCGAAAATGCAAAATTTTTTATAGCTATATTTGATTTTAAAATAGATGGATAACAAAGTTATTAAGAAAATCTCAAATATAAAATATATCAGAAAAAGTTGAGAAAATAACTTCTTCCGGAATGAATTTTAATAAGGGATAGATGTTATTTTCAGACTCTCATTCTCTGATATATATATATATATATATATATATATATATATATATATATATATATATATATATATATATATATATATATATATATATATATATATATATATATATATATATATATATGATACAGACAAAGAAATAAAAACTTTGATCTTTAAAGTTGGTTGATTATAATAATATTAAGAAAATCTCACAAATATGGTCAATTGGTCAATTAGAGTCAATTGAGAAAACAATTCAAAGTCTTCCTACATGAATTTCAAATTTCAAAATTAAAATTATAAATTACTAAGAAGATGTTAAGCTCCATTAATTTTTTGCACAATTGCTGCCTACAATTATGGAATTTAAACTGCAGTCTTTCCTTAACTTATGGAAACCAACTGCAGTAGTTTCCTTAAGTTAAGGAAATCAACTGCAGTTAATAAATTTATTGCTGGGAGCTACTGAAGTGGTCCATTACTCCCATCTGGAGTTCTCTGCCTTGATCTGTGGGACATCTAACCCATAGCTATCAGAAGCTTGATGGAAGCTTGGCTATAAATTCATCTGTTTGGTCCCCAAGCTTGCATCTCAATCCCCTTCAGTTTTTCATACCATCTAGCTGAGATAGCAGAGCTTAGAAGTGCCTTCAGAATTTCTGCATTCTTTTCTTCTTCTTGGATAGCTGGAGCGTGGTTTTCAGAAAGAAGTTGCATCAAGAGTTTCACCAATGGCTGGAGGTAATTCATATCCCTGGGCATTAAGTTTCAACGAGTCATTGAATTTTTTCCGCATGTAGAATCGTTGTTATAATTTTCTAACATTTGGTATCAAAGCCCTTTTACCTCTGCCTTTCTGTGTGTTGGCCAAGAGACGAATTCCTCTCTTAAAATATTTGCGGCCAACAAATTTCTTTGATTTTCTCTTCACGTTATATTATTTAATCCGTCTTCGATTGGATCAAATTGGAGTTGTTCTTGCTGAGTTCTAATCAATTGTACTCGGCAGAACAAAATTCTCTTTGTATTTCACTGGGCTTTATTCTTGCCTATTTCTTGAACAGCCGACCTCCTTGAGAAATTGGTTTTTGGTTTTGGGGATTTATTTTTATCAGCCCATTCTTATAGACTCTTCCTGAGAATCTCCCCAACAGGAGTTTTGATCAGCTTTGGCTAAAATATTGAGTGGTTTCGAGCCCGTCATGCATTTGGAGGAGCGCTGCCTGTGCATTTGACTAATTGAAGTATGCGTTAACCATGTTAGTTGTGTGTTGAAAATGGTATGTGCTTTTTTGTTGAAGGCATGTGATTGTGTCAAATATACTTTGAAAACTATGTACGACATATAAAATGCATTGGTTATGCTCCTTTTTGAAGGCCATATATTAAATTAAGCTTGGTATATAACATTAATTTGAAGATCATATGGTGGCTCATGCATAATTTGAAGTTTATGCATTCTAAATCATTTAATCATTTATTTGAGTATGCGTCTCCGATTAATCATTTATTTAGGTGTGACCATTTCCATTTCTTGCCTGGAAAGCAAGTCCATAAGGGAGCAGAGGTGCCATCGAAAATCCTTCTATTTGTAGATGTGAGAGAGTTTCTGCGATTGGCTGCATAGTTAGCTTTTGTTGCATGTATTTGGACTGTTAGCTTTTAGTTAGCTGTTGGCTTGCAAAAATCTAACTTAAAAATAACTTCACGCTAATTACAAGAAACATATTACCATGATACTCGGTTTGGGGATTTAGAGCACCCGACACTCTCTCTATTACAATCGAAGCTTCTAGAAAACATGTGTTGTTATAAATGTTTTGCAAGAACTATTAGTTTTAGCCACTCATTTGACTTTTGGACAGAGTGAAAATGGTACACCGGTAAAGGAACCCGCAGTCGTTAACAACAAAGTTAGAGGAGAATAACGGGAAGCTTTTAAATACACGCGTTATAAATAATATTTCAAATTTGCAGTTTTGCTTGCAAATTATTTAAAGAAATAGTTTATAATTTTTTAGAGCCCATTTTGTAATTAATTTAAGAATTAGTCTTAAATAAATTATGGGACAGTTAGACTAAGGAGAGTAAATAAATAAAAAATCGAAAAAGGAGAGTAAATAAATTGATTGGTTATGTGAGAATTGAATTCTTATGGGTATAAATTATTTTGAAGTTATATTTAATTGTGGAGGCTGGAGTTTAAATATGAGGTTTTGTATTCATTTTATAAAATATTAGGGGAAATGAATATAGGGATGACCTTTGAAGTATTACTTAAAGAAAATAACTCTAAATTGTGAGAATCTCTATTTTGAACTCAATAGCCTTGCAATGCAATTTGTAGTCATTTGCGGTAATGTTGACTGCTTTAACCTTAATTTTGATTTTGCTGGAGAATTATTACAGTTATATGGAGTTTATTTAAAATGTCATTTTGACTTACTCCTTTCAGTAAACATTATTTTTCCTCTCTGGTTAAGTTTTGTTTATGCAACAAAATAATGTCTAGTGATCCATATAATTTTAATTAATTAGAGAATAGCCACAGTATCTTTAATTAAATAAAATTATATATTTTGATTGGTTATATCACATAAATATTATTTAGACATTAAATTGTAATTAATTACACTGAATATAATAAATTTTATCCCACGGGAATTTTTATTATATTCATGTAATTAATTAGGATAAAATTTCATAACCTACCCACAGGAGTTATGAATTAATAAGTTTTATCATAAAGTTTTGTTGAATCTGTTTGAAATGAAAATTTAGCGCACATGCAATTTTTATGTCATTAGATTCAATTTTTTTAGCATGATTTACATTGGTAAAACATGAAAGTTTATTAAGCCTCAATTTTAACATAAGCATGTGATTTTTTAATGCAATAGTACAACCTGCAAATTTCTCTGAAATTTGTTGTGACATTCCCGAACTTAAGGGAGATAACTATAAGATTTGGAAGGAGAGGATTCTCCTTCATTTAGGGTGGATGGACATAGATTATGCTATTAGGAAAGATGAACCATCGGCACTCACTGATACCAGCACTGCAGTGGACATCACGCTTTATGAACGATGGGAGCGATCCAATCGTCTAAGCATGATGTTCATTAAGACTAAAATTTCAGCTGGTATTCGTGGTTCCGTTGATCAGCATGAAAAGGTCCGAGACTTGTTGAAGGCCATTGATGATCAATTCGTCACTTCAGACAAGGCACTAGCAAGCACCCTAATCATGAAGTTCTCATCCCTAAGGCTTACCAGTGTGAAAGGTGTGTGCGAGCACATCATGCAGATGAGGGACACTGTGGTTGAATTGAAGAAACTCGAGGTTGATATATCGGAGTCCTTCCTAGTGCACTACATCCTGAACACCCTTCCGCACCAATATGGACCTTTCAAAATCTCATACAACACACATAAAGATAAATGGTCAATTAATGAACTCATGACCATGTGTGTTCAAGAGGAAGAGAGACTGGTGATGGAACTGGGAGAGAGTGCAATGCTGGCAACGCGTGGAAAGGGAAAATCTCAAGCCAATCGGAAAGGGAAAGGTAAAGTACCTCCCCAAGCCGATATCAAGAAGGTTTCCAAGTGTTTTTTCTGTAAAAAGAAGGGACACATGAAGAAGGAATGCGCCAAATTTTAGAAATGGCTTGCAGACAAAGGTAATTTAATCTCGTTTGTTTGTTATGAATCTAATATGGTTAACGTTAATATTAACACATGGTGGATTGATTCTGGATCAAAAATTCACATTTCGAATTCCTTGCAGGGTTTGCAAAACCTAAGGAAGCCAGTGGGAAGTGAGCAAAGCATCTTATCAGGAAACAAGATGGGCTCGCATATAGAAGCTATAGGAACATGTTATTTAACTTTAAGTAGTGGCTTTGTTTTAGAATTAGAAAATACCTTCTATGTTCCAAGTTTTTCTAGAAACTTGATTTCAGTTTCAAGGCTTGTACCTTTTGGATATTCCTTAAACTTTTCAGAAAAATCTTTCAGTCTATTCTATAAATCTGATTATGTTGGGAATGGTATTTTGTCTAATGGTCTTTACTGCATTAATTTACAAAACAATGTCACTTATGATTCAATGCATGTTCACACTGGCACTAAAAGATGTGTTATTAATGAAGATTCCTCTAAATTATGGCACCGGAGACTAGGTCATATCTCCATAATATAATGGTAAAGCTAAACCTTGAATCCAAACATGAAAGTAACAATGTAAACATTGATTGCCAATAAAACTTAATATCAACCAGCCTAGATCCATCTTATCAAATCTCTGGAGGTGCAAACCTCTTTTTTGAGTGCAAAACTTGAGGAAAGGTTTACACCTAGAGAGATTTGACCCTTCTCTGCGCGTGATAGATCCGGAATTAAGATGGATCTAGCTGGTTTCAGTAGTATGCCGCCAAAGAAAATCTAACGAATAGATGATTGATTTTATCAATAATATGTAAAATCATCTAATAATAATATAATATTTATAAATATGCTAAATATGTATCAAATTAATGTGGTCATTTTAATTTTAAATTTTCTTAGTTACCTCAGTTTGTTGAGATGATAAATATTGTGAATAACTTTAAGGATGAAAAATGATGAAAAAAAAAAATTGAATGTAAAGTAACAATGTAATAGTGTTGAATCCTTTCTCTCACATCATCTATCTCTCTCTCTCTCTCTTCACCCTCCAACTCTGTTACTATATCCTTCCATCTCTCTTTCTCTCCTCCATTCTCTTCATCTTTCCTTCTTTGTCTTTTTAACTCACCCAGTAACATTTTCTGCTTCAGCCTCTGTTTGTGTTTGATTGACAATCATCACTGGCTCATCATCTGATATGTCAGTCCCTAGAACATCTTCTGCTCCAACCTCCATGTACTCTACCTGTTTATTGATGGAAATATCCTATAATGTAATTTTCTTCTTTTTATACTAGAGCTTCAGGAATTTCTTCTACACATTAATATTGATAGTACCCACAGATTCTATCCAAGGATATCCTAAAACAACATCCATATTATCCATCTCTGAAGTATAAAAATCACCATGCAATACATACTTATCCATAGAAATCTTCAAATCCTTATACACTTGAACATCCTCATCATCCACCTGTGTGTTTTCAATGTGTTTTGCTGGAACTTGCAATTTTTTTGCCAAATTAACATTGATAAAATTATGCTTGCAACTAGGATTTATAGAAACAATGATCTTCTCCTTTTGAATCAATCCATGAACCTATAATAAGGATATACTAGTGGGAAATAACCCCACCTGTTTCCCCTTATCTTGTTTTCTAGCCTGAGACCATTGGTTCATAAGGAGTTTTTCCAATTCTTCATTCGAAAATTTGGACAAGTCTTTGATGCCAAGTGAGTTCCACCATATGGAGGCCTCTTCTTTCAAACCAATTGGTACTATAGACTTCCAAAATACCCCATATATTCTCTTTAGTTTTTGTATGAATTCTTCAATAGTAGGGCCATCATCTTCTCCTATAAAATTTTCCATGAAGAAGGTTTGAGAAAAATTCACTTACTTGGCGAAAATTTGAAATGGCCACAATTCCATCAATATTGCTTAGAATCTCTATTATGACCTATTTTAGGAAATGGAACAACCATTCTGCATCTTCCCATGTGATAGAAATCTTGGGCCAGGCACTGGAATTTCAGATCTGCGCTATAATTCTCACGCCGTCACCAAAATTTCTAAAAAAGAGCTGATTTTAAATCAGCGATATCTTCCTCATCCGGACTCCGATTCGACTGATTTTCTTTTGAAATCGGGTATTTTTTCACAAAGAATTCATATCTATAATTATATTTTGCAAATTTTTCCCCAAAATGTACATATCTGCTCCGCAAACTCGTTGCCCCGAAAAAATGTCTGCAACACCACTGATTTTTAGATCAGTAATATCTCCTTCATCCGGACTCTAATTTGGCCGAGTTTTTTTTTGAAATCGGGTATTTTTTCACAAAGAATCCAAAACTGCAATTATATTTTGTAGATTTTGCCCCAAAATGTACATATCTAATCTACAAACTCGCTGCTCCATAAATCCTGCAAAACAAAAAATTCTCCACTTTTGCCCAAGAAAGTGCTCTGATACCACTTGTTATAGTTCGAACCCAAAAATATATGATAATATAAATAAACCCAAGAATAACAAGATTTGAATATAGAAATTATTCACTTTATTGATCAAACCCTTCAGGTAGGGCAACACCATACATTCACTCCTTAAAGAAAGAGAACACTCCGCAAGCCATATGTTTGTTCATACAATAATCCCTTGACATCTCTCCATGTGGAGTCTCTAGCCTCTATATAGGCCTCATACATACAATACCATGAGTCATCACCATGGTTCCCTCATACCATCGAACTAATACCATGGGCCCATTACATTATTACTAACTACTTGTGGTCCCTTACATGATACGAGTTAACCACTTTATTTATTACTATGGTCCATCCCATTATTACATTATTCCCTTAGGTACCTCCCTTTGTACCCCATATTATTCCACTTGTTATTGCTCTGATACCACTTGTTATAGATCTGATCAGAAAATATATGATAATGCAAATAAACCACAGAAATAAGAAGATAGAAATAGATAGAAATGCTTCTTTATTGATATCAAACCCTTAAGGTAGGGAAACACCATACATTCACTCCTTAAGGAAGGAGAACACTCCACAAGCCATATGCTTGTTCATACAATAATCCTTGACCTCTCTCCATGTGGAGTCTCTAGCCTCTATATAGGCCTCATACATACAATACCATGGGTCATTACCATGGGCCCATTACATTATTACTAACCACTTGCGGTCCCTTACATGATATGGGTTAACCACTTTATTTATTACTATGGCCCATCCCATTATTACATTATTACCATGGGTACCTCCCTTTGTACCCCATATTATCCCCCCTAGGTATATAACATGGCTCTTTAACCTTCTATGTCGTTATTATGCTTTCCTCTGCTCCCTTGTCTTGTTCTGTTGCAACTTTTCTGGTTAAGCTTCCTGTTTTGATTCTCTGGTTGATGTATGAATATTTTTTAATGCTCTGGCAAGTCGCAGTCACAGTGGGCTTCCTCGGCTTCGCTCAATCCTGGCAAGGTAAGTTACCCCTCATTGCTATAACTTGTCTTCTTCATTTTTCTTCAACACTAACGACATTCGCCCCTTGGTCTGCAGGGTTTTCACTGTTGACTGTGACATAGTTGGGGTTTCGTTCCTCCAATGCAAATACTCTTCAGGAAAGCCGTCCCTTTTGATTTTCTTGTCGAATTGTATTTCCAGGTTACTCTCGGCATTTATTTAATTGACATGCTCTGTTGGCTCTCTGTGCAGGTTAGGGTTTGCTCCAGGCTTGGTCTTTGAAACGGTTTCAAGGAATGCCTCTAGTAGGATTGTTCTCTGCCACTGTTACTTAACTTGTAGTATTATTCCTCTGTTTAGTCACTAGAAAAGTCCAATACTCCTTCGTTTAGTTGTCTTTGCTGTTGAGCGACCTTGGCTCTGTTTGTATGTAATCTCAACTTTTATTTGGGCTCTGGACACTTGTAATTTATTCTCTTTTTCCTCTTTTGGCTGACTAAGGTCCCACCCTGGCTTTCAGGGTTTGGCTGTTTTGTATTGTCTCACACTATTTAGTCGAGCACTCGGAACTCTGTTTTTGGTATTTCGTTCTTTGACTATTGTATTTTCGTTCTATTGAGAATTGGCTCATAATTGTTGTTTGCTTTCATGTATTTGGAAACTGTTGTTGTTGTTACCAGAACTCCATGCTGGGAACGCTCGTATGACTTCTTTGTTAAATTTAGTAGCTATGTCTTTGTTTAATATAAAGAAAGAAATAGATGGGAACACACAGTAGTGCTATTTAGTTTACACACACAGTAATTAGAGGAAAGAAATAAAATATCATAGACAAACTGGTTACAGATGGATTCAGATATTCGGATGTTTGAAAATTATTGTCTCCTTTTCGTATTCTTGTTCTCGTGCATTGAACCCCTTCAAAATGTATTACATTGGTTTTTGTATTGTACTTGGATAGTTACTCGAACTGTTCATAGTTATCCTTCAATTGCTTTTATAGTTACATAATTGATAACTATTTTGGGTTTCTTGTGCTGTAGGATTTACAATATTTATATTTTTTTTTTAAATGAAAAGACAGCTGTAAGATAGATTAATAAAAAGACAGAACAATGTGACGGTAATAAACCTAATCTAACTATATTGTTCTTAATATCCCTTAACTATTAATAAAATAAAATAAAAACTAGTTCCTAGACATTGTTTTGATCAACAAATGTAAATGAAACTAAATGACAATGAACCTGTCCTCCTTAGCTGAGACCAAACACCCAGTCATGGTACCCTTAGCTGGATGCTCCTACATCAGATATGGTAATTATCAAATCATATGTTACATATATTTTATTATGCTACTTATCTTGGTATAGCATATATCTTTTTATGCCACTTATGTGGGTGTAATATATAGTTATTTTGGTGCAATAAAGTTTTTATATTAGTTATTTTACTGTAATATATAGTTATTTTGGTGCAATATGAAATTTTGAGTTAGTGAAGTGGCTAAATATGCCTCTTCACTTTTATGTTCTCATTTCTGCTTCTATAGTTTACACTAAACATTTTATTGCCTTCAAATTTTCAGGTTCAACGTGAGGTACTGACTTAAACAAATAAGCATTACATAGACATAAAAATCTAGAGATATTCTAACTTAGATACGAACTTTCTCAGGTTCAATGTGAGGTACTGACTTAAACAAATAAGCATTACATAGACATAAAAACCTAGAGATACTCTAACTCAACTACAAACTCACACAAATCTAGAACATTAATTTCTTTATTATCTCCAAGTCTCCAATATTTACCACACCCAACTTGTCTCTACATAGCATAAAATTATGTTTTTCTAAAACTTTAGTAAATATGTGTGCCACATTATCATTTGTATTACAATATATCAAATTTATTTCTTTTGACTACATACAAAATGATGTTGTGTGTCAATGTTCTTTGATGTTGAATGACAGACTCGATTGTTTGACACTTTGATAGAGCTCTGGTTGTCACACTTGATGATTGTTACTCCTTCATATTTTTCTCCCATGTCTTCAAGAATTCTTCTTAGCCAAATCCCTTCACAGGTTGCACTGTATAACATCTTGTACTCAACTTTAGTGGAAGACAAAGAAGCAATGGGTTGTTTCTTATTTCTCCATGATAGTCATTTAGATTTCCTACCCATTCATAATATGAATAACATGTCAAATCAACATTCAAATCATTAATATACTCAATACCAAAATTTTCATTCTCCTTCAAATATCAAAGACTCTCTTGATTGCCTTCTAGTGGCCTTCATGTGGCTTAGCCATGAACTTGCTAATTATGCTAACTGAGTATGCAATATGTGGCATAGTTGTAGTTAATTAATTCAAACTCCCCACCAAGTCTTTATACAATGTTGGAAATAACATTGAGAGGGGGGTGAATCAGCATTATCAAGTCAATTATTTTTCATTTCATAATCAGATTTGCATACACTACTTCAGTTAGTGAAAACAACGTATATATGCAACTACAGTTAAGGAAACTCACGTATAATTTGCATACATATAATTTAATTTATTCTTCCGATGTTGATCATTAATCTGTGTGTCAGAACCATATAACCAGTAACTAGGAACAGTAAAACAGAACAGACAATCACACACAAGAACACCAGATACAAGGTGGAAACCCAATGTGGGTGAAAACCACCTGTTGCAATTCGTCTCTATCTTCTTTCAATTAGAAACTTCTTTTTACAATGGATCTATAGTGGTGTAGTATTATACCAGTATGCAGGCTTCTACCTACAGAAGGCTACAACCTTCTTGTGTTTTCCAGCTTCTCCTGGAAGGGAGCTACAACCCCCTTAGCTCTTGTACTAGCTGATGTACTAGTACGTAGGTGCTAACCTACAGAAGGCTACAACCTTCTCTTTTCTTCCAGGGACCACGTTTCATAAATTTTCAGACTGGATCCATCAATAATCAAACATCAAATACCTATGCATCAACCAATCTCCTTTGCTTCAATCAAAACGGAATCAAACAATTACTTCTCTGAATGTTGTAACGAGACTACATTGACAGTAACCAGAAACCAATCCTGAACCTAGAACACTGTAGCAATAAACAGAAGTAGCTAAAACATATTTCATGGGATGTACGCTACTTTAATATGTATAACCTGAATACATACACTTCTGTATTAAGACCAACCAGCATATACGCTGCTTTGACTTACTGAACCAGCGTGTATACGCACCTCTGCTGTGCTGAACTTGCATACAGATCTATAAAAGATAATTTACCCTTTTCACTTATTCAGACATGAATTATACTCAGATTATCAGATTTATAGATCAAGTCATGTGCCAAATATAACATATCAAAATCACACAAAGATACTACTATTCAAGCCTTAAGATCTTGACCCAACAATAGAATTTATCCTTCTTCTTGCGCTCAGGTTCCTCCTTGGTTCAAATCCAGCTATGCACCATAACCCAATTCTAGATCTTGCTCTTCATAAGATATTCAATGCTTGAGTGAATACTTTTTCCAAATGATCTCCTTCCCTTTTTATAGTCTTAGGCCTTACTCAAACCATGGTCCAAAACCATAGAGAATCAATACCATGGACCCAAATACCTAGGTTCAACACATCGGACAAGATACCATGGTCCAAAACCATAGATCCAAATACCAAGGACTAAATACCATGGACCAAAAATACGTTTTCCCACATGTGCATGCTTTTCCTTGCATGAAAGTGCGTGCATACGTATACATGCCTTATGATCGTCGAAACCGCGTGTATAGGCGACTTGGTTAAGAGGAACCTACATATATCTCTTTTTCCTTCATTTTGACAGCCTGAACTGTGACCTGTTATTTGAGTGAGTTTCCATCAAGGACAACACCTATGTCATAGTGCCAAACTTGTGTCATAATGCCAACATACAATGTGTCATTCACTTCTTTTGTTTCTTCATCATTCACAAGTTTAACATTATGTTCTAGTGTTGTAGATATTTCTTTACATACATTCATGTTGAATCTCCTCATTAATTCATGTTTGTATTTACTTTGTGTGACCATTATCTCTCCAAAATTTAAGGCCTAAATAGTAATGAAATTCTCCAAGATTGTTCATTTCAAATTCCTATGAAAAACATTTTTGTATATTTCCAATTAACCTAGTATCACTCTGTTGGAGTCCATTTTTTTTTACGTTTAATTTTGTTAACTATGGAGCTACATATGGGGATTGAGGAGCACATAAAATATCAATAGCATGCAGGATAGGGATGGTGTAGGAGGTAAGGTGTGGTGCAAGTGTACATTGCGTGGGAAGGAGATAATGGTGCCTGATGAAGGCGCATACAAGGAAATATTGACAATTTGGATTTAGTAGTAGGATGAAGCCGACAAAGGATGTCGTGGCAGGTAGGGGGCTAGAGATATTTTGCGGGAGAAGGAGAAAGGGTGGAGTGGATTAGTTTGGAGGGAAGATATTTTGAAGTACCATTATTACACATGTGCCAGCTCATGGATGGGATTAGGAAATATCCCAATGGTTCGTAAGACAGTTGGAGAAATCCATCAGAGAGAAGATTTGAAGGCATTTCAGGCAAGAATAATACGAGGTGTTGAAGATAGAATGCGAGATGGGTGAGAAAATGAAGGAGAAAGTAGAAGTGTGGAACCTCTTCTTGGTTATGTGATGTCTGAGTTTGTATGTCTTTATTCATAAGTGTGCATGTCAGAGTTTGTAGCTATTGAGCAAACCGATTGTAATATTCATGCATATCTCCATATATGGGTTTTACATTATGAGTTTTATTCATGTTTCTACATGTTGGTTGTCTATAAAAGGAATTAATTTTGGATAAGTGTTAATATAACATTTGATGGTTGGAAGTGTAACTTCTTGTGACCTCCTGTGAGTTGTCGGTTGTGATTGGTGTTCTTCTTGGTGAGTCGAGGGGCTTAAAACAATGCACATCATGCAGTATTAGAGTGATGGTAAAGTTCCTTTCAGTGGGAGTCCAATGTCATAGGTCATAGACAGTCCTATCAAACCACAAAATCCTGGTTCTAACAGTCACCCATTAACATCTCAAGTGAGACTTCAACCACTTCATGGTTGTTTCTGAAAGGGCCGATGTTGAGTGGGTTTTTCTTGGCCACTGCATAATAAATCTGGTGTTTGTCAGAATCTTGTGTGCCAACAAATGGTTCTGTTGTCGAGACTAGGATGGTTGTGTGATATGTTTGTCTTGTAGGAATGTGGAAGCCATGGAATCCAACCCAAAAGGAGATTACCATGTGGCTTAAATGGAAGGAGCACGAGTTTGGAACAAAGGAAATTGACAATAGGAAGTAGAGCATGGAAAAATGGCTACACAAATACATGTATACTAATTTCCATGATGTTTTCTTTGAGGAGTTCCCAAATATTCTAACATATTCGATCCAATACTTAACAGAAAATAACCCAACATATCTCCATGATGGGCCAAGGAAGTGGACACCAAAGGAATTATTCCAAATCCAAGTGGTGGGAAATAAAACCTCTCGTGTTGTTTATTTCTAGTTTGAAAGTGTGTTGGAAGGATACATTGTCGATTTTGCAATGGAAGTGACAATATCATATACTATAGTGGAGCAGAAATTTTTTAAGGGACCAAGAGGCATGTTCATCAGGTCAATATCATTACTTATTAATATGTTGTGATATGACCATTTAGTTCAACCCTTGGAATTTGATAACATGAGAAGCTAAGTTGTTTGTGCACAAGGGGAAGTGGGGGAGAACTAGGTGATGGTATGAGGAAAAGGAAAGGAGAAGAGGTAGAAGAATGTAGTGGAAGTTGACATTCAGGCCAGAACTATGTGTAGGAAGGAGAAGGGATAGGATGTAGTAAGAGAGTTACAAGGATGACACTTTGAGGAGTGGAAAGTGGTTTCAACGAGGTAACGCAAGAGGAGGTTGATCTCACAAAAATGCATGACATAACCTATGAGACACATAAAGAGATTAAAATTTTATAGTAATTCTCTTTTCTAGAGTGTTGTGGCATCCTTTAGTGACTTGCCTACACCCCTAAAAAAATTTCTAGTTCAAATAGGATTTCAATTTTCTTTGCTAACCATCATAAGTAAGGCAATTGCTTGTCTTTTACTTTTGAAAATTTGCATCAAAACACATTTTAACTAGGAGGAAAGTAAGTGGCCCTAATCCACATATTTTGTCAATTTGTTTTTCTCATTTCAAAACTCACATCACACTTAGCTTAATTAGGGGGAAAGTTAGTGGCCTTAAATCTGCACATCTTTTTTGATAACCAAATCTTTTATTTCATTACAATTATTATCGGGAACACGACTTGGTTTTAATAAAAAAAGATAGTAGCCCTTGCTTCTCTTGTGTCCTTGTGGCAAACTTGTCGTTACATCTAAAATCTTCTCAAAGCACTAGGCTTCCATCTCCCTATATGTTCACATAGTGTAACTAGGAAGAATGTAAGTGACCCATTATCCATACGTCATTTCTTTCCTTACATGAAATAACCATAACATAGTGTAATTATGGGAGTTGTAAATAATCACCATATATCCACATCACTTCACACTTTGTATGCTCACAATTTCACTTGCACACACTTACACTTCACACACTAAGCTAACTTAAACTTTGTATAAAGGGTATCCCTCTTTTGGAAACTTTGTACTTAGTTTATTTTAGTTTATTTTTTCACACCCTAAGTGAAGAAAATACTCTCTAAAAGAAATATTAACTTGAACACATTAAATTCCCAACAAGGGCCATAAGATAATTTATAGTTTAGGTTAGGACCGTAGGGGTAGGAAGCACAAAAGACATCGTGGTTATTTTACAATTTGAAACATATAAGTTGTCTTCTAGGGAGCTTAAAATCCGGAATCATCTAGTGAGAAATATGATATATGAGGAGAAACTTGTGAAGGTGGGAAGGCCTATGTGGTGGACTATCACATACCTTTAGGTTGTCTCTCGAAATATGGCAGGGGTATTGTGTCCAAAACTAACAACTGGAAAGTGAGATTCACTCATTCCCACTGGACGTAGGTAACTTACTTGCCAAAATTTAGGGCATCTTTCCCTATAGGTTTAGGTGCAGGGGCACTGAGACCTGAGGTTATTTTGGTAAGGTTGTTGGAAACATCGTCAGTTCTTTTGGAACATAGCCCTAGTACCCCCCATTATAACCCTCTTTTACCTTGGTTGGTTCTTGGTTGTTGGAAATGTTTCGAGTACTTTCGAGACATGGCCCCTGTTGTACCTTAAGAAACCAATTTCTTGGTTGTAGAGAAATTGTGCTTAAGACATTAATAAATATTATTTACTGTCACTTTATTGTTTGTTGTGTCCTCAAATGAAGGACCTGGAGAACTTGGTCTTTAACCCTTAATACATGTATGACCAGAACATCTCAGAATGCCATTTGTTGCTAGATATAAATGATGAATGAAGAATGCTTGAAGGAGAAGTTAAAGATAATATGCTGATCTTTCACAGAAACTACTATCCATAACTTAGAAGAATTATGAAACTGAGAATTGAATCATAGAGAATAGGTTGTTGAACACAGAAACTACTATCTGTGACTCTTGGAGAAGTTAAAGATAATATGTTGGTCTTTCACAGAAACTATTATCTATAACTTAGAAAGGAAGGTGAAAACTTCAAGTATAGGAGCGCTCTTTTAAGGAATTTTAACTTTATCTACATAAGCAAATAAAGACCTGCAACTTCATTACTATACTTGAAAGAAGAAAACATAAGATGACACATAACAGAGAGGGTTACAAAATTCTACCCAACAATTCATGGAAACTTCTGATTCTTTCATTAATCAAAAATTATATCAGGAATACAATGGCTTAGTCTCTGGGTTCTCCCTAAAATTCCAACAACCCTCCCTTTTTTTGTAAATTTTCATCTTTTTATACATTGTGGAATAGTTGTTAATTTCTAAAACTTCCCAAATTATTTAACTGCTTCTCTAACTATATGAAGTAAAAACTATTACAGAATTTTACAGAGGGTAAAAGACACCTCAAAGAACATGAAATAACAGGAACATAACTGAATTCAAAAGAGGACGATAACTACTGGCTTGCTCTGTTAATCCGCTACCGAGTTCCTCTGTAAATGCCCTAAATGATGTTTAATTCGCTTTAGCTGTAATGAACTGTGTTGACCTGCGTAAACCTAGGCTTACGCATGTACCGGGACCTGTGTCTTTAATGATCTTCTGAGTCAAAATTTTAATCCATAATGGTTAAGGCCCCTTTCATAAATCCCTATGTGGAATGATTTATTAAACCCAACATAGACTAACCCTTAGTCACATTCACTTATCGGGACTCAATCAACACTTCTAAGCCTTCAATATCCTTTTATTAACCCAAATATATATATGCCCGCTTAAGTCACTCCTTAACATTGGTTATTCCATGGTCTTTACCTATAAAACCTTATATCCGCGCTAAATTCATTATAAACCATCTATAATGAACATACCCATAAAGCATGCATAGCATACCCTTTCCGCACTTTTCAAAGCCTCTGCACAGTTCTCTAGGAAACATATTTTCCTGATAGATCCCCACTGTAGATCTGCGCTTAGTGGATCAGACAGTCTACAAATATTTCGGGTGGGACATAAGCCCAGAGAATACCCACCCGAAATGGGCGGTTTTCTCTCTCCACCCAGCTGCTAATTGTCAAACGATAAGTGGGATCGGGTGAGCTCCACTAAAAACCACTTACCATTTTTTCTCCACCTGAAATCCTACTTGTAACTTTAAATCCACATTTTTGTATGCCTTGCAGACCCACCGGAATTATAAAACACAATATATACTTTTTGGGTCTAGATCGTCGTCGCAAATCACAATCAGCGTTTTCAATTAGTGCTTGAACTCAAACCTTGCGATATTGCAGACCCACCGGACTTATAAAGCATAACATATATAAACTATCGTATCCGGCCCGTTGTAAATCACAATCGGCATACCATGTACATATATATAAAGCGTTATGTGATGATCAAGGACCCGCTAGGACTTTACAACATATATATATATATATATATATATATATATATAGATATTTCATGTCCGCCATCACAAGTCGCAATCGACAGAACCCAACGTTCATAGCTCTACGGTGTGGCAGACCCGACAGGACTTTAAACCAAGATGCATATACCTTTCGGGTCTAGCCCTTTAACACTTTAACACTTGTTTCTTTTGTGTGTCCACTATGAAATAAATAAATAATTCATGTTTTTTAGACTTTGTGGGGGGTAAAGAATGTAAAGAAGTTTCATTGAGTTGAATCCCCGATAATGATATATCTAATAAACAAAGCTAAAAACACAACATACGCTATAGCATCTGGCTCCAACTAGGGATAGTGCTTCTGCCGCAGAAGCACTAAGAACCGCAGGTCATTGCCTTATCCATTGGGGATGGAGTCATATATTGCTTCACCAAACTTAACTGTGTGAAAATTTTGTACAGTGAACCCACGCCAATATCTGCAGTGATAAAATTCTTGCGCTTTGATAGCAAAGTATTGAGAATCATAGATCAATAGCCTTAGTTGGGCATGGAGTCCAAAACTATGAAAACCCTGAAATTTGACAACTAAAACCTGACAATCTTGAAGTATGACACCTCTGCAAACCAGTTTCCAACTGGGAAAGTCACCCTTATTCATCAACTAATGATTAAACTGAACAACTGCAACTGGAAACCAAATGCTCAACACTTGAGCTTATTTATGTGCAAGTTCCTACATATGTACATGATTGATCTCCAACAGGTGAAGTCAATCTTCCAATGGTACCAGGTTAGCATTTGGGTGCTTAATCTAGAACCATTCTACCAGTGAATCTTGAAAAAACAATTCATTCTGAGTTTCTCCTGATTTCCAATATAGTGATCCTGAATGTGTTTATCCTATGAAACCATCCCTGAGTCAACAACCACATCATTGGGGTTAGAAAGCATTTCAAGAGGAATAAGTCCCTTTGGCAAAATATTATCCTTCAATTGAAAAATCTTCGGATTAGTTATTACATCTTTTGAACCATTGATTTCTACAACTTCTATTGTTTCTGCTTTATCCTGATCAATTTCTATGCTCTGAAACTCCTCAACTATAGTAAAAAAAAAATTAATCTGCTAATCATCTTCAAAATCTTGCCAATTTTTAACATTATCAGGAATAAAGGGTCTGTGTCTCATCCCTACCTCATATCTTAGTCTTGGATTAATAGGAAACTTGAAAGTACTAGCAGCCACAACCAATGAATTTTCTAATATATTCTCATTTCTTGGAACAAATTAAATGTTAAAAGCTTCAAAAAAATTCTCAATCAAATCCCATACCTCATTTTTGTATACCCTAAGCCTAGGGTTCTTTGTTTGGAAATGATTTTTTATTTGCTTGATAATCATCTCTGAATCTCCAAAAGTGGACACTGACCTAACTCCCATCTGTTTAGCTGTTTGTAGAGCAATAATAAAGGACTCATATTCTGCCACATTGTTTGTTGCCTCAAACTCTAATTTGAAAGAAAAAGGGAACATACTACCTCCAGGCACAATTAAAATAAAACCAACACCTGTTCCTTCCTTGGAATAAGCTCCAACAAAGAAGCATTTCCACACTCCTTTAGTTTGCAGCTTTGTAATTACATTGGCTAAAGCAAGCTGCTTCTGATTATCTTCAGCCATCTCTGCATTATCATACAGTGTGAAACAAGCAAAGTCATCCTTCTCTTGGCTATATACAGGTGAATTACTTGCTCCATTTATTGTAATTGTTTTTACAAATCTAGTTTCTATGTACAATCTCCTCCCTTCCCCACCAAAAATTTGTATAACAGAATATGTAAAATCCAGTTTTAAAACACCACCCAATTTAACCCCCCAGGACCTAGATAGAAGCATTCCAAATCTAGCAGGGATATATGCTACTACATCCATGACCAGGCTTCTAGCTAGAATTTGGGCTAGTGACACTGTCAGATCCTTAATAACCCCTAGGCACCTGACTTTGCTCAAATCAAAAGAATACAAGTCCCTATAGGGTTTGGTAACTTGTAGATCTAGTTGCTTCATTACTGACAAAGGCATAAGATTGTGTGAAGCTCCTGAATCAAACATAAAATTATGTAAGAGGAAGTCATGGACCAATAAGGAAATATAAAAAGGAGGTATTGAAGGGTCTACTTCCTCTACATGTGGACCAAAAACCACTACTGGTTTGTCTTCCTGCAGATTTATAGTGTCATTTATAATCTCATTTTCTTTCAAACTAACAAACTCAGCAATCTCCTTTTGATAAATAGGTATTTTTGTCAATTTTGTAAGAGGAACTTGAATTCTTACCTTTTCCAACTCCTTAGTAAGACTAAACAAGTGACCCTGTTTAGCAGTCCTTTCATTCTCCTCCTCACCTTTTTTCATGACTAGGATTACTTGAGGAATTGGAACAAGTCTCTCCAAAGGAATTTTTCCAGTTTGATCCTGAGAAGACTCACCTTGAAGTGTCTATGTCTTGCCATTTGCATTATGTTGCTGCTTTCCTTTATTTACTTGTTTTGCAGGCTGAGATTCTTGTGGAGTTTCCTTTAGTGAGGAAGTTGAAACTTGCTGCTCACTTTCATTTTCTTGATTTCTTGATCTTTTCCTAGATCTTAGGTCATATTTCTTATGTATTTCAGCCTGCATAAAATTAGAGAAATGTTTCCACTATCCATCAATTTTATTATGAATGGCATATGTTTCATCATATTCATACTCTTCTTCTTCGATACCAAGTTCATCTTCATCCACTCCATATAATGTAAAAATTTGATCTTCGAGATGCTCTTGTTTTTCAATAGGATCTGCCTCTATATATAATGGTGCTTTAATTTGATCTTGATCTTTTCTTTCCCTTTGCAAGATTTGCAAAGGTTGTCTTCTGTATTGGGGATTAAAGTTCTTATTATACTATGTTTTCTTCTGAAAATTCTTATTTTCTAACTCTAATTTATTTACTTTATCTGACAAAATTTTAATTACATCACACATATCCTCCAATGCTTGACTTTGAGAGGATTCCATCTTTGCCTTTCCCTTGTCTTGGATAGGTTGTGTTTCTGGTGCTTTTCCTGCAGCCACCAGATTTGCTTCTATCTCTAATACATCTGTTTGGATCTGATCAAGGGTTGGAGCTCTTCTTTCCCTTAATGTGAATCCAAAATTTAATTCAAAAGGCCCTGCAAAAGTTACTTTTGCACCAACAGGAGGAGGCTTAATCTCTACTGGGAGACTATTGTACAATTTGTTGAATCTTCTCACAAATTCAACCATAGTTTCATCAAACTTTTTCTTTATGGCATTAAACTTTGTTAATGAATACCCATGGTTTCTTTTTCCTCCCCATCTCTGAATAAACAAACATTCCATCTCTTCCCAAGAAGGAATACTATTATTGGGAAGTCCTTTCTACCATTTCCTTGCTTCTCCATCCAAGGACTGAACAAAAAGTCTTGGAGCAACATCTACATGTTCAACATCTTTGTTTTCTGCAAAATTGCAAAATACTAACACATGACTCTCTGCAGTTTGTTCATCTTCCCCTGTAAAACAAGGAAGACTTTTGAGGTAATCCTATGGCATTTGATTTAACGGTTGTGGCAATTGAAGAGGTGCATATCTATTCATCAAGAATGCAGGTACTGCCATGTTTATTGAACTTTGATTACCAACACATGTGGAACCTGATTGAGAGGTAAATGCAATGTGCAGAGGTGGTAATGTAGCTATTGGTTGAGGTTGAATGATTATAGTAGGTAAATGAAAAGTAACAGACTTAGAAGATTGGTCTTGACAACTAGGTTCCTGAAATGAAGATGATGAAAGATATGACTCTTTATCAGATGTTCGTATAAGTTGTTTCCTGATGTAGACAATGTAGGAATTGGTGTAATTGGGATCTTAGACTTCCTAACCCTCCTAGAAACCAACCTTTTAGGATCTGAAAGAGCTTGAACCTTCTGTTGTGAAGTGTCTGATCTTGTATGGGGTCTTCTTGAAGCCAGAGTTATTGCTTTGATTCAAAACAGCCAAATATTTCCTCCTCACTGAACAACCAGAGGAAAATATTGAAAACCCAGGAAAAGTGTTCTTGTTTTCTCTCCCCAACAACGGCACCAATTAATGTTGTACCTTAAGAAACCAATTTCCTGGCTATAGAGAAATTGTGCTTAAGACATTAATAAATATTATTTACTGTCACTTTGTTGTTTGTTGTATCCTCAAATGAAGGACCTGGAGAACTTGGTCTTTAACCCTTTATACATGTATGACCAAAACAAATGAGAATGCCATTTGTTGCTAGATATAAATGATGAATGAAGAATGCTTGAAGGAGAAGTTAAAGATAATATGCTGATATTTCACAAAAACTACTATCCATAACTTATAAGAATTATGAAACTGAGAACTGAATCATAGACAATATGCTGTTTAACAGAGAAACTACTATTTGTGACTCTTGGAGAAGTTAAAGATAATATGTTGGTCTTTCACAGAAATTATTATCTATAACTTAGAAAGGAAGGTGAAAACTTCAAGTATAGGAGCACTCTTTTAAGGAATTTAAACTTTATCTACATAAGAAAATAAAGAATTGCAACTTCATTACTATACTTGAAAGAAGAAAACATAATATGACACATAACATAGAGGGTTACAAAATTATACCCAACAATTCATGGAAACTTATGATTCTTTCATTAATCAACAATTATATAAAGAATACAGTGGCCTAGTCTCTGGGTTCTCCCCAAAATTCCAACAACCCTCCGTTTCTTTGTAAATTTTCATCTTTTTATACATTGTGGAATAGCTGTTAATTTCTGAAACTGCCCAAATTATTTAATTTCTTCTCTAACTATATAAAGTAAAAACTATTACAGAATTTTATAGAGGGTAAAAGACACCTCAAAGAACATGAAATAACATGAACATAATTGAATTCAGAAGAGGAGATAACTGCTGGCTTACTCTGTTAGTTCACTGTCAAGTTCCTCTGTAAATGCCCTAAATGATATTTAATTCACTTTAGCTGTAATGAACTGTGTTGACCTGTGTAAACTTGGACTTATGCATGTATCGGGACCTGTGTCTTTAATGATCTTCTGAGTCAAACTTTTAATCCATAATGGTTAAGGCCCCTTTCATAAATCCATATGTGGAATGATTTATTAAACCCAACATAGACTAACCCTTAGTCACATTCACTTATCGGGACTCAATCGACCCTTCTAAACCTTCAATATCCTTTTATTAACCCAAATATATATATGTCCACTTAAGTCACTCCTTAACATTTGTTATACCATGGTCTTTACCTATAAACCCTTATATCCATGCTAAATTCATTATAAACCATCTATAATGAACATACCCATAAAGCATGCATAGCATACCTTTTCTGCACTTTTCAAAGCCTCTGCACAGTTCTCTAGGCAACAAATTTGTCCGATAGATCCCCACCATAGATCTGCGCTTAGTGGATCAGACTGTCTACAAAGATTTCAGGTGGGACATAAGCCCGGAGAATACCCTCCCAAAATGGGCAGTTTTATCTCTCCACCCAGCTGTTACGTGTCGAACGATAAGTGGGATCAGGTGAGCTCCACTAAAAACCACTTACCATTTTTGCTCCACCCGAAATCCCACTTGTAACTTTAAATCCGCCTTTTTGTAAGCGTTACGGACCCGCCGGAATTATAAAACACAATATATAGTTTTCGGGTCCGGATAGCCATTGCAAATCACAATCGGCGTTTTCAATTGGTGCTTGAACTCAAATCTTGCGATATTGCGGACCTATTGGACTTATAAAGCATATCATATATAAAATATTGGATCTGGCCTGTCGCAAATCACAATCGACATACCATATACATATATATAAAGTGTTATGTGATGATCACGGACCCACCAGGACTTTACAACAAAATATATATATTTCGAGTCCACCATCGCAAGTCGCAATCGGCGGAACCCAACATCCATAGCTCTATGGTGCGGCAGACCTAACGGGACTTTAAACCACGATGTATATACCTTTGGGTCCAACCCTTTAACACTTTAACACTTGTTTCTTTTGCGATTCTGGTATGAAATAAATAAATACTTCATGTCTTTTAGACTTTACGGGGGGTAAAGAATGTAAACAAGTTTCATTGAGGTGAACCCCCGATAATGATATATCTAATAAATAAAGCTAAAAACACAGCATAAGCCCCAACAGCCCCAACATCCCACTATGAAATATTCTAAGGCACATTTACTATTTGAGAAGATGAGACATTTAGGTCTTTATGGGATTTTTATCATACACAAAAACCTCACAAAATGTTTTTTGTTGATCGTTTCACATATTAGTTTGACAAAGGGAAAATCAACCATTTTTTTTTCCTTTTGTGATTCATTTTTTTTATGTATGTGATTCATTTTTTTTTAAATTTGAGCTACTAAACAATAGGTAAGTCCCTATTTCCTTGAGAAATTCCCAAGGAAATGATCTCCTTATGCAACAACTGTAAACTCAACTAATATACAACTCATGTTACACTAGCCTTAACTCCACCTCAGCTAAGAAATTCGAATTCCATGCATGCATGAGCTATTTTGGGCTACTAAACAATAGGGAAGTCCCTATATCCTTGAGAAAATCCCAAGGAAATGATCTCCTTATGCAACAACTGTAAACTCAACTAGTATGCAACTCATGTTACACTAGCCTTAACTCCACCTCAGCTAAGAAATTCGAATTCCACTACAAAAATGTTCTTCAATTGACTCTATCAATAGTTAGAGGTCAATTACCTAAATACAACTGAAAATAATTGGACTAGATTGCTAAATTTTAGAAATCAACACAACCATGACTGAACTCCAAGCCCCTACCTTGAATTTACTGAGCTAATCGAGTGACAAGAGCCATGTCACACTAGTTAATTGCCTCCATTAGGGGAATTTTTAGGTCTAAAATGGGCCAATTTAAAATAATAGTGGAAATAATCAAATAAGATTAGATTACATCATCAAATTTTAGAGGGAAAAAGGAAAAAAACTATTTTTTCAACTCATATTTTCAACTTATCTCCCTATGGGTTTACTCAAATTTCGAGAAAAAACACTCGTTGGATGAAAAATTTGATTCCTCATCCTAGGAGTACCCATGTTGCATAATTTCAATGGACCCTCCTACATGAAAAATGTGAAAGCAATCATGTTTTTTCATGTATTTCTCATTTTTCGTGTAGCAGGGTCCATTGAAAGTATGCAACATGGGTACTCCTTGGATGAAAAATTAAATTTTTAATCCAACGAGTACTCCCGCTTGAAATTTGAGTAAAACCATAGGGACATAAGTTGAAAATACGAGTTGAAAAAGTAGTTTTATTATTTTATTATTTTTCTTTTTTTACTCCAAAAATGATGAATCAACCCCCATGGTGGACATCATCATCTTGAATCATGTTGGTCCTTATAAAGTTTATTTTGGTTGTGACATTTTTCTTAGGAGGCCCATTTAGACCTCAAAATTCCCCTAGTTCAAGTTGTCCTGCTAATGTGGAAATTCAATTTACTCAATTTGAATAAGACTAAAGTCAAATTGAGCCTTTCTTGCTACATTTTTTAACACCCTCCTTCTATTTTGTTGTTGGGGCTTTGTCCTAAGGAGTTGAAGTGACCAGATTACTGTCCATCGACTATGGAATTTACATAATTGTGCCACATTTTTACTATCAAGTGTACTTTGTAACAAAAAAGGAACAAAGACTAATAGAAAGAGTGTTGCGAGAACAATCATTGACAAACATGTTTCTATGAGAAGATGAATGAGGTCTAATGAAGGATGGTTCTAGTTGAGGGCTCTTCCAAATTATTCACCACCAGTCGGTGAGGTTGTGCACTGTCATATTTATTTGTCATGTTTTCTTTTCAATGACCATTGTTGCTCCTTGTTTTGGAATTTTCTTAGTCTAAAATTGTAATGCCTCAACCCTCTACACATTGTTCCATTGTCCATTCTTGGTGTTTTGTTCCCTCTCCTTGTAATGATCGCTCAAGCTCTATTCAGTGAACATTTCATCTATAAATTTGTGCGGCCTGCATTCCTCGTTAGGCCTATTTCGGAATGCAAATTAGTTATAAATGTGAGGGAGTTGCAATGGGGATTCACTCAATGAACCTCTGACATATCATGTGCATTCTTGGCATATAAAACAATACCCTTAATTTGACTACATATTGGAAAATTCCTCTAAAAATCACATTATTTAACCCCCTACCCATACAAACACAATACACCTTCCCAATTTAAAAACCCCTACTTTCACTAGATATTGTAGGTATCCATTTTTTTATTAACATTTTTTATACCCCTTTATATTTTTTCATTAATTTTGGGCTTCATTTTTTATACCTTAAAATATAAAAACCCTCTACCCCTTATATACCCCCCAATATGTTATGTCATTTTTTCCTCACAAAATATCCCCCAATACAAATCCACGTGTTATGGCATTGCTCCCCTAGTGAAGCCCCCTGTGGGGAGTTGCAATCATTTTCAGCCATAACTATCTCAAATTTTCATTGGAAGTTGCATTTTCTTTCTTTGTGAAGAGGTTTCTATCCAGAATGATCCAACATGCCACTTGGTTATTTCTAGTGACCCATAAAAACCCGAATTATCTCTATTTTCATTCGTGTGTATATAAAGAGTTGTGAAAAGGAGTTATGAAGTTTGTGTAGTTTTGGAAGGTTCATATTCTATCCTTCTCATGCCTTATTCAAATCTCTTGTTAATTTTGTGATTTTTATAATGATCTCTAGAAATATGTGGACTCTTATACAAAGATGATGTTATCTTGTGTGGAGAAGGTGTGACCACAATAGCACCAATGTGGCTACAATTGTGGCACTATATATAAGACTCATTATGGATGCCACTTTCCTGGATATTGTTGTGTTTAGTGTTGAACTCCTGTAGAGAATTAAAGTATACATAAGTTATACCTGTAGGAATTTACAGGGTAAGTTCCTCAAAAAGAACACCAAAAGGATACCGCTCACAACCAGATCACAGATCAATACACCAGTATTTTTGACGTGGTTAAAACCCTCAAAGAGGGAAACAGTCCACGGCCTGAGCCAACGCGGCCACTTCAGGCAATTTATTAATCAAAGAATGAAAATTTACATAAGCTTCTCTCATGCACGGATTACCCGAACAATGACCCTCCATGCGCTTTAAATAGAACTCATGGACCAATTGGGTTTCAAGCCACGGATCAAGTGTCGGTAATACCGAGGAGAGAGTGAACCGTCAGATCACTACATATCGTGACCGTCGGATTGTAAGTTACAAAATGTACAACGGTAAAGAAACACACTTTACCTAACTCTATACCTAACTCTATACTAGACCAAGTTGTACTTAACTATTTCCTATGTGTCAGAATATCCTAACATCCCCCCTTAAGAACAACTTGGGATAGGATTGAAGGATTTACAAATATGACACAATAGGAGAAGGAAGGAGGCACTAGAGCCTATCCCCCCTTAGTGACAACTTCCTGAACTCCAACCATAAATCGAAGTTTAGTGAACTTCGCCTCTGTGAGAGCCTTTGTGAAAATGTCTGCAACTTGATCATCTGTTGAACAATATTGCACTTCAAGAACATGGTCGTGAATGAGCTTTCTGATGAAGTGCATGTGCAGTTCAATGTGTTTGCTGTGCTGATGTTGAACTGGATCCTTGCATAGCTGAATGGCACTTTGATTATCACACCAAATTTAGTCGGATGATGCTGCTGAAAGCCAAATTCTGACAGGATCTGACGAAGCCACAAGGCTTCCTTACTAGCTTCTACGGCACCACGATACTCTGCTTCTGCTGATGAAAGAGAAATGGCAACTTGTTTCTTACAAGCCCATGTAATAGGTCCTGAACCAAGAGTGAACACATAACCGGCAGTAGACTTCCGATCATCAGGGTCACCAACCCAATCAGAATCAGTGAAACCAACTAATAGAGGAGCTGCTTCGACACTGTAATGAATCCCAAACTGAACTGTACCTCGAACATAACGAAGTATTCTTTTAGCTGCTTTCCAATGACTTTCATGGGGGTTTTGCATGAACTGAGCAACAAGGCCAACAACAAAGGAAAGATCAGGACGAGTATGGGTTAGATACAAAAGTTTTCCTACAAGTTGATGGTATAAGGTAGCATCAACTTCAGGAGAAGTACAAGTGACTGAGAGTTTGACTCCAGACTGAAAGGGAGAAGGGGCTGGCTTACAGTCTTCCATGTGAAAATGGCGTAGAATATCACAAGCATACTTGGACTGGGAAAGGGAAATACCCTCCTTGGATTGCAAGACTTGAAGACCGAGAAAATAGTGTAAGTGTCCTAAGTCTGTCATTTCAAATTTCCTTTTGAGGCTAGACTTCACATGGTTTATAAGGTTGGGATCACTACCAGTAAGGATAAGATCATCAACATAAAGAACAAGGATGATAAGAGAGTTGCCCACTTTCTTGGTGTAGACAGTATTGTCAGAATGACACCTAGAAAAGCCAGATTCTAAAAGAAAGCTATCCATTTTGGAATACCAAGCCCGAGGAGCTTGCTTGAGACCATAAAGGGATTTCTTAAGTTGACACACAAGGCTGGAGTCTATTTGTATGAAGGAAATGGGTTGTTCCATATAGATTTCTTCATGCAAGTCCCCATGCAAGAAGGCAGATTTAACATCCATCTGATGGACTTCCCATTTGAAAGAGGCAGCAAGGGAAAGAACAAGGTGGATAGAGTTCATTTTGGCAACAGGGGAGAAGGTTTCAGTGTAGTCAATGCCTTTAACCTGTGAAAAGCCCTTAGCAACAAGACGAGCTTTATGTTTATCAACTTTCCCATCTGGTCCATACTTGGTTCTGTAAACCCATTTGCATCTAACAAGTTTTCGTCCCTTTGGTAAAGGAACAAGATCCCATGTATCATTTGCCAATAATGAATGATATTCTTCATTCATAGCTGCTTCCCAATCTGGATGGCCTGAAGCTTCTGCAAAGGTGTCAGGATCATAATTTACTGGAGCTTGAGCCAGTAAAGAAGAGGCTCTCTCGAACTGAGAACGTGTACGTCGCTGATCTGTAGGATCACCAGCAAGATCACCTGCTGCATCTCGAGTAGCACGAACCCATTTTGGAAGCTCAGGAGCTGAAGGAGGATCCTGAGATGGTGGGGGAGGATTGTCATCCTCACTTTCATCATCTGAAGAAGAAATGTTTTCAAAAGTAGAAGAGATAGAGAGAGGTGGCACATCCATCAGACTAGGCTCGCAGGCCGATATATTTTCATCAAATTTTACATCTCTTCTAATGATAACATTTTTGGACTTAAATGGAATAAGTCTATAGCCTTTTACATCTTCAGAATATCCAACAAAAGTACATTTTTCACTCTTAGGTTCTAAAGCTTTATGCTTTTCATCTGGAATATGGGCCCATGCTTCACTTCCAAAAACACGAAAGTGACTTACATCTGGTTTAATTGAACTCCATGCTTCTTCTGGAGTGATATTCTTTAGAACCTTAGTAGGAGTGTGATTTATTATGTAATTTGCACAGTTAATTGCTTCTGCCCAAAAACTAAGACCAAGTCCTTTAGATTGTAGCATACAATTAGCCATTTCCTTTAAGGTGCGATTCTTCCTTTCAGCTACACCATTTTGTTGTGGAGTATATGGAACAGTATGTTGCATTTGAATTCCATTCTCAGTGCAATAGTTGATGAATGTGTTTTTAACATATTCTCCGCCATTATCAGATCTTAACTTAAGAATTTGATGTCCAGATTGTTTTTCAACAAAGGCCTTGAAGACTAAAAATGTGTTAAATACTTCACTCTTGAGTTTTAAGAAGTATACCCAAGTGCGTCTGGAGAAATCATCAATGAAAGTTAAGAAATACTTGCAGCCAGAGAATGAAGCAACAGGAAGTGGACCACATAAATCACTATGCACAAGCTGTAAAGGGGTTGAGGCGTGCCAAGAGGCACGTTTTTCAAAACTGTTCCGATGATGTTTTCCGAGTACACATCCGGAACAAACACCATCTCTGCAAGATACCATAGGAAGACCTGTCACCATATTTTCTTTACATAGATGCTGAAGGGAGCGATAGTTTAAGTGACCAAATCGCTCATGCCAAAGTTTGCTCACTTCACCGTTATGAGCAACAAATACTGAGGGAAGATTTGATGACCCAAAGTTGTGAAACTTATACAACCTTGTAGAATCATCAGCAATGCCAGTAGCCAAAATCTGTTTAGGATCTTTTAAGTCCTTGATTACAACATCATGAGGTGAAAATTCAACGATTTTACCTTCACCTGAATGAGTTATCTGATATACAGATAGAAGGTTGCAGGATAAGGTTGGAACACATAATACACCATTAAACTGACCATTGTCTAGATGAACAGTTCCAGTCCCTACAACATTAAGAGATCTATCATCACCAACATATATATTTTTGGTGTTACAATCATTTAAAGAAGAAAACATGGCTTTGTTTTTGGCCATGTGATAAGAAGCTCCAGAATCAATGAGCCACTCATGAGAATGAGAAGAAGAAGATACATTTAATGCATAACCAGACCGAGATGCTTGACAACCACATGCAGAAAGTTCCATTCCTGAAGATGAAGTTGAAGTTGAAGATTGCCCCAAATGGATGTTATGCTTCTTCATTGCTGCTTCCAAGGCTTCCATCTTTTTAAAGCATTTTGATTCTAAGTGGCCATCTCGATTACAAAAGTTGCAATGTCTGTCAGTCTTCTTCCATTTGTTTTTATTGGTCTTATCATTTTGCTGAAATGATCTTTCATTTTGAGGCTGAGTTTGCTTAGGACCCTTGTTTGGTTTAGGACCATTCTTTTTAGGATATGACTTCTTAGGATTCTTTGAATTTGGTTGCTGCTGGGCGGCTAACGCTTTCTTGGAAGAGTTTCTAAGATTAAGAAGACCAAGGTGTAAGAGTTTTTCTTGTTCTCTTATTAAAGAATCACAAAAAGAGTCAAAGGAAGGAGGCTTATAGTCTTTTCCTTGAGAAATGAAGGCTTCCCTTGTAGAATGGAAGGTGGAAACAAATACAGAGTAGGCTGGTCCCAACTTAGTAAGGATGGAATAAATAAGGTTACTATCTTCTTTCTTAACCTTAACACCTTCCAAAAGATATCTAAGGGTCTTGAAATTAGACAAGAAATCTTCAATGCAAGAAAAATTATTAGGGTCCAATGTAAGCAACTCATTTTCAAGTTGATGGGCTCTAATTTCATTTTTAATCCCAAAAACTTTATTGATTTGTTCCATTGCTTCATGAGGAGTTTCAAGTTCTGCAATATGGAATCTAAGATCTGGAGAAATAGACATCCCTATCAAACCACGTGCTTGATCTTGTCTATTTTCCCATTTAGCAGCCTTGTCTTCATCTTTCGGTTTCTTTTCTTGGCCTGTGGCTATTCGGTAGAGACCTTTACTTCTAAGTAAATCCTCCATGTAGGACAACCATTGGAAGTAGTTGGTGTTGTCAAGGGTAACTTGGTATTGACTTTCCATTTCAACAGAAACTGAAGCTGAAGATGCTGAAACTAAGTGTTCCAATGGATAGATCTCGAAAAATTAGGCTGGTTTAAAAAAAACGGCTCTGAAAAAGGCTTCCGGATGAAGAAGTTATGGCTTTTTGAAAAAAGTTGTTGAAGTTGCCGACGAAGTGCGGGAATGTGCGGAAATGAAAAAGTCTGCCTCCATAAAATGGAGACTTGAACCCAAGACCTCTACTCTCTTAAAATAGCTTTGAACCAATTGATCTATACAAAAAATTTGAGAGAGAGAGAGAGAGAGGGGGGGGGGCCTTGGGTTGCGTGCTTGCTTTGAGAAAACTCTTTTTCCCTACAAAACAAAAAACACAAAACCCAACACGGACATGCAAAGAAAACGAACCTTATGGCTCGAAGTTAGCTTTACCCAAAAAATTAAAATATTTTCAAAAATTAAACCTTGCGGCTCAAAGTTAGCTTTAGCCGAAAAACTAAATATTTTTCTCAATGTTTCTGATTTTTCGAGATCACACTAAGGTGCAGGGAAAAGAGCATACGCATGAGAAAAATCCTTCCTTTCTGTTTCTGATTTGCCCAGATCGCACAGAGTCGCAGGGCAAAGAGCATACGCAGAAATGAAAGGTATAGATCCGGTTAAAAAAAAACTAAATAAACTGAAACCGAAATAAGCAGAGAGAAAATAACAGTAAACTGCAAATAAAGACTATATACCTCCACATCTTAAAAATGACGCAGCTAGGGCTACCGGAAACCTTTTCGCATGAAACGAAAGGGGTTCCTCACTGGAACAGATGCTCCAAACACAACAGAGTAGTCCTCTCGGCCCGAAAGCAGTCAGAAACAGCAGATCTAGGAAACGGCAGTCGGATGCAGTTCTACCGGCTTCAGATTTGGATCACCAACGGACGCGGCCCTCAAATAGCTCCGATACCATGTAGGAATTTACAGGGTAAGTTCCTCAGAAAGAACACCAAAAGGATACCGCTCACAACCAGATCACAGATCAATACACCAGTATTTTTGACGTGGTTAAAACCCTCAAAGAGGGAAACAGTCCACGGCCTGAGCCAACGCGGCCACTTCAGGCAATTTATTAATCAAAGAATGAAAATTTACATAAGCTTCTCTCATGCACGGATTACCCGAACAATGACCCTCCATGCGCTTTAAATAGAACTCATGGACCAATCGGGTGTCAAGCCACGGATCAAGTGTCGATAATACCGAGGAGAGAGTGAACCGTCGGATCACTGCATATCGTGACCGTCAGATTGTAAGTTACAAAATGTACAACGGTAAAGAAACACACTTTACCTAACTCTATACCTAACTCTATACTAGACCAAGTTGTACTTAACTATTTCCTATGTGTCGGAATATCCTAACAATACCCTTACTCCAATATTGTATGATTTCACCATTGATTCATACCTTGGTGCAAATCAGAATTGGAGCATCTTCTAATATCTTTGAAAATAAGTTAAATAAGTGCATTTTCAATTGAACCTCACATTCCTCATTTAAAGAGTTTTCTTTATTGAAAAAATGAAAATAATTTATGGAGTATTAGAGTTACTAAATACTTGAATACATTCTACTACTGAAAATACAGTGATGATTGACAAAACCATTGTCAAAGACATGCAAATATGTTTGCAAAATGCACATGACAAGATTGATTTTTTGCAACTAGAAGCTCAGTTGTAGTGAGATGAACTTCAACAAAAGAGTTGTCATTTTGAACTAGTTTTTGTTTAGAACAGTCCTCTATTTGATTTTGAAATAGAATTCCATCAATAACTAGAAACTAATCATATCACTGAGATTGAAGTTGATTCACACCAAATTCCCATATTAGGAGAAAGTTTTCATAAACTTTCAAAAGCTTAGTTTCCATTTCTAAGCCCGTCATCAAACCTTGGGAAGAGCTTATCAAAAATAAGCACAAAAATGGTCTTGGATATGACAAGGGTGTGTCCTTTCATATTCCATATTACTCAAAACCCATTAAATTTGAGAGTGTTGGATTCCTTCAAGATAACACATCTTCACCTACTGGCCATCCTCTAGATTCACCACAAATTGTTAAATGCTAATAATGTAATCGATTTGACCATGTGAAATATCATTGTTTTGATGTTCACCTGTGTGATAATTGTCATAGAAACTCATCATTCAACTGGATACTTCAAAAACAAGCCTCTTGCAAGAACAAATATTCACCTTGGATGGATCACTTCTTGGCAATTGGCTTCAACAACCAAGAATATATTTCAATCATAGGACAGAATCTGTCTTGAGTCTTGACATGTCTTTCAGTTTATATTACTTAATCTTCTCACCATGTATCTAAAAGGGGGGGCATTGATGGCCATCTATGTTGAAAAATGTAACTAGGTTCGGTCTTCATAATGTCTCATGTAATCATGATTTTGGGTATTTGATGTAAAGAGAAAAATAAAATTTATTATTATTATTTTGTAGCATGGGTTGCATGCTCAAGGTCATTTTATTTATAGGTCAAGCACCCATTGAGTGCTTCTATGGATTTTTCATAAAGTCTAGGAGTCAAAGAAGTCATTGTCATATGTAAATACCCTATTGGACATGTTGTATCATGTAAAAGAAATCTATTTAGAGTCAAAAGAGGCAAATATCCTCCTCCAATACCAAGTCAGCCTAGCTATGACAAGTCAGCCTCATAATGACAATTTGGCTCCAAGGAAAGGCTATATATACAAGATATTCAACCTCATTGAGAGATCATCTAAAAAGTTCATGGAAGGATAAGAAAGACAAGGGATAACTATAGAAGGAAAGGGAAAAATAAAGAGAGATAAACATAGAATCTTTTAAGGACTATATTTTGGCTTCCATCTCCCACATGTGCGAAGAAATTAGGGCATCAATTTGTTGTAGAAAAAATGAATTGCAGACCTATCAAGAAGCTGAAATTTGGTACTAAAAGGATCAAGTCTGCAAACAAAATTATAAAGGAGGAATAAGGACCTTGAGCGAAAGGAGGAGGAAGATTATCTTACCATATTCAACTCATGCGTATGAGCTAGGGTTTCTGTAGTGAGGCCGAAGTTGAATTCAAGAAGTTGCAAGTTCGAAATTGTAAAAGTTATAATGTTTTTGAGTAGTTTTCACTTGTATTGATTTTTTGAAGAACACGTTCATCAAAAGGAGAGGATGACTTGGCCTTGGAGTATTTTTCAAGGGTCTTAGTTCTTGGAATTCATCATTTTAATATTTTATAAGAAGAGAAGAATGCTTGTGGGTTTTCCTCTCAAGAGGAGAGGTTTTGGCACTAACTTGCAGCACATATTTTGTGTCCTCTTGTCTCATTGATCTTCGTAGTTTGGTAGTTGTTTGATAATAAAAGAAAATTGTAATAATCAAGTAAGGAAGAAGCTAACTACAAGTACATCAAGTTAAGTAAAGAACATCACAAGCAGTTATCAAAGTAAGAGAAATCACCTTAATCTAGATGCCCTTGATTTCTCAACATGGAATCAGAGAAAAGGTGACAAGAAGAAGAGGTAGCTTGAAGATCATCCAATTGAAGAAGGATACATAAGGGTCAAGCACAAAGATATCATCAAGGAGAAATAAGAAGCATCAAGAAGGAATATCCATCTCATCACAAGGTTCATATCATCTAGAAGGAACAACTCTTAGAAGAAGAAAGAAAGAGCACTTCATCATCAAAGTAATCTCCCTCTCATTTAAGAAAATATCACATCTCAAACATCCTTGAAGAATATCAACAAGAAATAAATCATCATCAAGGAGACATCTTCAATTGTCGACAACAAAGGAGTTGGTATCGTCTTCATATGTATTTACATTGTTGGTAGTAGAATGAGGCCATATTGGGTGTGGATTTGAGTCAAGTCACAAGATTTTATCCTAATTGATATTTAAATTTCAAGTTTTCGTGTTTGATATCCTAGCGATATGTGTTAGGATATATGAAAAATATGTTGTTTTTGTATGGTCAATGAACAAAAGAGAATGTCTCTACTCTATGAACTTGCCTCATGAGGATATTTGGGATATATTACTATTTTATGTAATGTTGGAAGGATCTAGATATGATAGCTATGTAAACATTTTTTTGACTATGAATATAAAATGTTTCAATTTTTATATATATTCAATGTTTAAGAGTCCAGGTGACCCAAAATTGGGATTTTATTCAGACACAACGAGATTTTCTGATTCCATCTCCATCATCATTACAGTTTCTGGAGAGTTGCATAAACCCTAGATCGGTGGAAGAAAGGGATATAGAAAACCCTAATAGAGATGGCAAAGAAGGGGTGTTGGTGCATTACAGTGGTTAGGATTCCTCTGGGCTCCAGTAAACTGTAGGTATTTCCCCGTTGTAGAGGGTCGAAGCTGTTTTGATAACACACGGGTTAGGGGCTTCCTCTTTGGCACAGACCTCAGGTTGCTTTGATCGAATCTCTATTAGTGCACGAGACCACTACTGGTTGGAAGCTAGGGTTTGCGAAATTGAAGGTAATCCATCAAAGGATTACCAAGGACATAAGAGAAGAAATCTAAATCCACAAAAGTAATGGAAAAAAGGCATCAACTGGTTCTTGGGGAAGGCATTAAATTGAATGGGGTTATGGACATGGCAAATCGAGTACTCATGGGTAGGGTTCAGGGATGCAATTACACAACAACGCATCTGAAGAAATGGGTTGTGGACTTTGGGGATAAGTCTTAGATTTTATGCCGTCTGTGGTAACAATGACCAAGGGTTGGTTCATGCTTTGTTTCAAAAAAGCTGAACATGTGACATGGGTTCTAAGGAAATTTTGGCACATTGAAATGGATCCTGTAATGTTGAAGAGATGGTCTCCACTATTTGACCTAGAGCGTGAAAAATTGGGATTCAGACTGATTTGGGTTAGGTTGTTGGGGTTTCCATTACAATTTTAGACAAAAGATGTATTCAGAAGAATTGGGGATTATTTGGGGGTATTTTTAGACTACAATAAATCCTTTGTTGAGACAGGGAATATGGAATTTGCATAAATACTAGTTCACCTTGAGACCAAGGAGGGCTTGGTGGAAATCCTGCAGCTACAGTGGTGGGGTTTCTCCCACTTGCAGAAGTTGGATTATGAGGGGGTCTCGTTTAGATGCAGGAGGTGTCATGAATTTGGAAACATTTTGAAAGAATGCCCTCTACTTAATAAGGATAGGATAGATGAGGATAAATCAGGTGGGATGGAAGGTGGCCCAAAATCTATGGTACAAGATAATTCAAAGGATTCGCTCCGCCAAAATAGAGGGGTGGAGAAGATCGATGGAAGAAAATCACAAGATCATTTTCTGGCACCTTCGATGATTACCCACTCATGTGATTCATCAACTGCGCCTATTCCGGGTACCTTTCTTCATTTCCCATCCTCGTATCCTAATACATCCTTAAATCCATATTTATTCTCTTCAGTTACATGTCCTGCTATGAATGAAGGGGAGGTATCATCATACATTTTAAAATTTGTTGCTTGTCCTATGGTTGCGGTCCTTGTAAGCTGTTTGACTCCTTTCCCTGTTGTGCCTGCTTTTTCCCTCACTTTTGATTCTTCAATGAAGGAATTATCATTAGAGTCTTGTGCTAGTCATAGATATAACTTGCGTTCATTAGCCAAGTAGCCCATAGGAGCCGGGGGGGTATAGGTATCTCATCGTCTCATAAGATTTCCAAAGCTTGCAGAGGTAAACAATATTTATATCTAAATCCATTCATAAGGTTAGTATAGATGTAGCAGAAGGAAGACAATTATCAATTGAAAGGGTTCTTAGAGCAAAAGGAAACCCGAGTAAGGTTTTCCGATGGAGTGGCTATCATTTAATTGCAAAGGGTTGGCTAGCCCTACTAAAAAACTCTCCCTCAGAAGATTAGTTGTGTTTGAAAGATTGGATGTTATTTTTATTCAAGAGACATTAGGGATTAGTGACCAAATTGTTTCTCTATTAGAAGCTATGATTTTGGGGTGGAAATTCCATGCCTTAGATGTGAGAGGACGATTAGGTAGTATTTCTATGGGTATAAATGGCAGAACGATGAATTTATTGAATATCTGGGGGCGGGAGGGTGCTCTAATGGCAAACATATTCTCGTAGATAGTTTCAGGGCCTAGCATGGTGCATTTTATATAAGGAAAATGCAAAATCAATAATTCATTTGTTCCTTGAATGCCCCATAACAATACAATTATGGAGTCAGATATATCAGATGTTAGCAATCAATATTACATGGCAGGGAGATACAATTCAAAAAGCTTGGGAATTATGGTGGAATAGGGCTCATCCTATAAAGCTCAGGAATCTACCCCCTCTAGTATGCTCGGGAATTTGGTTAGGTAGGAACAACAAAAAAAATGAGATAAATAAAATAATTGGATTATCACCTGTTCCCATACAGTGGCAACATATAACTTGATCCCTGAAGATGAACATAACCAATGGAACCAGAACATAAATACATAAGTCATCGACAGATCCTTGTTGTGGGCATATTTTGATGGTTTTTCACAACTAGAAAGTTGCGGTGGAGGAGCAGCGTTGTACTTAAATGAAGATCAGTATTTCAAACTAAAAATAGGTTTAGGGAGGGGTACAAATAACTATGCATAACTAAACAACCTTAGACTTCTGCTTCTTTCTTCCCTAGAGAAAGGACGTTGACAACTTCAGATTTTTGGCAATTCAAAAATTGTCATAAATTAGTTCAATCAACTACCAAATTGTCATGTGAACACATTAATAAATCTAATGGAAGAAGTAATTATTTTAAAATCACAATTTGACTCTGTGATCTGTCATCATATCTACAGGGAAAGGAATCATATTTCCGGCAACTTATACAAAGAAGTTTCACAATAACATTTTGGCACTTGGATGATACAAGAACAATGGGATAGGAATTCTATCAGTACTTTCCCAAGTCCTTCATTGATCTACAGATACAAGATGCAGGATCAACATGATCCCTCTCACCTCATAGTTGGACCACTTTTTGCTTATTTTTGTTGAATATAAGATCTTATGTTTATGTACATATTTATCTAGTTTTGTTTACAATTACTTATATGCATATAGTCACAGTTATATTGAACTCTATGGAGTATGTGAAAAATATGGCCACCAATTTTTGAAATATTCTCCATTGCAGCATCTACAACATGTAATTTTCAATATTTTATATCATGAAATTATGATTTTTCCTTAGGGAAATATATATATATATATATATATATATATATATATATATATATATAGAGCGAGAGAGAGAGAGAGAGAGAATACTGAAAATGATACGTTCATACATATAAACAAGTAACTCTTTGAGTACATTTATATATACATACAAATAATGAAAAAACCACTCTAATATAAAAATTATTAAAATTATACACCCATAGACGTACAAATAAATAATGAGAGAATGCTAAAAAAAATAAAATGAGACATTCATACATATACAAGTAAATTCTTAAAAAAATATATACACTTACAAACAAGGAAAACACCAAACAAATAAACAGTTGCATAAGGAATGAAAATACGACTTACCAACACTCCCAATAATACCTTCATACACATAATATAAGTAGATATTATATTTATTAATGCATATAAAAACAAAAATGTTAACAAATGCATTCTAACTTTTAAAATAAAACAATAAAGACAATAATATAACTCTCAAAACAATATATTCATACAATCAAACTAAAGAATCCAAATAGTACATGAATACAACCAACCTATATCCATCTTAACTCTACGTGTACCAAGAGCCAAGAAGGATCAAATCTACTTTCACTTTAAAAGAGGTTTGCATCTCAAGAAATTTGATCCCTTTGGGCGCTTAGTAGATCCAAAGTTAAGTTGGATCTAGGCTTGTTTAATTATAATTTAAATTATAACTAGTGATTTATTTTTTAGTTACGTGTAATTTGAGTGAGACATAATGTTTTATTAATAATTACCGAGTCAAATTGTTAAAGAAACCATTATATTACAACATCTCTACCATATTGAACTCAAGAAGTTTCTTAACTAAATTAATATTATTATTAATGTTTTAACAAAAAAAAGATATAATTAATATTATTATTTTCTTTTATTCAAATAAATCAATATTATAATATTCTTAATAACAACATAATTATATTTTGGAATAAAAAATATTTATTAATAATAATAAATATTATATTTAAGGCTTATTTAATCATATTTATTATTATATTATTATATTTATAAATAACAATTGCCATTATATTAATAATTTATGTTTTTTTTTAAATAAGAATACTTACTAATACTTAATATTACTATTACTATAATAATAATAAGACTTAAAACTATTAATCTCAGCATATTGTAATTCTTTACTTTTATGGACTTAATTGGTATATTTTTAGATTTAAGAAAGATAGTATATTTATTGATTTGATTAATCTAGGTTGGTTATTAATTGAGTCAACATTTAAAAATGTTATAAAATATTATATTTTTGAAATGAATTATGGTTTATGGGTATGTGGTATTAATAATTCATGGTAATGGTTGATGGTATTGTAACAAAATCTATTTAGAAGTTAATAATATCTATAATAATGTGGGAGTGAATATTCATGGTTAAGAATATTGTTATATTGTAATTTTATTGTAAGTATTAAATTTTTCTTGTAGTTATTAATTAAATTTAAATATTGTTACAAAATCATTATTTTAATTTACATGGTAAATCAATCTTAATTTCTAACTACTATTTATATATGTTTAAATTATGATTTTCTTTTATCTAAAATTTTGTTTATAATTTTATTAATAAAAACAAAATAACGATATAAAATTGAATTTAAATTTTTTTCAATTCTAATATCTAAATTTTAGACCTCTCCTATACTATACTAGAATTCACATTCTACATATAATATATTGATTTAAATAATTGGTTATATAAATACATTTAGATAGATAAATAAATTATCAAAATATATTTATTATATATAATATAATAAATGTGTATATAAAACAAATAAATAAATATATTTTTATATATCCAGAGCGTTAGTTGGCAAACATATTAGATAATATACTTACTTTCTAAATAATATAATAATATATTTAGATAGGCACTATATTATAAAAAATAAAAATTAATTAAAGAATTAAAAAAAAAAAAATTAATAATAACATATTTAGATAGAAACTGTATTATAAAAAAATTAAAGAATTAAAGAATTAAAATAAATAATAGATTACAAAAAGAGTTAATAATGGATAAAAGTAATAACTGATTAGGAGGAGCATATCGATGATTGTTTGGATAAATTTTTGGTTAAAAATGGAAATTTTCACAGGATCTTCAGATCTCAAAACAATGGCAATAGGACCTGGTTATTTTCACAAATTCCTTCTCAGAAGCACATGTGAGAATACATGATAGGGAGGATGAACTTATCTAGACTCTAGCTCTTCATGGCAGATACACTCCAAAAGATGGTTACTCCTTCATTTTCGCTGAGAAGAAACCTAATAACAGAGTTTGGTGGTGGCAGTCGCTTTGGAAGCTTAAAAGACCTGCAAGAACAAAGTTTTTCATTTGGTGTCTGTTGTGTAACAAAGCACCTACATGAGACAATATTCAACGTAGATATTTTCAGGGCCTAACATGGTGCATTTTTTGTAAGGAAAATGCAAAATCAATAAACATATTTTCCTTGAATTCCCCATAACAATATAATTATGGAATTAGATATATCAGATGTTAGCAATCAATATTACGTGGCAAGGAGAGACAATTCAAAAATCTTGGGAATTATGGTGGAATAGGGCTCATCCTGTAAAGCTCAGGAATCTACCGCCTCTAGTATGCTCGGGAATTTGGTTAGGTAGGAACAATAAAAAAAATTGAGATAAAGAAAATAATTGGATTATCACTTGTTCTCATATATTGGCAACATATAATTTGATCCCTGAAGATGAACATAACCAATGGAACCAGAACATAAATACATAAGTCATCAACAAATCCTTGTCGTGGGCATATTTTGATAGTTTTTCACAACTAGAAGGTTGTGGTGGAGGAGCAGCATTACATTTAAATGAAGAGCAGTATTTCAAACTAAAAATAGGTTTAGGGAGGGGTACAAATAACTATGCAGAACTAAACAACCTTAGACTTCTGCTTCTTTCTTCCCTAGAGAAAGGACGTCGACAACTTCAGATTTTTGGCGATTCAAAAATTGTCATAAATTGGTTCAATCAACTATCAAATTTTCATGTGAACACATTAATAAATCTAATGGAAGAAGTAATTATTTTAAAATCACAATTTGACTCTGTGATTTGTCATCATATCTACAGGGAAAGGAATCAAATTTTCGACAACTTATCCAAAGAAGTTGCACAACAAAATTTTGGCATTTGGATGATACAAGAACAATGGGATAGGAATTCTATCCGTACTTTCACAAGTCCTTCATTGATCTACAAATATAGGATGCAGGATCAACATGATCCCTCTCAGCTCATAGTTGGACCATTTTTTGCTTATTTTTGTTGAATATAAGATCTTATGTTTATGTACATATTTATCTAGTTTTGTTTACAGCTACTTATATGCATACAGTGATAGTTATATTGAACTCTATGTAGTATGTGGCAAATATGGGCACCAATTTTTGAGATATTCTTCATTGCAGCATCTACAACATGTAATTTTCAATATTTTATATAATGAAAATTACGGTTTTTGCTTAGCGATATATATATATATATATATATATATATATATATATATATATATATATATATATATATATATATATATATATATATAGAGAGAGAGAGAGAGAGAGAGAATACTAAAAATGATACAATCATACATATAAACAAGTTACTTTTCGAAAAGTACATTTATATATACATACAAATAATGAAAAAACCACTCTAATATCAGAATTATTAAAAATATACACCCATAGACATACAAATAAATAATGAGAGAATACACTTACAAACAAGGAAAACACCAAACAAATAAACAGTTGCATAAGGAATGAAAATACGACTTACCAACACTCCCAATAATACCTTCATACACATAATATAAGTAGATATTATATTTATTAATGCATATAAAAACAAAAATGTTAACAAATGCATTCTAACTTTTAAAATAAAACAATAAAGACAGTAATCTAACTCTCAAAACAATATATTCATACAATCAAACTAAATAATTCAAATAGTACATGAATACAACCAACTTATATCCATCTTAACTCTATGTGTACCAAGAGACAAGAAGGATCAAATCTATCTTCACTCTAAAAGAGGTTTGCATCTCAAGAGATTTGATCCTTTTGGGTGCTTAGGGGATCTAGAGTTAAAATGGATCTAGGCTCGTTTAATTATAGTTTAAATTATAATTAGTGATTTATTTTTTAGTTATGTGTAATTTGAGTGAGACATAATGTTTTATTATTGTTAAAGAAGGCACTATATTACAACATCTCTATATATTGGACTAGAAAGACCTCTTAACAAAATTAATATTATTATTAATGTTTTAACAAAAATAAGACATAATTAATATTATTATTTTCTTTTATTAAGTTAAAATAAATTATTTATAAAATATTATATTTTTGAAATGAATTATGGTTTATGAACCTGTGGTATTAATAAGTCATGGTAATGGTTGATGGTATTGTAATAAAGTCTATTTAGAAGTTAATAATATCTATAGTAATGTGGGAATGAATATTCATGGCTAAGAATATGGTTATGTTGTAATTTTATTGTAAGTATTAAATTTTTCTTGTAGTTATTAATTAAATTTAAGTATTGTTACAACATCATTGTTTTAATTTACATGGTAAATCAATCTTAATTTCTAACTAGTATGGATATATATTTAAATGTGATATATGTATTATGATTTTCTTTTATCTAAAATTTTATTTATAATTTTATTAATAAAAACAAAATAACAATATAAAATTGAATTTAAATTTTTTTCCGTTCTAACTTCTAATTACTACACCTTCATTATACTAAATATAATATATTGATTTGTATAATACAAATACATATTAGTTATACAAATACATTCATATAGATAAATAAGATATCAAAATATAGTTATTACATATAAAATAATAAATTTGTATATAAAATAAATAGATAAATATTTTTTATATATATCGAGGCAAAGAGTTAGTTGACAATCATTTTAAATAATATACTTACTTTCAAAATAATATAATAGACACTGCATTATATTAATAAAAATAAATAAATTAAAAATTAAAAATTAAAAAAAAATTAATAATAATATATTTAGATAGAAACGATATTATAAAAAAAAATAAAAAATAAAAAAATAAAAATACGTAATAGATTAAAAAAGAGAGTTAATAACAGAGAAAAGTAATAATTGATTAGGAGGAGCATATCGGTGATTGTCCGAATAAATTCTTGGCCTCTAAGTTGAATACTCGGAGGGAGCTCGTATTTATTCTTGGCCTCTAAGTTGAATACTCGGAGGGAGCTCGTATCAAAATTCAGAAAACTATTGGATAACTATTCACAAAACTATAGAGACGTGTCTTATTAAATTGTAGGAATTTTCGATTAATATCAAAGCGTGGGTTAGATATTGGATAACTATTCACAATTGATACGCGTCTTATTAAATTGTAGGAATTTTCGATCTTTCGATTAATATGACCAATTAAGATCAAAGCGTGGGTTAGAAATAGTGGCAAATAAAAGAAATTTTTGTCAGTCACAAAAAAGAAAGCTTTTAAAAAACAGTGACAAATCACATCTCACACATGCAAGTCCACTACGATTCTGTGTATCTTAGTAAATGTTTGCTACAATGGATCAAGAATCAGTGCTCTGAAATTTACCTACACGAATTTCTCATGCGAGAAAATGCATCTGTGTAAATGTTTAATAACCTACAATGCCTTTCAACGCTGACCTGGCCCCTTCAGAATGTGATCTGTGCTGTGCCAATTGTGAATGTGCATGTTATAAATGCAACGTTCAACACGATATGGGAATCATCTCGGCATTATATGCGAGTTTTATCCATCGGATATGCGACTACAATTCGCCAACTAACAACAGTATATGCGGATTGTCGCTTCCAATATGCGAATTGTACTCAACGGCTCCATCTTTTACGCGAGTTATCAACGTTGTTATGTTGTTCGAATATGCGAATTATCAATTCAATACGTCATATGCAAACTATCAATACGACATACAGGTTATCGCGGCTGGATATGCGTATGATCTCCGCAGAATATGCGAAATATCAAGGGAATATGCTATACGCGAATTATCTCAGCGCCTCATGCCAATTATCTCCGCGCGTAATATCGGTTCGATGGGTTTGATATGAGCACTATCAGCCCAATATTCAAACTATCATTCGCGTAATATGCAATTTTTCTGCCGTATATGCGTATTTTTATCCGCCGATATGCCAATTTACGGTGCAATTTGAAAATTAACGACATGATATGCGAGTTATCTCCGGTTACCCACCTGAAATGCGACTTATCGCTGACTATACACGATTTATCAAGTTGATCTGCATATCTTTGTTAAATACGCGAATTATCACCCTGATCTGCATATCTTCGTTGAATACGCGAATTATCAGTAATATGTCGTTATCAAGCTTATTTTGTCCGTGAAATATGCGATTTATCAACCAGATATCGGAGTTCTTGTTGCGGATTAACAACGGAATATCTGTTAAACGGGTTATCTCCGTCAAGTATGCCATTATCAACGCGATCTTCGACTCATCTCCGGCTTATACGCGATTTCTCAATGCTACGTTGGCTCTGTAGGATATGCGAATATTGAGGAACCGCCAGCCGGCCAAAATCCTGTGTTATGAGTCATCTTAACCGACCAATACTGCAATAACTCCATGGACAGATCGCTTGGAACGCTGGGAGTTTCCTTTCCTTCCCGATCCCTTGGAACTCGATCCATGTAAGGAACCTCCTTTTCCTATGCTAAGAACACTCGAACATCGGAAATCTTATATGAGTAAATTGACATTTTCAGCGATCACTTTCTGTCATAGCCCGGTCTCCTGTATAGAGTCACTGAGTCGGAAAGCCGGAGGAGAGTCGCACGGAGGGAGCCAAAGCCGTAGAGTAGGTTGGGGAAGCGCTCGTCCCGGATTCGGAGAAGGGAATGACTTCAAGCAGGCGTGGTATCACAAAGAATGTACAACCGCTCGACCCATTGCAACCGATAACAATGGCAGATTTGTTCTATCTCTATCTGATAGGGAATAGCCCGAATATTCATTCTCAATATGGTCAGAGGTTCTTCACCAATTTCCTCAAGCAATCTATACCCTCATTATAGCTATGGAGATAAAAGACTTCCTCAACCAATCTATACCTTCATTATAGCTATGGGGATAAAATATCTTATAAAGAACAATGTAAAATGTGAGACAACTCTGATGTCATGAGAGTTTTCTTGAAATACCTCCTTAATAAGTTCAATGCAAAAATAGGCATCTTCAAACAACATATGTCTTGGTGTCAAAATGTAACACCCTGCAAAATTCTCGGCCTCGAGCTATAGGTTCACAATTTTGTTTTGATATGAGCTCAAAAGGACAAAATGTTGAATTCGACCACGCAAGCACTGACATAACATGTTGTGGTAGGACCCATGGTTGTTGGGCACTAGAAAACATGCACGCTGACCAAATCAGATGGTGCCCGACCATCTAATGGCCAAGAGCGGTTCACATCGCAGAGTTGCACGACACATAACATGGAAGCCACATGTAACCTCCTCGTGCACTTTGCATCCCTCCAAATATTTCAAATGCTCAGGGCTCGACGTTGCAAAGTTCTTCCACGTGGGAAACCCACTCACTCCAACCACCTAGTCAGTTTCCATGAGTTCGCTTCGTCTGCTCTATCAACTACCACATGGTTGGTCCTACCTCCTTCGCACACCAACATGATGCCATCAATGACTCCCAGCCAACTTGCACATCAACATATCCAACAATGTTAGAGGTGCTTCATCCAACATATGTGGGAGCTCTGTGTTGTGGAGATGCGCAGTCGATAACACAACTGAGGGGGTGCATCGAGTGCTATGTGTTGCCACCTCATCCACTCTGCATGCCCCTAAAGATTGAAAAATATGGCCTCCTAACCATGAGAGAGGGTGCCACATAGCCCTCCGCATAGGTTGCCCATGTATGATTGTGTTACACCGTGACCAATCAATTCCTACCCAATCAACTCTGCCTATCAACTAGCTACTTGCCTTCCCACTTTGTATGTCAGCACAATCACCATGAACAATCAGCTTGCCACATGGCAGCGCCATGCCTCTATAATGTCAGCATGGCATCATCCAAACATATCCCCACATGTGTCACATATTGATGAGGTATAAAGGATGTAGCATTTTTGGCATTTTCCACTGTAGTCACCTAGTCCAACTCCTGCACACCTGTGTCCTTTAATTTAGTAAATTTGGTAAATGAACAGCACAATGCCTACAAATTGAACGTGTAAGCTACCTCTATTCATGAATTCTCCTAGTCAAGTTCTCTAAATTGTAGAATTTATGAGATATTTGGCCCAAATTTAAACCCTAGCTTCGCCTTGCAAGAAACATGCACTCCTTTAAAGAACATTCTACCTCTGAGTAAAATAACTGTGTAAATTCATGAAGCAAACCTTATAAATGCATTCTTAAGCCGTAAAAACATCATTAACTACTAAATTCAAGATCATTTAGCTCAAAGTCATCATCCAATCATTTGTGCACATGTCATCATTTCACGGGTCAAAATCTTAAAAAAATTCCCCAGCAACCCGTCATTCCCACTTTGTGACATGTGGCACCACACTATTTACCATTTTGTTCCGCAAAATATCCTTGACCTTCTTTTGTTAATCAATTAAGTATTCTCCTCCAACTCACCATCCCGCCAAATGGCCTCCTCATCCATAGGAAGCTTTGTAGATGTGAAATGAAAAGGCAAATAGATGTGCCATTGCAACAATGATATCAATACTCAAGGCCCATTTATAGCATCTCTTGAACTAGAAAGTCCATTCCAAGGAAAATTTTAAGGATGGAAAATTTTCTTGAAGTTTAAAACATTGGCGAATCTCATTAATCCCTAATATGCAAATTATAAATGTTTATTGATATATTTTTAAAATTAATCAAATTTATAATTATTTTATATATAGTCTCTCTATAATGTTGGCGATTTTTAAGGTAAAATAATTTTATATTCTAAAATTTGGGCGAATCGTCTTTTATAAAATTGGAAATTGGCGAATCTTTTTTGTGGAAAAATCATGGAAAATTAGCCCACTGGGCGAACATTAGCCCCTAAAATTTTCCATGGTCCATTCATGTTCTAGCTGAGTGAATGGATACCTTAACAATGTTAGAGATCTTTGAAGAGACATCATTTTCACTGCCTAATCAAAGGTGGGAGTTGGAACTTACCAATACAAAACTCCTCTAGGCCAAAGAACATATTAAGAGACTTGAAACTAAGCTAGAAATGTTAAGAAAAATTGAACCCTATCAAGCCTTCATTTAAAGCAATTAGGAGGATTATGTGGGAGAGAATTATAAAGACAGTGGAAAAACAGTGGGACCACTTAAAATTTATTGAAGAAATGACTAAGACCATGAGAAGAGCACAAAGGGAAATGAAATCCATTGAGAATACTATTGTAGATTCTCCTTCCAAGGTCAAAGTAATTGTAGGCTTCCTTAACCAGATATCAAAGGAAGAAGTGAAAAACGTAAATCTCAATAAGTTTGAATGGGTAACAAGAGCCAATTAGATAATAAAGAAAATTGAATCACTAATGAAGGCTAAAGAGGAGGTGAAAGAACTGATGAAAGAAATAGAAGGTTTCAAAGAGAAAAGTGAGTTTCTCCACTCAAATAAATTTCCAACCTTCAATAATGATGATGGGGACTTACATCCCAAAGAGTCCTTCATGAAAATTCCAGTGGAAATTAAGGAAATCCACAAAGGTTTCAAAGAAAGGACCACTCCATTCAAGGGAAAAAGATTATGAAATTATATAATGATCATTATGAATTTTTTTCTTGCTCAAGAACATCTTTAAGGAGTGGGGAAAATTGATTATGAAGAAATTACTAGCCTGGAGGGGACCATCATAGAGGCTTGTTCATGTGACATGCCATATGGCAGAGAATGGAGCACTTTGATGGATCTATATGTATGGACTATCCAACAGGAATTCACATCAACATCTTGAGAGGTCTCAACGGAATCATTTTCCAGTGCAAGGACTTCATTGCACCAGACAAGACTTCATTAGTTAGCACTAGCATTGGCACTTTCCTCAATACTAGCATCGACATCATCGACAACACGTCCACAATAACACTCAACGCAGGTAATTCCAAACAAGGATAGGGAAGGCCCAACACACAACCAAGAGAGAGAATGAAGATCTATTATATCTAAATCTAAAGGGGACCCACTCTACAACTGGAAAGTCATTCAAAAAGCTTATAGAATACATTAGTATTATTACAGTTGGAAATTTTGTAAATAATATTGGTGGTTTTTCAAATACCACTAATGGTTCAAGATTAGTTCTTAGTTCTTGAGTTCCTGTATATAAGCCTCATTTTGTAAATCAAAGGGAAAGAAAAATCTTGGGCCATAAGGAAACCCTGCCAATTTTTTTTGGGAATCGCTAGGAGGTCTTGAGGCATATCAAAGAAGGAATTCTGAAACGTCTCTTAGGTTATCTGTCCTTTCTTTTCATTTAATTTCGTATACCCATCTCTTATTTTGAACTTTTCTACATATGAATACAATTTTATTTTTTCATGGCATTTTGTGTTGCGAACTTGATCTATTATGTTAATTAGATGGAATCGTTAAACTAAAATATATTATGGAATCAATATGATGGTTTATTTTACTTTTTGCAAAATTTATTGGGGTTGTTTGAAGAGTAGCTTGACTTCTTTGATAGGTTTTACAAGGCTTTCGCAAGAAATGGAAAAGTTTCAAATTTTTGTGTATTCTAGTTGTTGAATTCTTAATTGCTTAGCTACCCCACCAGGTTTTAGTTGATTTAAAGAAATTATTAATTGTTCCTTTAAATCTGTTATAATATGATCTTCATATCTCACTCACCTTTTACATTTTCAACTCTTTATGTGAAACCAAACGGTCATGAATGCTCTAACTTCGAATTAGTGGAAATGCAACTCGACATAATCATGTTAATGTCTGATAGTTTTTCCCTTCACCCAAGTTCTCAAAATAATATTTTTATTTCAATAGAAATCATTGTTTAATTCTAACATGATTTATGCGTGATATTTGTACTTTCTTGAAAACATTTCATGAGTGTGGAATGTATGTGACAATAATATTTTAAATGCATCATATACCTATTAGGTCAGAATTAATGTCACTTCATTTAAAACCGTAATAAACTCATGCACAAGGACGTATATCATTGAAAAAAACTTGAATGTTCATTCAATGTTTGTCATAGTTCTTCATTTTACCCATTTTATTGTGACACTTGAAAGGAAAAAGTTGGATGCATTAGACTTGAACCTTAATGAAAAATATGAAATATGAATTAAATTCAAGTCAAAACTACTCAGTCATTTCATCACAATGCATTCACAGGAAAAATAAAAATATACGGTCTCATTTGCTACAATTTTGAGTCATCTATAATTCCTCGTTGAAGCTTTAGACCAAGAACAAACGAATTAAAACATTAAGCCTAGAAAGAGCAAAATACAGTTAGCAATATTTAATATGAAAATAGATGGCTTCATGTGCCGATTTAAACAGAATATCATTAACGTAACAAGAAAATTGAGATCACGCTTAGATGTTCCTTGGCTCTACACTAAAAAAATGTAATGTGACTTTAGGGTCCCAACAATATGATAAGAATTTTCCCACCATTGGGTAGTTATGCCCTAAATGTTACATTCTAGTTCAACAAGTTAAATTTATTCTTAAAATAAGAAGAAAACTCCCTACCCATGTATCCACTTGTTTGTCATCAAATGATCCGACAAAATAAGGAAGAGTAATGTGTCCCACCATAAGCCAAGACAAGGTGATAGCATTGAGGTGTTTATATTCATGTATTTTGCCTAATTTTCCAAACCCTGGATGACGTGTTACTACTATTTGAAAAAAAAAATAGTGTTTTAAGAAATGATGAATTAACATATCTATGAGGGAGACACCATCTAATTCATTTTATGAGGGAGACACCATCTAATTCATTTTATGAGGAACCATTAGGAACATTCCCACCCCCCCCTTTTTAAATGATTCATTTCCTTGGATGAATAAGGATTTAATATAGTTGTCTTGAGGAAGCTTTCCCCTCTTAGATATTGGTTAAAAAAACTAGATATAGAGGGAACTAGGCCTTTTTTCTTGCCTTCTCCCTCAAAGGTAGGACTGCAAGCTCTAATACTAATTGGTACATGATATTGGTGGGAATATTAAATTTCAAAAGCACATTCAAAATATAATGATCCTCCTTTTATAAACAAGATGGATAAAAAATGGGCATCATGTTTGACGTTGTATTTTTTTTTTAATAATATATGCTATGAACCTTGGACCTTAAAAATGATAAGAAACCAATAATTACATTATTCAATGGGGAAGCCTCCTTTTATAAAGAGTACAATGTACAAGACAATATTTCATGATACTAAGACAAAGACTAGGTCTCTTGTGTTTATATATATATATATATATATATATATATATATATATATATATATATATATATAAGACAAAGGGTACAATTACAATAAAATGAGACCATGAAATGTTTTAACCCACATAACAGTATAAAAATAGAAATGTAATCACTCCATATCTAGGTACTAATAATGGATTTAAATGTTAATATTTCCCTTATATAGGGCTTAACATGGCCCTTTGCATCAAACAAGTGTAGTCAACACTTGACTAACTGCTAGTGATTATTTAGGAATAATTCACCTTCTTATGTCATCACTTCCACTCACAGGTTCTTCTATTTGATGATGGACTCCATAGTTGTTAGTTACTCTACTACTTAAATGTTGTTTTTTAAATGTGTTTGGATTTTTTATAGGTCAATCTTCCATAAAACAACATGAGGAATGGAAAAGGTAGCTAGATGCCTCAAAATATTTTGGAAGAAAGATTATTTTTTATAACAATCTTACATTCAAACATGAATCAAGTGATGTTGCAGGTGAATAAGATTAGTATCCAAAGAAAAAAGTGTGCTTTAGCATGTAGATGTTATCCACAAGAAATTGAAGAAAATAGAAAATATATTTTTATAGAAATTTGAAGCAAGGAAAGTGATAAACAGATGGAAGTTATCCTGTGTACAAAAGGAGAACAAAAAAATTACAGCAATAGCTTGCAGTAGTAAAAGAAAATCTAGATTGTGATGTAGGTGGGTTATGTGAGCTTACGAGGAATATTTCCAAGTCGAAAAGAAAAGAAACGGGGTAGAACATAATCAATACATACATGTTAGATGAATATGATAATGAAAATAAAGCAGATGGACAACAAGCAAGCAGAGTATGGGATCCTAAAAAATTGAAGACAACAATTAAGTAGAAAATCATAAAGGCAAGTGGACAGTAGCAGCAAAGTCAAACTTGGGATCTAGGAGGATTTCAACATATTGAAGGCACATGACCCGGAGGTCATGAAATTTGTACCCTAGGAGTGTGATGTAAGACTATTAACCCCATGTTTAACTTTTGTGAAAAACTCTAAAGGGGTCTTGAAATTTATAAAAGGAACTTGGTTCCCTTACTTAAAATTAGGATAATTAAGCATTACAATCCTTATAATTATGTATTCTAGAAGAATAAGGTTTGTTGGAAAGAGGTGAAATTTGTCTTCCATATGACATGTAGATAACCAAGTATGAAAGTGGTTAGGAGGTTATGTGAGATTAGGCATGATTTTCCCTAAAATGGAGGATATGATTCCATCGATTGGGAATCCAAAAGTTTGTCTACAGTCTTGTATAAAATGATATGTAAAGATAGAAAAAAGGGAGTGATTAGTAATACAGAAAATGAGAGGGCCAAGAAAATGTGTAATTAGGCCAAAGGAGAGGTAGTAATATTTATGAGTTTGTAGAAATCATGTGCAAAGTTTGAATTAACGAAATTAATGCAATTCATTATAAATTTTCTAGCATATAATATCATTGGGTTAATGTGTGGTGTTAACTGATATGAGTGTAAAGATCGATTTATATCAAGTTCTTCCCTATTGTAGGGAGAATCAAGTGATGAAGAGTGATTCAACACGACACGAATTTTGGGTTATAAACTTGAATTTGATATTGAAGGTCTGAAAGTGCAAGCGATATCCAAAATTCCAAGATCTGAAACCAACAATCTGAGTTGAAGACTTGAGGACAATGATTGCTTGAATTTGATGAGTAAATTTCAATATTTGGAAGGCAAGATTGATTATCCAATATTATGTTTGGGTTCATGAAATAAAGTATATGATTTAAAATGCATATTTTTAAGTCAAGACATGACACATCTTCTCTAGCTCCAAGTCTCATGAAGAAGTTCAAATTCTAGAACCATAGACAAGGTCATGAAGGGAAGTTTGGTCAAAATTTCAAGATAAAGTTTCAAAGGGGAGTCTGGATTAAAGATCTGGCACATAGGTCCAAATGAGAAATCCAAGATCAAATTTTTGATAGTTAATGGACATAGGATTTTCCATCAAGAAGAGTCTCGTTTATTGGCTTCTCATCCCTCGAGCTATGCAGTGGGTATTGAGAACAAAAGAAAAGATTTTAGAATTTCTATGTGATCCAATATCAATATTGTCATATTCTATATATTGTTAATATATTCCGCACACCATTTTTCATGGAATTCACCATCATCATTCTATCAAAGTTTTGGGGAAAATCCAAAATAAGAAATATGAGACAAGATTTTAGTTTCTAATAGTCCCAAGACAGATAAGTAAGAAGTTTAGGTCAAAATTCCAAGTCAAGGACCAGATTCTAAGTTTTGATATAAGGGTTTGATGCGAGTCTAAAATATGTGTTATGAATGGTAGATCAAAAATATCTAAGTTTGATGAAACTATTAGTGCCGCAAGAACAAAGGGTTAAGATTTGAGACACAAAGTTTGTTATAGGGACTAAAAGGCTACCATTTGAGGTCAAGATCACTACTTAGGTCATCATTTATTCAAATTTGAAGATGAAATGCTTCTAGTAATGATCTATTTGCATGAAAATAAAGATGAAGGACTTAGACAATGAGTTATCCAAGAATATAAAAAATATCTCCATATTGTTAAAAGAGCAAACCTTGGTCCAATGAAATGCTATAAAAGACTTAATTAATTTCTGAGATACAATAATAGATTGAGATCTAAAGGCATGAGATCATCTAGATATTTCTATAGTATCAATATTACTATTGATGGGTATAAGATAATTTGCAAAGCTTATAGTATGTGTTGATGGAATTCAAAATCTATCCTATGTCAGTGTATACTTTTTTGTAGAGTAAATGTTAATCATCCCCAATCTTGTGACCATGGTTGTTGAATTGTATAATTTTTACCATAAAAAGAGAATTGTGAGTGTTGGATCATTGATGCATTGTTGAGTCCAATAATTGTGGAGAATACAATTGATTAGGGTAGTTCAGTACAAGCATTGTGGGCCCATAACCCACAAGTAGTGAGGATCCACTGCCATCAATTTCTCTCCCATTATCAAATTCACTACCTCATTGCACATAGGAAAACGTGATGGGCCTCCTTGTGGATTTTTTCCTACCACACTCCCACATGAAAGAGGAGTGTATTTTACAATCATTTGTTGATATTTCTTGTTGGGTAATGGATTTATCAAAACAACAAGTTTTGATTTGGAAAATCAGGGATGAATCTCATCTATACATGGGAACTTCTAACTCTCTGAGTAAGATGGTCTCATTGAAAAATTTTGAAAACGAATTTCACCTTCAATTTCTTTTGATCCACGTTGCCTCTTAGGTCCTTCGTTTTGGGGGACATAGTTTTTGACACATTTTGACCAAGTGCGACCGAAGGGCAGTTGCAAAGGAAAAAACTAAGGAAAAGAGAGAAAGTCCACCAATATCTATCAGACACTGAAGTTGGCAAGTGAAAAATATGGGAACATGCAAGCACAACCTAGTTGCAAAGGCTATCGAGGAGAAATGGAGTAGTTGCAGTTGGGTCACAAAAGCTACTAAGGAGGAAAGTGCGTGGCATCGGAGGAAAATATTGGCAGTTCAAGCGAGCGAATTTTATAAAAAGCCAAAGGAGAAGACAATAAGGAAATATGCGAAGCTCATATGTTGAGAAGTTGTCATTGAGTCACTATTAGACTTGGTTCTATTCTTAGTTTATCTATTTCTGAGCTAAATTGTATGATGAATCTTTCGATTCTCCCTAAAGGGTCATAGTGCTAGAATCTAATTATGTATTAAGTTTAATGAAAAGAGTTGTAGCATTTCTCTCTGTTTTTGAATGTGTTGGTTTTCATGTCCCTCTTTAAAATTTTCTTATGCATGGATGTGAATATTAACAATTTCTTTGGATTTGTTGCAATTCACATCTTGCGTTTGTTACTTATCAGATAATGTGATTTCCTATAATATATGTGAATGGTAATCATTGTGCAACCCTCCTTGATGTCTAGTTCTAGCCCCTATCTCAGTAAGGTCGTGGCACACCTTGGGTGAGAATCCTTACTTCTTCTGAGTAAGGAGAAAATGACAACATTATGCTAGACTACAAAGGACCCTTTTCTGGCCCATGCATCTAAACCCAAGGTCTCTATCTTTTACAATTTTTCACCAACAAATGGTTTCATTGTTAGGACCTAAAATTTCTTAAAGGGACCTAGAAGATGGTGTCAAGGAATTTTGAGAAGGATCTTCAGGATTGGTGACATGAGCAGGTAGAGTGGTTTATTTCTCAGCAAGCGCAGCTATGTCAAAACAATGTGAAGCAAGTGAAGGAAGAAATTTTCTATGCAGAGCCTGCGAGTGATCAATATGATATATTCTCATGTAAGATCCAAGAATATATTTACAATTGGTTGCAAAGGTTGTAGACAAATGAAAGGACTAGAAATCAGAGTAGATCTCCCCATACCTAGACTCAAGCTGAGATATTCAAGTTACACTTGCTCAATACAGACCTAACTTTGTCTATCCACTTTTGGGTACAAGCTACTTTAGAAGGATACATCATTGAGTTTGATGCAAAAGGCCATCTATCCTTTTCTAAGGCTAAGTTCGTGCTCAATTCAAGGTTGCAGGGAATGTTATTGAAGGAGATTTTGTTGTGGGTTAAGGTTTTAATGGTGGAGGAAAACCTACTTCCAAGTTTAGGGCCAATCCATGGTTGCTTAAAACCCGATATTAGGGGAGGGGTATAGGGGGAGAAACATTATCTAGCTATGAGTGATGAAAATGTTGGAGATATGGATGCAGGTGACTCTCGGAAGGCTAGAGATATGAGTGTACAAAGGAGAGCATAGGTAGTTGAGGAATGGTGGGAGAAGGATTGGCAGCAGATCCATAGACGATAAAGGGAGTTGCACCAAGTAGCAGTGGTGTTGAGTAGCCCAGAAGCATGAGAAGAAAGACTAAGCTTACTAGAATTACACATTGAAGGGGGTAGAGACAAGGTGTGTTTTGGCCCAACAGGAGAGGTTGGGACCGCTATAGTGACCCAAGTCGAAAGAAGTAATAGAGATTTCCTCCCACTAGGAGAGATGGAGATGCCAGATGGATTGGGCCCTACAGGCCAAAGGGAGGGCTCATATGATGACATGCACTTCATGATGAGGAGGTTATTTTATAAAGATGATGCATCTCCTGATAACAGTAACTCACTGCCTAGCAGTTCAAGTAGCACTTCCCCAAAATTCCCTTGTTACTTTATCAAAACCTTGTTCAATTTCTCTATAAGCTAATTAAAATCATAAAGGTTCACAAAGTACATAATACCTACAAAGCTAGTATCTTTTTTGGTAGAAATAATAGTTGTCATTCAGGTCTCCAAGGGTCTTTGTAACTTAGCTCACAACGGTTCATATTTGTCTCACTGGTTCAACCACGTATGGATGGAAACATGTTGGTTTTCTTTTGTTAGTTGTTTAAATGTCTCTTCTCTTGCTCTCTTTCCATTTTGTTTCTAAGGCTCTGATATCGGGGAGACTCCAAAGTGGGAATTCCTGTATCAAATTAGCATTGTGCAAATTAGCATTCATGTTTTCAATGATATTATTTGCAGCATCTGCCACTTTTGAAACTGCTTTTTCTGCCTGCTTTAATTGAATATCCCAATCGATAAAGAGGATGTCTTTATGAGACTCCTCTATCTTGGGAAGATCTGTTGCTCTACCCTCTAGAGTATCCTGCCATGTTATGTATCCTGAAATATTATCATCAATCTCATTAAAAGTGATCCTCAGACCGGATGCTTGATTCATCAGTGAATCACTTGTCCTTCACATCGGATTGATGATAGATAGATCCTGACAGAATGTCGCATGTTGCATTGATAATAAAAAATTGAGTTCTAACGCTTCTTTTATAAAATCTTCAACCTTAGGATTATCTTTCAACTGATCCATAGAAAATTGCAACTATTGTATTTGAATATCTTGGGCACTTGTTTTTGCTTGATACTAGAACTTCAATTTGTCAAAGCTCTATTGTAATTGGGCCATTTGTGCCTTCATTTGATGGTCGACACTCTGTCTCTCTTCTGCCAACTGCTACTCTAGTTGTTGTATTCTTTCTTCTTTCTCCCTTACCAATTGTTTGACTTCCACTGCCTTGTTAATAGTAGCAGATACATAAGCACTTGCAAACTCTGACAATATTTTCAAATTTTCTGAAGGATGCATGGGGGTATCCTTCCATACTACATCCATAGGTTCATTATTAGGAATTATTTCTGATGACTGTTCTGTTTTATCCTTTTCCTTTGTATTTTTACCACAACCCGATGCTTGGGAATGTAATAGACATCAAGATGAGGGATTTCCTCCACTTCGAGAACGATTTCAGTTGAAGGGAAGGTCGAGATGATTTCAACTTATTTTTTGGTGACATATTTTTAAGTATCCCTTCCAATGAGCGAGCTTTTTCCGATGTTTTGGGGTGTGTTGAATGTTGTTTCCATTTCAACATCTTTTTCCCCTTGTTGTCCTCTTAGTTGTTGGTAAAATTGTTTCCATGCCTCATCTAGTTGATTTTTTAGAGGGGATTCATCTATATGCACTTTAGTGGAAACATCTTCCACTTCTTTCTCCTTTGAGACCTTTTCAGATTCCTTCTTAGTGTCCTTTTATGGACTCTTCTCTGGGCTCTTCTCTAGGATCTTCTGTGAGATGTGCTTTGAGTTATGCTTTAAGCCTTGCTCTGAATCATGTTCTGAACTTTGTCTCTATTTCTACTCTGAAGTTTATTCGAAACCTTGTTCTAATTTCTTCTCTGAATTATGCTCGAAACTATGTTATGAGCCCTTCTTTGAGTTTTGGCTTGATCTTTGTTCCTCTTGAGCAATTGGCTGAGGGATCTCTAATAGATCCAAAGGGAATTTCTCTAACTGATCCAAAGGAATCTCTAACAAGATATTATGGAATTATGGAATATATTTTGGATTTATAATGATTGAGAAAATCTAGGAATGTGTTCCCTGTGATTTAATGCAGATTCCTCTTATTGGGAACTAGATCCACTAATCAAGCGATTTTGGTGGCGAAATATTCCTCCTTTCATGGGGAATGATTAGTAATCATTTTTTATAAGTACGAAGTCGAATTTTCCTCTAGGGGTATATTTTTCTTAGTCTTCTTGTGAAGAGAACTCATAATTTGCAAATCCATTGTCATTTCTTGCAGGGATGTAATTGTATTGATGGAAATAATGAAGATTAGTGCTATGTTCAACTTCTAAATATTGGTCTCCTCCATAGGAATCTGATTTTCATTGGGCTTGGCCATTCCAGGAGCCTCAGAGCTCTTTTGTATCATTTACTTTTCTTTTTTCATTTCTTACTCACATGCATCTCTTGTTCTTGCCTTTTCCTATTTCTGCATTTAGTATTAATGATTTCTTTTTGTAGGATTGGGTTAAATGTTTGAAGTAAGTTATTTTTCAAGACCACAAGAATCATTTCATCATTGGAAAATCTTTGGAAGGTCATAGTAATCATTGAGTTACTTGGATTAGTTTGCTTATTCCCAAATCTAGATTTCTGGAAGTCCCTTGTGGTAGATAACAATAAATTTCTGCTATTTTTAGAGCATGTTAATGAGCTTCAATCGAGTTGATTCCACTTGCATTAGATTAAAAATACATTCTAGTTAATAACAAAAATTACCCCATTGAATTTTCAATTGATTAGGTTAGGCATTTGATAGATTTATTAGCTCACTAGTTCTCGAATTTCTAGATTTTAGACTAGTAATTTTTTGTTATTTTTTAGCATGGGTTAATAGAGGTATTTTTGAGTGATTCCACTTGGAATGGAGACCTAAGATATCCTAGTCAATAAAAAAAATTTCCCATCCAATTTTTATTTGATTTGCTTGGTCATTCGGTGAATTATAGTTTCCTGTAGTAAATTTGTTGTTTCATGTAGTACTCTTCCAACGTGTATATACTTGCCCAGATTCGCTCAAGAAGCTTGGTTATGATCCTTAGGGTTGAATCAAGACCCCTATTCTCTAAATAAATTATTAGGGAAGACTAAAGACCACTTAGTACTTGCCTCTTTACCCATTCAAAACATTTCAGCGATTTAGGCTAATGGACATCTTCATGAAATGGATAATACAATGATGATTTCCACATCCAATGAACTCTGTTAATGCATCTAAACTCTTTGAAATGTAATGGTTGAAAGTTATTTCATGATATTTACTTTATGCAATTAGAATAGGTTTGTTTCCTTGTATTTTCTTTCTTGCAATAGGTGAAGGTTTCCATTTTGAGCATTTCATTTTCTGCAATTGGTTTAGTATTTTATTTCATTACTTGCACTCCATTACATCATAACAGTGAAGGAAGGACACATTGTATGCTACACATATAGTGTCAATACCTCTTAATTTTGTATGAACCCCGGGTTGATAATTAAATTTGGCAACCTTGGGAGTTGCAACATTCTTGTTGCAATACTGAGGCTCATCATATGCCTTGAGAAGTTTAAAAGTAGATATCATAAATTACAAAGCAGATAATGACAATATCATTCAGTCATAAGAGAGACTTGCTAGGGCACAGGAGAAACAGGCATAGGTAAATGTAGTTATCCTTTAGATTTTTTCAAACTTGCAGAGACATGGACAACCACAGATCAGTTATGGACAAGAGGAAGAGACTAATGGAGCATATGTCATTATGTCTCATGGTGGGAATAGATTGGACAGGGATGACATGGTTAGAGATGGAAGGTTCTTGGATACACCTGATAGGAGAGGTAGTGGACATGGGTTCTACTATATTTATGGTTCAGATAGATATCATGGTCATCATCATTATCATCCTTACAGGAGGAGTGATAGGGGATATTTTCTAGATGATTTCAAGAAAATCAAATCACCTATATTTGATGGAGAGTTTAAAAATATAGAAGAAGCAGAGGCATGGTTTCTTGGGATGAAGAACTTCTTTGAGTTGCATGATTACATAGATAACATGAAGGTCGGGATAGTTATTTTTAGTCTCAAATGGAAATCAAACATTTAGTGGGAAGATGTGAAGCGTGTCAAAAACGTCAAGACATAGGAGTTGAGTTGGCATGAATTCAAAAGACTCTTCAGGAATAAGTACTTGTCAGAGAGGTACTATGATGGAAAGTGCAAGGAGTTCTATGAGTTGAAGATGGGATTGATGATAAATGAGGAGTACATGACTAAGTTCTTAGATTTTTTGAGGTATGTTCCATATCTTAAGGATGAGAAGACAAAATTTTAGAGATTTATGAGTGGATTTCCATTAGCATTTAAGGATCATATTGAGTATGATGAGCCTTAGTCACTTGAAGAAGTCATTGGGAAGTTGAAGCATTGTTATGAGCAATCTAAGTGTAAGACTGTGTCTAATAAGGGTTGGAAAGGGAATGATATGACTAAAGGTAAATGGCCATTGAAGCGAGAAACACCTCAGGATGTAGGTGAGAAAGAGAATGTTTCTCTTACAGGAAGTTTAATGCAGTTGAGAAGGCACATGGATTGTAGCATGGAGAGCAGAAGAATAGAGATGATGGTAGGAGATAGTTGTAGTGTTGGATATGTGGAAAGGAGCATATCAAGAAATATTTTCCATCATATGAGAGTGGTAGGCTTCGTATCTATAATGCTTAGGAGGTGCAGATAGTTTGGGATGTTGGGAAGAGCATTCATCAGATCTATGCAGCATTAGATAACAGGTAGGCAGATCACTAGGCATCTATTATGTAGAAATTCTCACTGTAGATTAACCTGATAATGCAATATAACTAAAACAAAATACTTTAATCTACTTCTACAATCAATTGGCAGAAGCTTAAAATATTTGAGCAAGATCAAGCGAAACACATATAACCAGAGAAGAATCAAAGCACATTAAACACAGAAGAATAATCAGGGGAAAGCCTTAGCTAAAAACCCCACTATCTGTATTATCATACAAGGTGAAAATATCTCAGAATTACACAAAGCCTTAGCTCCCACTTCTAGCCAACTCTTAGTACAATCCTCCTGGATGCTCACAGGAAAACAAGGCTTCTCACAAACTTTATCCTCTGCCCTCCAAGCCTCCTATTTCCTTGCGCAGTTTCTCTGGGTGATCCTCCTGTTACCAAGTGTTACATTGATCACTCACACTGATCTCACACCCTGTAAAACTGCGTAATCCTTAAGGAACCTTGTTCCTTCTGCATGGATGAGTTTCATTTATAGGAAAACTCATGCAACTAATAGTAACCTATCCTTGACATTTAGCTCAATTGGGTCTTTCTCTGAATAGACATGCATGAGTTTCTTATGAGAGAATCCTCAGTTATCTGGAGTAAACTAGTTGGATGCATGCATGCGTTAACTGACTAAACTCACAATTAGTTCCTCAAATAGTTTGGAACTAATTTAAATGGACTTAACTTAGTAAACTGAGCTAACTAATTACAACTCAAATATAACTCAGTCTTATCTCCTTAATTAATGGATAATCTCCTTAATTTAATGGATAACCGTTGCATGACTTCACAAAGACTTCTAGCTTGAATTTCTCCAACTAATTAACTCAAGATGAATTAATTAATTACTTTTCAAGTAGTTGGTGAGACTAAATTCGAATTTTATTTCACATTTTTAATTCAAGGACAAATTAAAATTGGAATATACTAGATTCTATTTTTATCATTTCTTGTTGCTATTTTTAACACTCCCTCTCAACAAGAAAGGAATTCAACTCGATCCCGATCCTGAACCTTTGGAATGTTATGCACGCGACACTTATCTCTAGTGTTGTTGCTGTAACAACTCTAGAAACAAAAAAGACATCCAACCTGAATTAGTATGATGCATCTGTCATCAAAGTCTCTGACTGTTATTGCCTCTGTCAATTGAAAACTTTGCGCTTTTGCTGACTCAGCCTTTCTACATTGTTGGCAATCCTTCTTTGTTCTCTTCAGTATCTGACTACTCTAGCCTCTATCACTTTGACCTCTGACTGCATCAATCCCACTGATTCCTCCCGATACTATGTACTTTGGGCTCCCGTAACAATGTACAATCTATGAGATAAAACCTCTCAATGGGCCCTGCCCAATTTCAGCCTTCTTGGGACTATCACTTCACATCGCCCCACCTCACACCTAGAGGCATGGCTGCATGTGATCCCTCTACCCACTTGGATTGAAATTTCCCCCTACTGAAGGTCTCTGCATGACTAGATGCCTCCACTCAGTCTCCTCTCAGCATCTCTAATTGTGGCTCCTCCACAATTGTCTAAGACTTCTTCTGGGACTGCATGTTGAGAGGTAATTTACTCTCCCTCTCAACCACCAAGTCTCTAACATTTTCCTTTCTCCTCAAGGCTTTGGATGCATCTTGAACCTCAAGATCATATAGGTTCTTAACTAGTGAATGTTGGCATTATGTTATCTGGTATGACTGTATGTTACAGATGTTGTACTTGATGGCAACTCCAGTGGTAAGGCTCTCAGTTTGTTGAAAAATTAAGAAGGACGCAGGCAATCGGTTCAGAAAGTGCGTCCCCGCAGGTATACCATGCAGAACCCGCGTCCAGGGACGCCGGCCAGCCGTTCAGGGGGTGCGTCTACCCAGTGCACACATTTCAAGGTAGAGAAAAGCACGTGGGGGTTTCTTGTGTGGTATCTAGCCGACGGTTTTATGTTTCTATGGTGTCGGCTCGTGGTATTGTTCCATGTTTTGGGGAGGAGCTTGCCTATATAAAGCAAAGGAGTTCATTTGGATTGAGTAATTGTCTTGGGTTGAATATCTTATTTGGTGAGATCTAGTCCAGATCTAAGAGGGCGAATCTTCTAATGATCTCTATGGCGCATGATCAGATCTGTAGATCTGACTGTTTGGGTTTGTCCTGAAGCCTTCATATCATTTATATCTAAAGGGTCGCAGGTTCAGTGAAGGGAAAGTGCGCCGGGACGCAGGTACTGTAAAGGGAAAGTGCGCCGAGACGCAGCACAGTAGAGAGAGACCTGCATGGGGACGCAGGGCGATCAAGGTTCAGGTGCGTCTCTGAAGCAGAAGGACGCGGCGCGATAGTGTTTTCAGGTGTGTCTCTGTAGCGAAAGACGCGACGTGATAGTATCTTTGGGTGCGTCCCTGAAGCAACAGAACGCAGAGCAGTCAAAGGAACAGTGCGTGGGCACGCAGCGGAGCAGAAGGATATCTGCGTGTGGACGCAGAGTAGCAGAAGGTTAACGGCGTCTGGTCGCAGGCCACAGAAAGAAAATCTGCGTCTATGTTTTAAGATGTTCTGTTGATTGAATTTCTCTATTGATAAGGTGTTCTGGGTTAGTTCTGTTGTTGCTGATCTGATATCTGTAGTGATCTATATCTGTTATGTACTTGTTGATCAACTGGTGCTTTATGAAAAGAAGTAGGGGGTTGTAGCTCCCTTCCAGGAGTAGACTGGAAAACGAGAGAGAGAGAGAGTTGTAGCTCTCTGCAGGTTGCAGCCTGCGTACTGGTAAAGGACTGCACCAGTACAAAATCATTGTAAAAGAAGTTTCTAAATTGAAAGAAGATAGAGACATATTGCAACAGGTGGTTTTCACCCACATTGGGTTTCCACCTTACATCTTGTGTTCTTTGGTGTGAGTATCTGTTTTTCATGCTCATTATTTTATGGTACTGACATGCTAAAATAATTCAAAGATCAAATAAGGAAGATTTATTAAATTGCTAGATAATACTGATTCACCCCCCCTCTCAGTATTATTTCCAACAATTGGTATCAGAGCAGGTCCTTCAGATAAGCTTGATCGCTTGAAGGTAGATCATTCATCATGAGAAACTACAAGAGAGAAGCATCAATCAGGCCACCGATTTTTGATGGGACAAACTTCAATTATTGGAAGGTAAGAGTTACTGCATATCTTCAATCTCTTGGTACAGAAGTTTGGGACATTGTAGAAACAGGCTATGCATTTCCTTCAGCTACTCCTACAGATCCAGCTGAGAAAAAGAAGTATGAAACAAATGCAAAAGCAGTCAGTACTCTATTAGGAAGTATATCCCAAACAGAATTCATGAAGGTAATGCACTTCAAATCAGCAAAAGAGATATGGGACAAAATGGTCACGAGCTATGAAGGAGATGAACAGGTAAAACAAGCTAAACTTCAAACTCTCAAGATTCAATATGAGACTCTCAAGATGTATAATGATGAAAGTGTGGCTAATTATTTTCTTCGGGTAGATGAGATTGTTAATTGTATGAAAAATTTGGGTGAAGAAATAAAAGAGGCTATAGTAGTTCAAAAGATTCTAAGATCATTATCCCCCAAGTTTGAATCTAAAGTATCTGCAATAGAAGAAAAGGAAAATCTCCGTGTTCTCACTATGTCTCAGCTACATGGAATTCTAACTGCTTATGAAATGAGAAAGGGAGGTCCATCAGACAGAAGGGAAGCTGCTTTTAAGGCATCAGGCAAAGAAGATTACTATGAAGCAAGCCATGTTCCAGAAGAAGAGGAAGAAGAATCAAATTTTGTCAGAAATCTTCAAAGGGGTTCTGGAAGGTTCAGAGGTAAGCTACCTCTCAAATGCTTTGCTTGTGGAAGAGTAGGTCATTATGCTGCAAAATGTCCTTATAAGGATAAAGGAAAGGAACCTGCTAGATGGAACAAGAAACAAAGTGCAAATAAGAAAAGCTACTACACCCATGAAGATAGTGATGGTTTATCAAACAGTGATGAAGATGAACAAGGTAATAAATATAAGTTGTTAATGGCATTTGAAGATGATGATTATGAGGATGCTGTAGATGTGAATAACCTCTATGATGAAATTACTAGACTCAAGAGATGTATAGAAGAAAAGAATGTGATCATTGATACTCTACAATTTCAAATTGATGAAAAAGAAAAACATCTTGAAAAACTAGAAGGTGAAATTGTTGGTCTCAAAAAAGAAATTGAGAAAACAAAAGCTATTAATCTTAAGTTTGTCAAAGGATCTGAAACTTTGGATGAGATTATCAATGTGCAGCGGTCTCCTCTAAACAAGACAGGTTTGGGTTACAATGGAGAAACCTCTCAAGCATCCACCTCAAAAAGTTATCTTGATGCGGCAAGAAGAAATGAGCAGAAGAACAATGAAGATAATCAGGTAAAGCAGGGACAAAATACAAACAGAAACTATCAGGGGCAATCCATCTTAAGGGTGAACAAAAGCTACAACCAGCCACAGGTAAAATCTTCTCAGTTTGGTTCAAGAATAGATGAAAATAGAAATTACAATCAGTTGGCAGGTAGATTCAATAACCGCAGAAGCTTCTTCAATGGACAATGCTTTTCTTGCCATAATTTTGGTCACAAAGCAGCTCAATGTGTTGCATATAAAACAATCATGACTAGGGAAGCTCAAAAACAAAGAAGTATGACAGGGATGACAAAAAGGACCTATAACAACTTTTCGGTTCTTGAAAATGAAGTCGAATGTTCTATTTGCAATAACTTTGGTCATGAAGAATCTGAATGCAGGAGCAGGTTTCAGCAGAAAAAGGAGCAAGCCTCAAGCACCAAAACATGGAGAATAAAGGAACCTCAAACAGAAAGATGTGGAATAGCATTTTATGCAGAGGGACAGGAAAATCTATGGTACATTGACAGTGGATGTTCGAAGCATATGACAGGTGATAAAGAAAAACTTGAATCTTATTCTGTTCTAGAAAAAGGAAAGAAAGTCTCTTTTGGAAACGATACTCCTGCAACTATAAAAGGAAAAGGCATTGCTCAGTTAAAAGGAAAGGTCAAAGCTGGAAATGTTTTGTATGTTGATGGATTGAAGCATAATCTTCTAAGTGTCAGCCAGATGTGTGATCAAAGAACCGAGGTTATTTTCAGATCGAATGGATGTCTTGTTCGTGATCTTGATACAGGTAAAACAGTACTCAAAGGCAAAAGAACTCCAAATAATCTGTACATATTTGAAGAAGGACAACAACAATGCTATCTAAGCAAGGATGAAGAGCACTGGTTATGGCATCGAAGGTTGGGACATCTAAGCTTCTCACAAATAAGGAAAGCATGCAAATATCAGGCAGTTCGCGATCTTCCAGATATCAAAATTCCTGACAACACCATATGCAGATCATGTCAGTTTGGAAAACAAACCAGGACTAACTTTCCAGAGAAAGAAGGATCAGCTAGCATGCCTCTTGAGCTAGTACATACAGATACATGTGGTCCATTCAGGAAAAGAACACCTAGAGGAGAGGAATACTTGATATTATTTATTGACGATTTCTCCAGGTTTGTCTGGTTAGGACTTATGAAGCACAAAGATGAAGCATTCAAAAAATTCAAATCCTTCAAAGCCTTGGTTGAAAATGAATCAGGTCACAAAATTAAGTGCCTCAGATCCGACAGAGGTGGGGAATTTACTTCAAATGAATTTTTCGATTTCTGTGATGAACATGGGATAAGGAGAGAATTCTCTACAGCTAGAACTCCTCAGCAAAATGGAGTTGTTGAAAGAATGAACAGAACAATCCAACAAATGGCTCGTGCTATGCTTGATGAATCAGGAACTCCCGCAACTTTCTGGGGTGAAGCTGCACATGCTGCGGTTGTTATTCTCAACAAAACAAATGTCCGGGTGAACAGCACTCAAACTCCTCATGAGCTTTGGAGTGGCAGGACTCCTTCGGTAAAGCACTTCAAAATCTTTGGGAGCAAATGCTATATCAAGAATACTGATGAGCAGCTTGGCAAACTTGAACCTAGAGCAGATGAAGGCATTCTTCTTGGCTATTCTCCACATAGCAAAGCATACAAATGCTACAATAAAAGACTTGGCAGAATTGTTGACAGCATTGATGTAGTGGTTGATGAGAAGGGATATATTCCTAGGCAAGTACATCATGAAGATATAGAAGAAGATGAAGGCTACCCTCAAAGACAGAATAATGAAGAAGAAGAACCCCAAGGAGAACCTCAAGAAGAACCAGAGGAGCAGACAAGAATAGAAGAGAAAACTCCATCCAGATATGTTCAGAAGAATCATCCAGAATCTCAGATTGTGGGGCAGAAAGAAGCAGGTGTACAAACAAGAAGAACAGTTGCAGAAGCCTCAAGCTATTTGGCATTACTCTCCTCTACTGAACCACAAAATGTGAAAGAAGCATGCAAAGATGAATGTTGGGTGAAAGCAATGGATGAAGAACTTGAGCAAATCGAAAAGAACAACACTTGGGAGCTGGTTCCTAGACCAAAGGATAAGAATGTTATCGGAACAAAATGGGTCTTCAAAAATAAATTGAATGAAAATGGAGAAGTAATTAGAAACAAAGCCAGACTTGTTTGTAAAGGGTATGCGCAGCAAGAAGGAATAGACTTTGAAGAAACTTTTGCTCCTGTTGCAAGACTTGAGGCCATCTGAATGTTCCTTGCTCTCTCAAGTTTTCAAAACTTCAAAGTATTTCAAATGGACGTGAAATCAGCCTTTCTGAATGGAGACTTGGAAGAAGAAGTGTACATTGAACAGCCAGATGGGTTCATTCTTGGAAATGATCCAAATCTTGTATGCCGATTGAAAAAGGCTCTCTATGGTCTCAAACAAGCTCCAAGGGCTTGGTACTACCGGTTGGACAAATATCTTCATCAACAAGGTTTCTCAAAAGATTCAGCAGATAGCAATCTGTATATAAAAGTTGAAAATGACAAATTGCTAATACTTGTTGTGTATGTAGATGACATTATTTTTGGCAGCAATGAAGAAGCTATGAGTCAAAGCTTTGCCTCGGTCATGCAAAAAGAATTTGAAATGTCCTTGCTAGGAGAACTGACATATTTCCTTGGTTTGCAAATCCAACAAAAGGAAGGAGGAATCTTTTTATCTCAAACCAAGTATCTCAAGCAGATTTTGAAGAAATATGGCATGGAAGATGCAAAACCAGTATGTACACCCATGGTCACAGGATGTAGTCTCAGTGCAAATGATGAATCTGCAGCAGTACATCAACCAACCTACAGATCTATGATTGGAAGTTTACTATATTTGACAGGTACCCGACCGGACATCATGCATGCAGTTGGAATAGTTGGAAGATTTCAGGCAAATCCGAAGGAGACTCATCTTCAGGCAGTAAAGAGAATTTTCAAATATCTTCAAGGGACTCAAAATTATGGCTTATGGTATCCTAGAGATACAGATCTTACTCTTCATGCTTATACAGATGCAGATTGGGCCGGAAGCGTGGATGACAGGAAAAGCACAAGTGGTGGTGCGTTCTTTATGGGTTCCAGACTGGTATCTTGGTTCAGCAAGAAACAGAGTTCCATTGCCTTATCTACAGCTGAAGCAGAATATGTTGCTGCTGCATCTTGTTGCACCCAACTCCTTTGGATGATGCAGACTTTGCAGGATTTTCAAATCACTTGTACTCCACCAATCCCCATCTTATGTGATAATACAAGTGCAATCAGCATCTCAAAGAACCCTGTTATGCATTCAAAAACCAAGCACATACCAATCAAGTACCATTTTCTCCGGGAACAAGTGCTTGAACAGAAAGTCAAGTTGGAGTATGTTCCTTCCAAGGAACAAGTTGCTGATATTCTCACCAAACCATTGCCCAGGGACACATTTGAATACCTCAGGCAAAAGCTGGGGGTTGTTGATGCATCATCTTATTGTTGAACATCTTCTTATTGGTGGTACAAGGCTCAGGGGGAGCACATAATGCATTGTTGGCATTATGGAGAAGGAGATCTTGGAAATAGCTGCAATATGTCTCTATCTCTTTCATGGTGGATTTCTGGTTATTTGTTGCAGATCTGGAGGAGCATGAGCTAAGGGGGAGCATACCCTTTGCCCTTGATGTCAAAGGGGGAGAATGAAGCTGAAGCTTGTAAGGTTGAGGTTGCCAGGTTGAGGTTGCCATCAAGTCCAAAGGGGGAGATTGTTGGCATTATGTTATCTGGTATGACTGTATGTTACAGATGTTGTACTTGATGGCAACTCTAGTGGTAAGGCTCTCAGTTTGTTGAAAAATTAAGAAGGACGTAGGCAATCTGTTCAGAAAGTGTGTCCCCGCAGGTATACCATGCAGAACCCGCGTCCAGGGACGCCGGCCAGCCGTTCAGGGGGTGCGTCTACCCAGTGCACACATTTCAAGGCAGAGAAAAGCACGTGGGGGTTTCTTGTGTGGTATCTAGCCGACGGTTTTATGTTTCTATGGTGTTGGCTCGTGGTATTGTTCCATGTTTTGGGGAGGAGCTTGCCTATATAAAGCAAAGGAGTTCATTTGGATTGAGTAATTGTCTTGGGTTGAATATCTTATTTGGTGAGATCTAGTCCAGATCTAAGAGGGCGAATCTTCTAATGGACTGTGATCTCTATGGCGCATGATCAGATCTGTAGATCTGACTGTTTGGGTTTGTCCTGAAGCCTTCATATCATTTATATCTAAAGGGTCGCAGGTTCAGTGAAGGGAAAGTGCGCCGGGACGCAGGTACTGTAAAGGGCAAGTGCGCCGAGACGCAGCACAGTAGAGAGAGACTTGCGTGGGGACGCAGGGCGATCAAGGTTCAGGTGCGTCTCTGAAGCAGAAGGACGCAGCGCGATAGTGTTTTCAGGTGCGTCTCTGTAGCGAAAGACGCGGCGCAATAGTATCTTTGGGTGCGTCCCTGAAGCAACAGAACGCAGAGCAGTCAAAGGAACAGTGCGTGGGCACGCAGCGGAGCAGAAGGATATCTGCGTGTGGACGCAGAGTAGCAGAAGGTTAACGGCGTCTGGTCGCAGGCCACAGAAAGAAAATCTGCGTCTCTGTTTTAAGATGTTCTGTTGATTGAATTTCTCTATTGATAAGGTGTTATGGGTTAGTTCTGTTGTTGCTGATCTGATATCTGTAGTGATCTATATCTGTTATGTACTTGTTGATCAACTGATGCTTTATGAAAAGAAGTAGGGGGTTGTAGCTCCCTTCCAGGAGTAGACTGGAAAACGAGAGAGAGAGAGAGTTGTAGCTCTCTGCAGGTTGCAGCCTGCGTACTGGTAAAGGACTGCACCAGTACAAAATCATTGTAAAAGAAGTTTCTAAATTGAAAGAAGATAGAGACATATTGCAGCAGGTGGTTTTCACCCACATTGGGTTTCCACCTTACATCTTGTGTTCTTTGGTGTGACTATCTGTTTTTCATGCTCATTATTTTATGGTACTGACATGCTAAAATAATTCAAAGATCAAATAAGGAAGATTTATTAAATTGCTAGATAATACTGATTCACCCCCCCTCTCAGTATTATTTCCAACAGTGAACTGATTTGTTTCACCTGTCTCATGGTGATGTGTCTAAGGAAAACCTTTCCCTTATTGAAGAAAACATTGTAGCCTTTGTCCTCCAACATCGTGATCGATACCAAACTCTTCTTCAGTCTAGGCACATACTTCACATCTATCAAGGTGATAAGAGCTCCATACTCCCTCTAAAAAGCAACGTGCCCACTCTTGAAACACTATACCTTTCATCGTCACCCATCTCTATGTGCATCTTGAGGTATTTCTCCTCCAAGGTACTGAATAAACTTTTATCTCTGGTCATGTGGAATGAGGCTCCACTGTCAAGAAACCAACCACAACCCATCATCGATAACACCATGCATGCGATGAGGGTGAATTCCATTTCGAACTGAGAGGCTAATGCCTCACCTTCCGATCTTTTTGAGGATACCTTGGACTTCTTCGATGGGAAATTAATTGCATAATGACCCATCTCGTGATAATTAAAGCATCTCACTTTAGACTTGTCAACCTTCTTCCCTTCATGAGAACAATTTCATTCAGAATGGCATGCCTTCCCCTTCCCTTTCCTTGCTTTACTTGCTAAGGCCAGATTTTCTTCTTCATCCTTGGATGAAAAACCATCTCGTGTGCTCCTCTTGATCTCCTCCTACATGAGATCCGACCACAGTCGTTCCCAATCCGACAGTTTCTCCCTTCCATTCATAGAGTCCTGGTAGCTATTCCAACTCTTTGGAAGGCTAAGGAGAGCGAGGCTCACCATATCATCATCAACAGTAGTTATTCCCAAACTACTAATCTCATCTCTGTAAGTGGTGAGCTTGTTCAGATATGTGGAAATAGTATCGCCGTTCTCCATATTAATTCTTCGAAACTTGTCCTTGAGCACCAATTTCCTCTGGTCACTATTGTTCTGGTAGAGGTCCTTCAATGTCTTCCACATTGAGTATGAAGTATCCTTCCCATGGAGACTCGAGACAATATGGTCTTGAACTCCCTCAAGGATGATCCATCTCACCCTCATCACACACTTCTTCCATTCAACCAACTCTTGTGCATTAGTTAAAACTAGCTTTGGGATTTCTTGATCAATGAAATCTTTCAATTCATTGTCTTCTAATACATCCTCCATGCAAGCTTTCCATGCTATGTAATTCGATATGCCTTCCAAGGCATACTCGAGTCTCAAGCCATAGAACGCCATTGACCAACCTTGAAGTATGAGATGAATTCGATTTGCACCTACAACCCTGAACTTCAAACTTTGAATTCTTTTGTCCATATACTGTTCACAGCTCCGATAAACTCAGCTCCGATACCATGTAGAAATTCTGACTGTAGATTAAACTAATAATGCAATATAACTTCCCGGATGCAGGTGACACGACGGCTAGTCATGACGAGCCACATGACATCCATGTGCCGCCTCAGGTGTAAGGAAGGCATTTAATGCCTGTTCGCCGCCATGGAATATATGGCAAGGTATATTGCAAGTTGGCATTCATTGCTGCATTCAAGTCGAGGGCTCGACTGCAACAAGCAGTTATGGTGTCCGAGGATCGAGGTTTCGGTGCAATGGTTAGAAAAGGGGATGAAGGAACTCAGCAAATACTGCTCCACGCTCAACGTTTGGCATTCTTTGGTCTGGACGTCGCCTGGTCTTCGGCTCTCCGGGAATCAATACCGAAGGTCCCTCTTCTGGTCTTCGACTCTCTGCTTAAGGTATATCATCTCAAGTTTGAGGGGTCTCTATGTCAATTTCGCATCTGGGTCCTCACCTGCTCCGCCTCTTTGCCATTTTCGCCTCCCCACCCTGCTCTGCTCATATCCCTCGACGCTCAGGCAAAAATGGTCAGGCCTCGACAGTGGTTACTTAGCCGTCGAGGCTCTGCACGCAGAGGGTCCTCTCGGCCTACTGTGGAAGATCCTCACCCCCAACGTTGTTGTTGCCATTGTCATCGTCCTGCTGCAACCAATCCTATTCTACCTAGAAAATTCTTGGACTCTAGCAGCCCTGACCCTAACTCAGTGCCTTCGCCAGCCTTCGGTTCAACCATCTTTACCTTCAACAGCTCGTTGGACAGGCCCCGTATCAATGCCCATGTCTCGGTATTATTTCTGGAGGAAGCTCCTTCCGAGAGCGAAGATCTCCGAGGCAAGAGGACGCAACAGGGTGAAAGGCCAGAATTTGACCAGACCTTTCCTGGAAAGGAAGCAGAACAAACCCCCGGCCTTTCCCAGCCTTGGGAGGCGTCCACGTCCAAGAAAGATGACATCAAAGAGGACCCCCTCCCTTCAGCGGAGGCATTGGGAGAATTCGGGTGGTACCCGATCGTTGAAGAGAAGCCGGAGGAGTAGCTGGTCCTCTGTGCAGCATTACCCTCTCCAGCATCATTCAGGTTCTGTTTCGGCTCTCGGCTTATGTCATATGGTCTTAGTGCATGTTTGTGTCTTGTTTTTTGAAACCCCTGCATGGGAAAATGTCGCTGGCTATCTGCTGCCCCTGGGCGAGCTTTCTAGTTTGAATTGGGTGCCCTTTTTTGAAGTTCATGGAACCCCTGCGTGGGATGTTTTAGCTAGTTTGAAATGGTTGCTCTTTTTGAAGATCATGGAACCCCTGCGTGGGATGTTTTGGCTAGTTATGGCACCTCTGCGAAGGTGGCCCTTTTGATATCTTATAGTCCAGAGTGCCAAAGTCTGGCCTCTGGGGATGAAACTTCATGATTGTAATGTTACTATTGTTAATGTATATAATAGAATAGTTTTTTAGCGAGAAAAAAAAATAATGCAATATAACTAAAGCAAAATACTTTAATCTACTTCTACAATCAATTAGCAGAAGCTTAAAAGATTTGAGCAAGATCAAGCGGAACACATATAACCAGAGAAGAATCAAAGCACATCAAACACAAAAGAATACTCAGGGGAAAGACTCAGCTAAAAACCCCACTATCTATATTATCATACAAGGTGGAAATATCTCATAATTACACAAAGCCTTAGCTCCCACTGCTAGCTAACTCTCAGTACAATCCTCCTGGATGCTCATAGGAAAGCAAGGCTTCTCACAAACCTTCTCCTCTGCCCTCTAAGCCTCTTATTTCCTTGCGCAGTCTCTCTGGGTGATCCTCCTGTTACCAAGTGTAACACTGATCACTCACACCGATCTCACGCCTTGTAAAACTGCGCAATCCTCAAGGAACCTTGTTCCTTTTGCATGGATGAGTTTCCTTTATTTGAAAACTCATGCAACTGATAGTAACCTGTCCTTGACATTTAGCTCAACTAGGTCTTTCATTGAATAGACATGCATGAGTTTATTATGAGAGAATCTTCAATTATCTTGAGTACACTAGTTGGATGCATGGATGCATTAACTGACTGCACTCACAATTAGTTCCTCAAACAATTTGGAACTAATTTAACTGGACTTAACTCAGTAAACTAAGCCAACTTATTACAACTCAAATATAACTCAATCTTATCTCCTTAATTTAAGGGATAACTGTTGCATGACTTCACAAAGACTTCTATCTTGAATTTCTCCAACTAATTAACTCAAGATGAATTAATTAATTATTTTTCAAGCAGCTGGTGAGACTAAATTCAAATTTTAATTCAAGGACAAATTAGAATTAGAATATATTGGATTGTATTTTTATCATTTCTTGTTGCTATTTTTAACTGACATATTATTGAGATGGAAGGTAAGCTTTGTGATCAAGTTATTTATATTTTTATTGATCCTGGATCTAATTATAGTTATGTTAGCCCTGACCTGGTGGATGTGTCGCTAGAGAAAAGAAGTACATGTAGAGTCTTGGTTGGTGCAGTTGGCTATAGGTACTAAGAAAAGTGTTCATCATTGGATAAGATCTTGTGCATTTGAGCTGAATGGTATGCCTACATTAGTGCATCTTAATGTACTTCTGTTGGGTTAATACAATATGCTTATGGGTATGGATTGGTTGTACCTTCGCAGGACTAAGGTGGTTTATTATGAGAAGGCTATTGAGTGTTTGGATGATGATGGAGAGAAGAGAATCTTGCAGGGTAAGAAGAAGCCTACATCAGTTAGAATGTTTACAACTATGTAGGAAAAATGCAGTAGCAAGAAAGGATTTGTACCATGATAAAGGTAAGGAGGTTGAGGATGTTGAAGTCTTGAATAGATATCTAGTTTTATAGTAGTTTCACGATTATTTCCAACATATATTTTAGAGTTACCACCTCACAGGAAAGTGGGAATTTTTGTTTAGTTGGTACCAGGGGTAGCACCAACATCAAAGGTGCCTTACAGGATGAGCACTCCCGAGCTAGTGGAGTTCAAGTTGAAGTTGATGTTGAAGGAAATTATTGACAAGGGATACATTAGACCAAGTGTGTCCTAGTGTTGTTTATGAAGAAGAAGAATGGTACTCTCAGGTTGTGCATTGATTACAGGCACTTGAACAAGGTGAAAATCAAGAATAGGTATTCGTTGTCGAGAATCAATGACTTGTTTGATCAGTTGAAGGGAGAAACAATGTTCTTAAGATTTGATTTGAGGTTAGGATATCATTAGGTGCACATCAAAGAAGAGGAAATCTACAACATTTATTTATGGATGAGGTATGGGCATTAGGAGTTTGTTGTGGTTCCTTTTCATTTGATTAATGCTCTAGCTACTTTCATATGTTTGATGAATAGTGTGTTTTATCCTTATTTGGTCAAGTTTGTGATTGTATTAATCATGATATATTGATATATTATAAGAATGAGGAAGAACATGATGAACATTTAGAAGCAATATTGCGATTTCTAAGAAATCATCAATTGTATGCAAAGCTTAGTAAGTGCAGTCTCTTTCAGAGAAAGGTACATTACTTGGGGCTTGTGGTTTCCAACGAAGGCATAGCAATGGATATGGATAAGATAAGAGCTATCATGGAATGGGTAGATCCTAGGAATGTGGATGAGATTAGATCATTCATGGGGTAAGCAAGTTATTATAGGAGGTTCATCAGGAATTTCTCATGGATTTCCTATCCTAAGACATCATTGCAGAGAAAGGGAAAGAAATTTGAATGAACAGAGGAATGTGCAACTAGTTCTGAGCAGTTGAAGCAGTTGCTTACAAATGCTCTAGCTCTAAAGATTACAGATCCATACAAAGAGTTCGTGGTGTGTAAAAATTCTTACAAGAGAATACTTGGTGGAATATTGATGCAAATGGGCCAAGTGGTATGCTACTAGTAAAGGAAATTGAATGAGCACGATCAAAACTATATCACACATGATCTTGAGTTGGCAGGGATTATTCATGCATTGAATATGTGGAGGAAATATCTTCTTGGGATAAGATACATGTTTGACCAACCTAATATGAATGTCATGCAAGCTAGATGGTTGGTTAAACTCAGTGAGTTTGACTTCAAGATTAGGTACATTAAGGGTAAAGAGAACATGGTTGCAGATGCTCTTAGCAGAGGAGTACAAATGAATGATATAGTAGCTATGAATTCGTATGGGATAGATTTATAGGATCAGATCTTACAGGAAGGACATCAGGATGACAAGTATAGGGAGCTTAAACATAGGCTACAATAGTAGGGTATAAGTGAACAAGATGTGGATTATCATCTCACATTAGATGGTTTGGTGATATTTAAGGACATAATATATGTGCCAGACAACAATGAGCTCAACAAGATTATCATTAGGGAATTTCCTGTCAAGTCGTATTCAAGTCACTTTGGATAACACAAGACTCTACCAACTATGAAGAAATTCTACTATTGGTCGAATCTGAAGAAAGAGGTAGCTAAGTTCATCGTAAGGTGTTTGTATTAACAATAGGTAAAATCAAAGTGAAAAGATCCAAGTGGTTTACTATAACTGATTTCGATTCTAGAATGGAAATGGGAAGTTATTTCCATTGTCTTCATAACATGTTTTCTGAGGATATCTAGGTAACATGATTCCATCATGGTTTTGGTTGACAGGTTGACTAAGGTAGCTCACTTCATTCCAGTGAATTCTACTCATTCATCTAGCGAGGTAGCTCAAGTCTTCATCATGGAGATAGTGAGATTACATGGTATTCCTAGGAATATTGTGTCAAACACAGATGCCAAATTCACTTCCAGGTTTTGGAAATAGTTATTTGTAGGATTCTTCATAGAGTTGGCCTTTAGTACAATGTATCATCTGTAGACAGATGGATAGACAAAGAGGGTCAACAAGATTCTATAAGACATGTTGAGAATGTATGTTATGCACCAATGAAGGAGGTGGGAGGAGTATCTTCCACTTTTTTATTTTTCTTTCAATAATGAGTATCATGAGTCACCGAGGATGAATTCATTCAAGGCACTTTATGGGTGGAGTTGTAACACTCCCAAACTAGAGTGATATAGTGAACAAGGTATTGACTGGACCAGATATGTTGGTAGAGATGGAACAAGAAATGTAGGTTATGAAGAATAATTTAAAGGAAACACATGATAGACAAAAGAGTTATGCAAATCAACAAAAGTAATTTAAGGAGTTTTAGGTTGGGTAACATGCGTACTTGTGCATCAATCCTAAGAAGAGATCCTTGAGGATTGGGTCATGTTCCAAGTTGGCACCTTGGTATTGTAGGCCTTTTGAGATTCTTGAGAGGATTATACCAGAAGCCTACAGAATTTCATTTCCTCCGACAGTTAAATTCCATGATGTTTTCCATGTTTCATTAATTAAAAGGTATGCGAAAGATGTTAATCATGTGATTGGATAGTCTATATTGCAGGTGGAGCTAGAAGGAGAATTCTAGTCAGAACTTCAATGAATTTTGCAATGAAATATGCTCATGCTCCATAATCAAGCAATCAAGCAAGTTAAAGTGCAATGGAAGCACTTTGGTCCCGATGATTCTAGATGGGAGATGGAGAATCAGATCCACCCTATGTATCCTTCATTGTTTACCTGTTGAGTTAAGGAGTTTTGTTATATGTACATATTCATGTATGGTTTTTATTGTAAATACCACAATGAGTTGTGTTGTGAATCTCCAATAAGCAGTATGGTTTTCATGTTGTCATGTTGGTTTTTCTTTTCAACAGGTTGTTCATTGTAAATACTGCATCAAGCTAAGTTATAAAGCTCCATAGGTAGTATGTTTTGGTTTTCAATAGTTTTTCTAGTTATAGGTGTCATAGAAAACCGAGGACGATGTTCCCCTAAGGGGGAGGGGTTTGTAATAGCCCCGAGTTAAAAGTTCATGTAATAAAGCTAAAAAAGGAAAAATAAGACCAAGGTCATGAGACACGTATTCCAAGCTTAATGCTGGGAAAAACATCATAATGGGTGTTCATTTCAGTATATTATAGCTAAGTAAATCGGAAAAGGAATTAGAAAAGTCAAAGAGGCATTAATTGGCATTTGATTTATAAAAATAAAGGAAAAATACGAAAAAAGGGAGATGAAAGGTGACAATTTTGCATGAGAGGAAAATTGAAGGAGAAATAGAGGAAATTGAAGAAACTAGAGGCCTCATTAATAAAAATTCTTCTAAGGATCAGTTCATAACCTTTTGTCAATTTTATCTTAGAGCTCTCTCTAATTTCTCATACTCTTGCAAACTAAGAGCATTCTTAGAGCACTCTAGCACTAGAGAAAGGAAAGCAAAGGAAGGAAAAAAAAGAAAAGGAAAGTAAGGGACAAGTAAGGAAAAGGATCAAGCAGCTTCAAGAGGAATACTTCCAGGTAAAAAGTTTCATGTGTTGTTTCCTAGCTGGTTTGTGAATGCATGGTACATGCATGTATGTATTTGGTTCTCTTGTTGTCATTGACATGGGGTTTTCCACGTGGGATAGTGGTTTTAGCCTTGCCTTGCCATTTCTGGATAGCCATTGTGTAATGAGGTTATGTTATTCAGTTGAGCTTTGGATTGAGAGATGGTTTTGGAACCAGTTGAGGTGGTCTACGTAAAATTCCCAAGGGCATAGGAATCCATTGACCGTTTTTGGCGGGATTGCGACAAATCCTGAGGTTGGAGATGAGAAAATTCCTCAAGATATTGGTGAAGAAACTCTGAGGCATCCTATCTTATTTTGGGCCTAGTGATCCCTTGACATGTTTTGGCAGGATTACAGTAAAGCATGAGGGTGGAGGTGGCTTAATATTTGGAAAGCCCTAGTTATTATGTTCATGTTTTGGGCCTAGTAATCCCTTGAATGATTTTGGTAGGACTGCGATAAATCCTGGTTATTTATGTTATTCTTTTGGGCCTAGTAATCCCTTGCCCAGTTTTTGGTGAGATTGCGGTAAATCTAAGGGTGGAGGTGGTTTAATCTTGGGAATCCCTAGTTTTCTTGGTCTTGAGTCCCACATTCATGCTTGTAATATGGCACGGGGATGATTGGATGAAAGAAATAGTTGGTTCAACTAAATCTATGGTTGAGTGATACGTGGAAATCTTGACTTGGTTGGCTTTTTCATATGCTATTAAGAGCTCTTTTCTTCTTGTATTTCATGAGTATTTTTAGCATGTTATTATGTGCCTTTGATGGTTGTTCTATAAAGGTTATTATTTTGGTTATATGTTGATTATAACCATGGTTTCATAACAGGTTCTAGCTATGGCTCTTGATGTGTTTGATTTGTTGATTAATGGTTAATGAATGCATGAGCTAATGGATTTTATTGCATCTATTATCAGAGGGAATTAAGTATTCTTTATGTTTCTTATATAAGTTTTAGATCCCTATGTTCATATATGCATTCATGACCTATAGATTAGATGTTCTCAATATGTTTGACGAAATGCCTCACATGTTCTAGGTAGTCTAGGTCAAGTTGTGCCTGCAAATTTGTATTTCTAGTATTTTTGGCATGCCATTATTGATTCTGAGAAGCTACAAGAATTTACAGGAAGTGGTCTGAATGCTGACTTGGAATTTAGGCTCAGAATTCGAGACTACATGCTCCTAAATGGAAAGTTTGTGTTGCAACCACATGGATGTAAGCTTGTGCATGCATTTGGAGGCTTCCAACCACATGGATGTAAGCTTGTGCATGCATTTGGAGGCTTCCAACCACATGGATGTAAGCTTGTGTATGCATTTGGAGGCTTCCAACCACATGGAGGCCTTGTTGTGGGTGTGGTTGAGGACCCAGGGCAGAGGAGAGGTCCAACTAGGGTTTGGCCACCTAGGATGGTTTCTCAACACATGAGTGTCCTGTAGGCCCCATAGGATGTTGTGAAAGGTCAGTTTGTTGTTAGTATTCGAACCCACTTCCTTAAAGGGACCTAGGAGGTTGGGTCATGTCATAGTACCTCTCTATATCATGTTTACCTTGGGAAGCCAGTGAAATTGGTTAAATGTGGGAGGGGTGGGTTACACCCAACAACACTAGAAAATGTATTCTTTCAACCTAAGAATTGTATTCTGCATGCTATTTTCCTCAATTGACACCTATTGGTAGCCTAACATTATTTCAATATTACTAAAATACTTGTCACATTGATTTGATTAACAATTTGTTATTCCAAGGATTGGTTATTGATTCCTCAATATGAATATTTTTAAATATTTTTAATCAATTAAAAAAAATCCATGTTCCATGACTATTTTTGAATTAACATAAGTAGGCTACTATAAGGTGAGGTACGTAATCAAAGTTGCTCCATTAAGATGCGCTCTTGAATTTTTAATATGATTTATTTGTCCTCTATAAGAGAACATTTGTATATTTGGCCACAATAGTTATCAAATCAATTGAGTGCTTAAATTAATAGTGTTTTAGTGCCCCTATAGGTAAAGTGAAGATATATCTTTATTCTTCCACTATTCTCTTGACTCACTTATAGATTATAAAGAGACTTTATGCCAAGGTCATGCAAGTTGTAGTGACATTCCACTCCCTTTTAAATTGAATCATGGGAGGATAATTTTATCATTTCTAGAGTTTGGAGTCCACCATTTAATGAGATCAAGGAAAATATGTTAATTGGGACTCCCACTAGAGCTATATGGAGATGACCTCATAAGGTAACAATGATTCTATGGGACCTAGACTCATAACAAGAATAAAATTTCCATATATAGGCTTTCCTTAAAAGAACATCCCGAGAAACAAGCCAGGGGACAATATCAAATATCTCACCTTTGAGAGGACTAATGTTGTATGGTAGAAAACATTGTTGACTAATGTAGATGCCTCACCTCTCTTCAAAGAAAATAATATTGTATGATTAGAGGCATGGAATTGTTACTAATTTTAATCCATTGATGACCTTAGTTGTGATTAGGTTCATTCAACTACCACCACTAACATTCAAATTCATCAAATTCTTCTTAACACATATATTTGAATGGAAGGGATGCTCCCCTTTCTTGGACATATTTGGTTCTTCTGGTTGGATCTATTGTAGTTCAAGGTTTTGGGCCAATGATATTATCTCCCTTATTTGTCTCCAAATTAGTCTAATTGAGTATAAATTTTAATGGATTTCATCTTAGCTAGTAATGAACATTTCAAGCAACATTCATGGATGCCATGGGATTTAAACATAGTTATTGATTTGATGAGAATTAAAACCTCAAAATGAGTACTTTATCCCTCCAAAGCCATCTTTTAGTTGAATGAAAACCAAAATTAATCTCCAAATAAGAAAGTATCTCCAATAGTAGCACCATTTTTTTTCATGGTTAAAATTACAACCTTTTTGAACCATGGCCTCAACATCCTTACATGTTGCTAAACAAAGCCTTAAAAATAAATTGAATAATTAAAAGGTGGTGTACGAAACAATGCCATTTCATGGGTAGGAGGACAATCACAACTTAGTCATAATTACCATATCAACTAATACTATTAAAACTAAATATGAAAATCAACCCCCAAATTGAAGGATGGTGTTATGAGTAACAAAACTACTCCATTTTTTATTTTTTGAATTGCAACAAATGTTATTGCGACGACACTCCTAAAGTCAACAACAAATCAAGAAAATGTCTCAAAATAGACTAAAAAGGTGTTGCAATTGTCAACAAAAAATATTAAAATGCTAAAATAAATGAGAAAAGGGATTAATTTTAAAAGAATACGAGAAAAGAAAAGAAAAAGTGATTAAAAACAATGTTTTTTTCCAAAAATACACAAAACATATATTATGACGTTTTTTTCCAATCTAATAATAAAATATAAGATTATAAACAAAGGCATTTAAAAAAAAAAATACACACTTTTTTTTTAAATTAATTATAAAATGAAAAAGTATTAAAAAGACCCTTTTGAAACACGTAAAATGAAAATAAATCAATACAAATAAATAAAACATAAAACATAAAATTTTAAAATTTTAAAATAAAACATAAAATTATTAAATTTTTTAACAATTCAAATGTGAAAAAAAACATATAAAAATATTAAAATGAAATATTTTAAAAATATTAGAAAATCATATTAAAATGAAATATTCTAGAAATATTAGAAAATCATATTTGCAAGCAAACAAACAAAAAATTAAAAATAAAGAGCAATCATTTTTGTTTTTAAAATAACATTAAAGGTTGGTGTTGTATGGGGGTATGGCCTAACTACCATAAGTGCACCCAATTCTCCTAACTTCTATTCTCTCATAGACTTGAGCTTAATTGGAATGTTGAGTAGTCACTTAATGGAATGGTTGAAAAGAAAATGATTGAGGAAAGTATTATTCTTTTAGATTTAGAGATTGATTTTAATGTTTTTTTTTCGAAAATTTGTGAGGATATTACAATCATGGTTGCAAAACATTCTAATATTAAATTCCATATAAAGCTTACTATAGGTATTTTCACTTTAAAAAAGAGAGGATAAAAGTAGTTTCTAAATGCAATGTGCTGAAAATAAGGATATGGAGTGTTCTTATCAAGGTGGTAACTATTACTTTTTTGGAACTTATGTCACGTTCTAGTGTTCTTCAACTTTCTATTACCTCTTTTTTCATCTAGCTTGTAATATTTGTCTTCGCATTAGATATCATTTTTCTATCCTTGACTTAGGGAGATATGTTTTCCTTTGGCAGGCCTATACTATATGAATTCACGAAGTCAAACTCCAACTTTTTCCTCTACTTAAAATTTCCTATTAGGCGACTCCTAATGAGGAAATTTCCAAGAACTCCACATTTGTTTGAATGTATCTATGCAAGCCATTGTGTTATCTTGCAACCAAATTTGAACGAAAATCACACATACTCAATGTTGAGTGCAAGGCATGGAAGGTAATGTTGCACTCCAACAACAATTGGTCTCTTTTCTTGTGTAGAGTAGTCCACCTCATGTATTTGTCATCATAATTTCTAAAGGGTGAAATTCCTTCTTAAGGGCCTCCAAAAAGTACTTAAAGTGGTGTTTTTCATAAATTTTATGAACTCATCATTAGCATGCTTCTTCTAGTAACAATTCCAAGAATGTTTGACCTTTTTGACATTGATTTTTCTTTTTTGAATAGAGTAATAATCATCGGGAATATTTAATTGGTTATCCAAAACATCCACATATAATTTGCTATAAATAGATTATTTTCAATGATCAATTATTTCTAGAGTTGTTTTGTACTTCTCAAACCATTATTGATTGAAAGCATCCCCACCACTCTTAATGGTGATTGAATGATTTGGGAAAAATCATCCATCATCTTGATCCTATATTGTAAAATGGATTCCTTGGTCAATAGTTTGATAATATTGCTTGTCATGACATCTTTATTTCTTCTCCCATAATAGGTTGCTTGGGCCAATAGGATTAGTCTTCCACAGTGCTAGTCCAAAATGCAACTCCCTATACCCTAACCTAATTAGTTCCATCTATGGATAGACAACAAAGATTTGATTGGTTATATACCAATAATCCAAAAATATGCAAAGAACAAAATGAAGGTATAAATATAAATGTAAAAATATAAAGATATTTTAGAGAGCATAATAATATAGTAACTCCAAATTTTTTATATAAATTGGAGAAAGGTTGTAATGAGTAGAATAATACAAATCATTTAGAATGGTGACAACTTGTCTTTGAAAGGAAATATGTTGAACACTCTCATTTGCAAGAAGATATTACAAGAGGTATGAATGGTTTGTTAACATAATGTATGATCCCCTAGGATGCAAAAATACGAAAGAACCAAAAACCTATGAAATGATTCGCCAAAAGAAATGTGGGCCTTTGAGGAGATTGGTTGGCACATAAAACATTTTGGTGGTATAGCATTTTCTACAAACTCCATTTAGAGTGTTTTGCATTATTGAAAAGTTAATCCATGCTCAACAAGTTTAATAAAACTCATAATCAAATAAATCAAATGCCAAAAAATGAAAGGGAAATACCCAAAAAAGTGATGAAATTTTAGGCCTTATAATTTGTAGCAAAACTACACACATTTCAAACCATTTTGAATCAATGGAACAAGTCAATAGTGACCCTCCTATTTAAATTGTTATAGCATTCATGGTATATGCTATGTTTTATATTAATATATACCTACTTTGAGTTCTTAAATTCATTATAAAAACATGATATATGTTGTATTTTAACCAGAAATCTTTCTTAATTTTGAAAAAAGTGATATAGATTCCTTAATATGATCTTATATTTGATGCTAAATCTAACCTACAACCCTAACTCCTAATAATAATAAAATATAGAGAGAGAGAGGGGGATAGGGAACGGAGGAAGGGAAGCGAAGGGTGTGATGGCAAGGTTTCTGCTGGCTGTGTTTTTTCCTCCTTCAGCCAATCTAATCCAGACATTAGATCCACCTCATGCATCATAGCCGGGGCCGATCTCATTGCTTACGGATACAGATCTGATACAGGATTTCTTGATGGGCTCGAAAACTGGTACCGACCTCCTGTGCGGGGATGGAGTCTACAAGCTGGGATGCTCGCCAGATACCACCATCAGTCTATGAAGATAGAAGTCTTGCTCTTCCCAGATATCTGCAAGGACGTTGAAGGAAACGAGAGACACCGCAACCATGAACTGGGCCTGGATCTCTACAGAATTATGGTGGCCCTGGCATAGATCTCACATCGCTGCCAGCTCATAGTCACAAAAGTATTTTCAGACAGATATGAAGACAAAACCTCTGATCTAGTAGCAGCTCGTCCACCCATAACGATTCTCTTCATTGATCCGTGGTTACAGAGACTAGATCTGGATAATCACTATCCCCTGAGCGAATACAAATGCCAAAATGGAGAAGTTGAATTCAGATACGAAGACAAAACCCCGGATCTAGTAGCAGCTCGTCCACCCATAATGATTCTCTTCATTGATCCGTGGTTACAGAGACTAGATCTGGATAATCAGTATCCCCTGAGCAAATACAAATGCTAAAATGGAGAAGCTGAACTAGATCTGGGGAGTCTGTTTCGCTTCTCGCTAGATCAGATCTCCCCCCATCGCAATGGGGTGTTTTGCTGACCGGGCCATCACCTACTTGTTCCTTATCCAGATCTAATCAATCGAAACTGGAAGATATACAACAGTTCATGTTTCCCTTGGAAAAACTGTGGACCAAAACTTTTACCTTGGGATGTCGTGATACCTATGAAAAAAGGACCTTCGGCGAAGAAAATTACGCCAGACCAACTTCATTTACTCAAGGAAGGTTCTTCTATGGAAGTTCTAGGACTACAGTATGCAATCCACTGTGGGAGACCAGTGATACAAACCCGGAAATTAGGAATACACACACAGTAGATGTGGATCTGATCCAAATATTTACAAAAATTTGCAAGGGAAGACTATTTTCAAGTAGATCTGGAATGGGATTCGGATTCAAGACCTAAAGTGTGAGATTTAAAACTTGATTCACGCAGGGAAAACACTGCAGGAGAATTTCACACTACAGGACTATGAAATTTTTACTGATTTGACTATCATCCTCAACTTGAGATTGCGAGGAGGATGCCATGGTACTATATTAAAGGGCACAAGCTCTTTCAAGGACGCAGTCAATGGAAAGGGAGAATCCCAAACCAAACCAGCTCAGCTTCCAAATCTACCTAGACCCTATATCGTGGAGCAGAAATCACAGATTCCATATTCCCATGCAGTCATATGTAGATTTAATGGATTTTGGCCTAAATCAGACGCTCTACATCAATGGATTTTTTCTACCTAGACACCAAATTGTGATATTCATCTATCTTCCAAGGGGTTTTTTATTGTCAGATTTGAAACAATAAAGGATAAAGAATATGTCCTAAATGAGGGACTATGCTTCTAGGTAAATGCAGGGCTCTTCATGACACCTTGGTTCCCATAATTTATCGCTACCACCATGGTGGTATCCAAAATGGCTATATGGGTGAGGATACATATAATTTATCGCTACCACCATGGTGGTATCCAAAATGGCTATATGGGTGAGGATACATAATCTACCACTGCATTTTTAGCACTACAAAGTATTAGAAGGAATTAGTAACTCCCTTGAGAATTTTCTTAAGACTAATGTGGATTGACTTTCAAAATGCATTTTTACCTTTATCAGAATCTACGTTGAAGTAGATCTTAGCCAAGGTTTACCTGACCGCATTTTGTTGGTTCACAAAAATATTCAGTGGACACAACCACTAGACTATGAAAATACGACATTCCATTTTCGTGGATGTCTACAAATAGGCCACCTTCAAAGTGCATGCCCACAAGCTAAAAAAAACCCAAAAAAACTAAGAAACAATCACAAAAGCAAAAAGGATGGCGAACTCCCAGAAAATACCACAAACAACAATAAACAGAATGCTTAGAACTTCTCATAGAAGGTCGAGCACAACTTTGCATTAATTCTGAGGTCTACCATCCCACAGCAGTAGGGTGAGCAACACACCCATGGAAAAGAGGTAAGCGGCAACAAACGACTACATGGATTAGAAAGCTTTGATTCTCACAAAAAACTCCCAACAACTACAAAAGAGAATCAAATATCTATTACAACATCCACACTCACTTTTACCCCTCAATTAAATTTTAATATAAATTTTAACTTTCTTAAAATTATTATAATACTATTTTATACCATATTATTTTTATAAAATTTAACTAAATCAATATAAATATTAAACATATGTAATTTAATCCACCATACTATTTTTAAATTTTATGCTATTATAATAGGTTAGTATAAATTTCCCCAAATACAAATTTATATTACTTAAGAGTAATACAAGTTTATATATATATATATATACCTTTGACGAGAGCCTCGAGATCAAAATGGTTATTTTACATTTTTAGGTTAGAATGGATATCTTGATGAATTGAAAGCGGAGTTGCAGGTGATTGTTTAATTTTTCATCCACGAGCTTTATGTATTAGCTTTCAGTAGATCTTCTGTTCTTAAAGTTTAAAAAATTAAAAACTTTTGCAATCTACATTGTTTAGCTTTCCCGGTGTTTTATTGCTTGTTTTCCTTTCCACCATGTTAATGGCAAATTATCAGTAGTTTATTTTTGTGTTACCGAAACTTCTCTTGAGTCGCAATGCGAGGATGAAGACCTAAATATTTATGTCTGGAGTTGTGAGATATGTCTATGAACACATTAATATCTTCTAAGCTTTTGTACTCATCTTATAGTTGTTCAGAGTTTGCTAGTTTTGTTCGGCATCCTTACCAACGCTTAGCGTGATATGTCTATGAACATAGTAATATCTTCTAGTGAGCATTTGTACTGATATTCTAGTTATTCAAAGTTAGCCAGGTTTGGGTGGCATCCTTAACAATGCTTAGCATCACCTGTAGTTCTCCTAATGACGAACTGATTTGCGCCCTAGTGTTAAAAATGACAACATCCTTAAAAATGCTTAGCATCACCTGCAGTTCTCCTAATGATGAACTGATTTGCGCCCTAGTGTTAAAAATGACAGTTGTATTGTATGTGGGGTTTAGCTAGCCCACTACATGATGTATTGATTTCCATGGTAGCAAATGGTTATACTCACTCTCGTTTATATTATTTTTTCCTCTTTTGTTGATTGATATTTTCCCATTCTATGAATGTTTGAGCATTGTAGACTATATTTTCAAGAGACAAGATCCTCTGATCCCTGTGAGTCTATTTCAATCCTTTGTGAGTCTTCACAAATAACTGATCTGGCTTATGCACTATTTCCAAACCCCTTAATTTTTTACGGACAACTAAATTTGCCATTTTCAAAAGTTTAAATTTGGGAGTGTTTGAATTGTTATTTTGATAGGTGGAAAAAGTTTGAGCACCATTCAGAACTCTTAGAACTGCTATAACTCAGATTTCCAAAAATTTCTGCCAAATTATCTCAAAATCCTCCCAAAATATCAAAATTTCTAGTTTTCTAAACAAAATTGTGGTATTTTAAAGTTTCTAGTTTTCTATTTTATATATGGAAATTATAATATATATATATATAAACTCAAAAATCATATATTATATATATAATTATGATTAGTATCAAATTGTTTAAAATGTAATTAGAATATAAAAACATGTGTTAGTAATTATTAATTTTAAATAATAATAACAACTTTATTGATAATTTTAAAGTTAGATATATCTAATTATATAAATTTATATTTATATTTAAATATATATAAAATTATATATATCTAATTTTAAGGTCATTGTTAAGTTAGACATTAAATTGGTGTATGAAATCTTTTGTTTTTGGGACAAGGGATTCACTATTTCAGTGCTAGGTCAACCAAGGTATATATACTCTATCATTTTGAATTTGAACTTGTGACATGTGATCTTTAAGAGGAAACACATGCTCTTAACCATTAGGCTATATATATATATATATATATATATATATATATATATTAAAATCATTCATAGGACGTTGAATAGACCGTAAACTCTTTGATATAAGTTACTAGTTCAATTCCTTTCCCAGATATGAGTGATGTGTTGGACATGATGAAACTATAATCTTCTCAGACTTGCAAAAAGAAACATAATATTGAAATATAATATAAAAATTTAACAGAATAAAAACTTAATAAACTTTATATTACATTTATTCTTTTACAACTATTTACTTGAATTATGATCATCAATCATTATTATGATCCATTTAGATTTTTTATTTTTGTTTTTAAATTCAAAATTAATTGAAAATAAAAAATAATATAACTTACCTTAAAAAATATTACATGAAAATGGAAGAACAAAGACTGGGAAACGCCAAAGTATCATTATGCAAAACCAAAAACTATTTTCGGGTCACAGGATACTTTTTTTTATCTATGTTTATACATTATATACAATTAGCAGTAGTCTTAGAATGTGATTCTGTATACAGTACGGCCATGAATGTACATAACACTCTATATATATATATAAAAGGGATGTCTATGACCTCGGATCCACCGAGGTTGGCGGACTCCATCGCCATCTGCCTTCTTTTCTTGTAGCTTGCTTTGAAGCATGCTTGTCGAAGGCGTTTGGTTCTTTCCGCAAGCTCAGTGCCCGCCATTTCTTCCATGAGCCTCTTCTGTTCTTCCAATATTTCCACAGCATTTCTCAGCCGAGCGTTGCTCAGCCCTCCTTTGGTATTGGTGTCACTATCATCTTATCATTTCAATCAAATTCCCTATCATTTTACCATTTCAATCAAATTAATTTTTATTTTCTTCTTAAATTAAATTGTTGATAAAGAACTAGCAACCAGCTTCTCTAGATGCCCCACATATATATATATATATATATAAAATGACTCAAGTTCTCACCTTACCTGAATATTGTGGATGAGGCTTTCCAGACTCTTCATCTTGCGATGTGGCCACCGTGAGATTGCGAACTCCCTGCAGCTTCAACTCGTTTGCGGCTTGAGTTATTGGCATGTGGAAATACTGAGAGAGTTCGCTTAGGGTGTAATATCAGTTATTCTATCTGTAGAGCCTCGCTGATGACTATATCTATTGATAAATAAAAAACACTTGCTTTACAAACTTTCACAGAAACTAGCTTTTAAATGAATGAAACTGTTACTAAAAGTATCAATGTGTGTTTATATCTATTTATTTATTAATCAAAAATGAAAAGGTTTGACAGTTACTTTTGATCTTTAAAATCGGTTGATTGCAAAGTTATTAAGAAAATTTCAAAAATAAAATATATCAGAAAAAGTTGAGAAAATAACTTCTTCTGAATGAATTTTAATAAGAAATAGATGTTATTTTCAGACTCTCATTCTCTTATATATATATAATTTATGATACAGATAAAAAATAAATATATATATATATATATTATTATGATACAGAAAGAAATAAAAACTTTGATCTTTAAAGTTGGTTGATAATAATATTAAGAAATCTCACAAATATAATCAGTCAGAACCAAATGGGAAAACAATTTCTTCCTAAATAAATTTTAGATTTCGAAAGTAAAATTATAGGTTATTGTATATTTGAAAAGATACATCCTATACACGGTAAATTTTAAAAAATGGAAATAAAAGTGTGTATATATTAATTTTTGATATTTTTCTTAAATTGGTTTAAATTTGTTTTTCACCAACGATCTCAGCATTTTTTTAATAAGACTTATTTCATATTATGCATGTATATATTAATTTTTGGTACTTTCTCTTAAATTGGTTTAAATTTGATTTTAACCAACGATGTCAGCTTTTTTTATAAGACTTATTGTTGTCATATTATGCATCTCTCGTTAAACCGTAAAACGCATCTGACATTATTAAACAGTAAATTAGCAAAATGCACCTGCCTATTTTAATAACATTTATATTTGATAAATATGGTTACCAATGGCAAAATAACAATGTAAGATTGTACAAAATTTTGCAGAAAGCATTTCACAAGAACTAATTTGAACCACAGCTAACATCCGTAGAATCCATTGTTATCAGACCAAGATATAAATATTTATGATATTCAATAATATTGTTTGGACACCATTGGGGCTTAGCAAGTTGCATTCACCATTAAATATATACAGGAGCGAACCTGTGAGATGATCAATGTTAAGTGTGAAGCCAAATTCACGCAGGGTTCTAGATCCTTCTAGATCAAATCTTTCTAGATCTCTAGGATTCTAGATCTTTTTACACCATCATTAATTTCTAGATCATTCCAGATCTCTATCTGAATCACATACAGGATTCTAGATCCTTCTTTTGCCTTTATAAATTTGTAATTTCTCTGGCTAAGGAAAACAAGCCAAGGCCCAAGCCTGTTATGTAACGCAAAGTGATTTCTATTCTCCAGCGATTGTTTTGTCTATTCCGCTGTTTCTGACTGAGTAATCTTGTTGTTTCTCCATTTGTCTGTCTTTATAAATTATTCTTTGCTATTGTCATCTAAGTCTTTGAGTATAAATCTGCTGCGTGTTATGTATGCTCTGATCTAACAACTGGTATCAGAGCCAAAAGTCTCGAGTTCGAAACACACCTGGCTCACGTTGACAGGGGAGATTGTTGCGCTCCCCGTTAATGGCGATGTTGATCCAATGCTTCCGTCTGTTTCGTGGCATGTGCTTAAATCTAGCGATGTGTCTGTTTACTAACACCTGCGGGTTTTGGTGTAACGACAATCGTGACTCCAACAAATGGTATCAGAACCAAAGGTCTCGAGTTCGAAACACACCTAGCTCACGTTGAGGGGGGAGATTGTTGCGCTCCTCGTTAATGGCGGTGTTGATCCAACGTTCTTGTGTGTTTCGTGGCATGTGCTTAACACTAACGATGTGTCTATTTACTAACACCTGCGGGTATCACTGGTATTAGAGCTAGGGTCAAATATTCATTGTGCAAGCCGCTTAGTGCCATCGCCTTACTCAAACATTGGTTGTTACCCCTGACGTTGTTGAAGGATCTGTCCAGGAAATAGCTGAGGAATGTTGGAACTAAAAGACAGTTGCTGCAAGAAAAACAAGGTCGTGGATCTATGTTGAAACGTGTTGCTGGAGTTTAAAACGTGGAGATCTGTGGAGTTTGGAGTTGAAACGTGGTGTTCGTAAGTATTTTTTTACATCAAGCTTCCACGTATACGTCAAGTTTTTTCTCAAATCAACATATGTATGTGTGAAATGTGAAAAGGTTAAAACATTATATATGTTTTATATATTTATTATGAAACATATATAAATATATGTTGGAATTTTGAAAAGTATATTTTAATTGGGAGCAGGAATTTTGAAAAGGGTATTTTAAAAGGAGGAAGGTCATTATTACTAAATTTTAAATAGTAATAATTAAAGTTTTATTTTTAAGTGGAGTTTTTGTATATTGGGGTATGAATTTGATTGAAAATGGAGACAAGAGTTACAGATATGGAGAAGTTGAGCAAGGCTAATTTCGCCCTATGGAAATCACAAATAGAGGATATACTGATTTTAAAGGATCAATATTTGTCGATTGAGGGCATAACAAAAAAAACCATCATCGATGACAAATGAAGAATGGAATAAGCTAGATAGAAAGGCGATTGGAACAATCTGCCGATATCTAGCAAAGAATGTGTATTTCAATGTGTCTGGAGAAAATACGGTTGAAGGTTTATGGAAGAAACTCCATGATTTATATGAGAAGAACACGACATCAACAAAGTGTTCTTGATGAAGAAGCTTTATAATATCAAAATGAAGGAGGGTGCTTCAATTGCTGAGCACTTGAATGCATTTAATATTATTACTAATCATCTTGCCTCTGTTAAAATAGTTTTAGATGATGAAATTAAAGCTATTTTTCTAATGTGTTCTATGCTAGACAGTTGGGAAAATTTAATTGTAGCTATGAGCACTTCAGCAACTATAGGGACCCTAAATTTTTGATGATGTCAACAGCAGTTTAATGAATGAGGAGCTGCGACGCAAGTCAATTCTGGAAAACTAGGGAGGAGAGGCTCTAGCTCTCGCTGATCGTGGTAGGAGAATGGATCGAGGCTGGCAAGGGCGATTAAGATCGAGAGGTCGATCAAAATCAAGGAGAGGCAGAATCATCTGTTTTCATTGTGGCAAACCTGGGCACATGAAGAAAGAATGTCGATTCTAGAAGAAAGGACAAAAGGAACAAAGATCGTCTAGTACAAATCACAAGTCATCCAGCACAAATGAAGGTGAGACTACTGCTGTAGCCACAGATGGTGATGTGTTGTTTACTGTTTCAGTAGAGGATGCATGTGTATATACATCTAGCAGTAGCTTTGATTAGATCCTTGACTCTGGGTCATCTCACCATGTAACCCCATGCAAAGATGGTTTTGTTTCATATAATCCTAGTGATTATGGTAGAGTGCATTTGGGGAATAATCATTTTTGTAGTATTGTTGGAGTGGGAGATATCCAAATCAAGATGAAAGATGGAAAAGATATATTGTTGAAACGGGTCAGGCATGTACTAGAAATGTGCATGAATTTAATCTCTATGGGACGATTGGATGATGAAGGCTATTTGACAAGCTTTGGAAAAGAAGGCTGGAAAATTATAAAAGGTGCATTGGTCATGGCCAAAGGACCCAATACAAGAACATTATACACATTGAAGACACTAATAGGAAAATCAGATTTGACTGTTGTCACAAAAGAAGGAAATTTAGTAGATCTGTGGCATAAGCGTTTGGGTCACATGAGAGAAAAGGGCTTAAAAATCCTTGTTGGTAAAAATTTATTGCCAGGTTTGAAATCCTACAATCTTGATCTTTGTGAGCATTGTATATATGGTAGACAAAGAAGGGTTTCATTCCTTAGAGGTGACCATGACAAAAAGAAAAATGTGTTAGAATTACTACACTCAAATGTGTTTGGGCCTGTTAACATCAAATCATTCGCAGGAGCATCTAAATATTTTGTAACACTTATAGATGATGCATCGAAGAAGGTTTGAGCATATCCTATAAAAAATAAAAGTGAACCGTTTGGAATATTTCAAAAATTCCATGTTGTTGTTGAAAGAAAGACTAACAAATTGCTGAAGAGTTTAAGAACAGATAATGGTAGAGAATGTTGTTCAAATGCATTTAAGGAATATTGTAACAGGTTTGGCATAAAGCACGAGAAGATTATGCTTAGTACTCCTCAACAGAATGGTGTCACAGAAAGGATGAATCGCACCATTATGGAAAAGGTGTGAAGTATGTTGTCCAATTTCGGTTTGGAGAAGAATTTTTGGGTTGAAGTAGTCAGGACCGCTTGCTACCTCATAAATAGATTTCCAACTACAACCTTGGATGGTGGTATCCCTGAAGAAGTTTGGACTGGTAAGAATTTGAATTATTCTCACTTGAAAATCTTTGGGTGTGAAGCATACGTACATATTCCCAAAGAAAATAGAACTAAGCTAGATGATAAATCTATGAAATGCATTTTTTTGGGATATGTGGATGAATATTTTGGTTATCGTCTATGGGATCCAGTCAAACATAAAATTATTAGACGCAGGGATGTTATATTTAATGAGTCAGAAATGTTCAAGAGGACTGTAGGTGAGTTGGAGGTCAAGAAGGTTATTAACAAGTTTGAAGAGTAGCAGGAAAACATGCCACCAATACAAGAAAATGAACAGCGAATTTAGGAAAATGATGAACAACAAGAAGAAGGAATTTTGCATGAACCTTTACAAGAGATTCAACCTGATAATGCACCACCATAGTTGGTTCGCAGATCTTCTAGGCATCATAAGCCTTCACAAAGTTATCCTCCTTCAAACTATATTTTGTTGACTAATGAAGGTGAACCTAATTGTTTTCAAGAAGCTTGTAAATTCAAGCACAGTAATGAATGGAAGAAAGCAATGGAAGAAGAAATGAACTCTTTGCAGGAAAATAAAACTTGGGAGTTGGTAAACCTCCCAAAAGGTAGAAAGGCTCTACAAAACAAATGGGTGTACAGGATTAAGTATGAAGATGATGAAAAGAAGGAGAGGTATAAAGCAAGGCTGGTGGTGAAAGGTTTTTCCCAAAAAGAAGGTATTGACTTCACTGAAATTTTCTCACCTGTTGTTAAAATGTCATCCATTAGAGTCATTCTTGGTCTAGTTGCTGCTTTACACCTAGAATGTGAACATTTAGATGTAAAACCTGCATTTCTTTATGGTGAATTGGAGGAAGAAATTTATATGGAGCAACCATAAGGCTTCATAGAAAAAGGTAAAGAAGGCCTTGTTTATAGGTTGAAGAAGAGTCTCTATGGGTTCAAACAGGCACCTCGACAATGGTACAAGAAATTTTCTTCATTCATGTTGGAATATGATTTTTAGAGGTTGGAAGCTACCATTGTATCTATATCAAGAGGTATGATCAAGGAAAGTATATCATATTATTATTATATGTGGATGACATGTTGATTGTTGGGCATGATAAGAATAAGATCAATAGGTTGAAGAAAGATTTAGGTTGAAAATTTACAATGAAGGATTTGGGACCAGCACAATAGATATTGGGTATGCGGATTATGTGTGACAGAAAAAACAAAAGGTTGTGGCTATCACAAGAAAGATATATCAAGAAGGTGCTTGACAGGTTTAATATGAAGGATGCCAAGCCCCTTGCAACCCACTTCAAGCTGAGTACTGAATTATGTCCTAATGATGACAAGGAGAAAGAAGAGATTAACAAAATTCCTTATGCTTCAGCAATTGGCAGTTTGATGTATGCCATGGTATGCACACGACCAGACATTGCATATTCAGTGGGAGTAGTGAGTAGGTTCCTTGCCAATCCAGGCAAACAACATTGGCAAACAGTAAAATGGATTTTGAGGTATCTCAAGGGTACTAGTCATTATTGTTTATGTTTTGGTCATGATGAGACTATGCTTGAAGGATTTACAGATGCGGATATGGCTGGAGATATGGATACCAGAAAGTCCACTATAGGTTATTTGTATACATTTGCAGGTGCAGCAGTATCTTGGGTGTCAAGGCTACAAAGAATAGTAGCCCTCTCTACAACAGAAGCAGAGTACATAGTTGCAACAGAGGCTTGTAAAGAGATGTTGTGGATGCAACGATTCCTAGGAGAGATAGGAATAAAGCAGGACAAGTATGTGTTATATTGTGATAGTCAGAGTGCCATTCACTTGGCGAAAAACCCAGCATTTCATTCAAAAACCAAGCACATTGACTTAAGGTACCATTGGATTTGGCATGTGTTGGAGGAAGAACAATTATCCTTGGAAAAGATCCATACAGATAAGAACCTTGCTGATATTCTCACTAAGATTCTATCACGAAATAAACATGAATTATGTAGAGGCATGGTAGGACTCGGTGTTACTTGATGACTCTTATTTGGCTTCAAGTGGGAGAATGTTAAGTGTGAAGCCAAATTCATGCAGGATTCTAGATCCTTCTAAATCAAATATTTCTAGATCTCCAGGATTCTAGATCTCTCTACACCGCCATTAGTTTTCAGATCATTCCAAATCTCCATCTGAATCACATACAGGATTCTAGATCCTTCTTCTGCCTCTATAAATTTGTAATTTCTCTAGTTAAGGAAAACAAGCCAAGGCCCAAGCCTGTTATGTAATGCAAAGTGATTTCTGTTCTCCAGTGATTGTTTTGTCTATTCCGCTGTTTCTAACTAAGTAATCTTGTTGCTTCTCCATTTGTCTATCTCTGTAAATTATTCTTTGCTATTGCCATCTAAGTCTCTGAGTATAAATCTGCTGCGTGTTATGTATGCTCTAATCTAACAATCAAGATCATGGATGTGGAGCGAACTAAAACTGACGAAACTCCCTGGCAAACGACGAAGGCTTAAGGTCTCTATCTCTGGAAGCTCAATCTTTTGCTTAACATCTGCAGCCATATTTTTATCTTCTGGAGGAAATTCTACGTTAGTTGGGTTCATTGTGTGGCTAACCATTGAAGCCTTCGGAATTGTGGTCCAGTTAGAGATATCCCATTCGGGAGGATTTGATTGGAGAGATAACGGTTTGGAAAGGGTGCACGAAGCAGGATCTGTTTTGTCTGAAGACTCACATAGGCTTGGAATAGAGTCACATGGATCCAGAAGATCTTTTGTTTCGAAGATATCGTCTACATTGTTTAGATCTTCTGAGCATTGGGAAATATCAATCAGCTCGGAGTTCCTGCAAAAAAAAAAGAGTATAGAAGACGATGACAATGGGTTTTTTTCAATTAATATATTGATGTGATATATTCAGCAGACATTTTTATAATTAATTTTACTCACATAAGCTTACATTTTGATAATATAATTTTTACATGGTTTAAGGCATCAATTTATCTATAAATTCTAGATCATGAAAATTTATTAATGCTAATAAATTAATGGTTCAGATTACAACAACTAACCTGGGCACTCATTCCAGCCAAGGGACTGCAACCTGCACATCACTACAATGCTCGAGAATACTTTGCCAAAAGTCCTGCTTAGCCATATCTTGAATATTAGCAACTTCTATAATCTTTAGATATTTAAGAAGGCGATTTTTCTCACAAGTTGATCATGTTAATGCATACACATCTTTGATGTAACACTCAAAACCTACATGAATTATGGAACTGTATAGTTCAGTAGCTTTCGCTGTGACTCTGCAGCATGTTTAGTGAGAACCACCAATCAAATAATTTGGAAACGCGAGGGTCTTTCCACTCGGATCAATTTCTCCTCTCGACTGTAGCCATGTCTCCATATAAAGAGCCCAAGAGTCAGGTGAATTGAAACAAATTTTTACAACTTCTGATATCCGTTTATTACAATCAAATTAAACTTAAAAAGAAATAAGCTATCATAAGCGAACTGTCTGTATTGTACAGGCTTAGTTTCCACACTAAAGCTTCTCTGCACACGTGCTGTATCTAGAATCTAGATTGTTAGTTCTTACGACATCATTGCTGCCAAGGAGAGATGTTGATGGTTGGTTCGCATGCTAAAAACAGATGGCATGTGAAAATAAAACCTGAGAAATAGACAACCCGATCGAAGTCTCTGGATTTTCCATAAACAATATGAGTTTTTATATCACTTAATATTAAATGTTGCCACGATTATATTAAAAAATAAATTTGCCGAAAAGAATTATAGAAAATTACAAACACATGACATAATATATTACAAATCAGAATAGATCTATTTGTGACTTATTTTAAAGTGAAAAAGTATAATTGATAACTTTTTATGGATTAGAGTGTATTTTTAATTATAAACACATGAAATATTATAAATCAGTATCGATTTATTTGTGATTAAATTTTTCGTGTGTAGAACTTATTTAAGAGTAAAAAATATAATTTGTAATTTTTTATTGTTTAAATTGTATTTTTAAATGCTATAAAGATTAAATTAGTTTTTTTGTTATTAATATATTTTTAAATATATTTTATTATTACTTAATGTTAAAATATTTTATTCATAATTTATATTGAATATTTTATTCTGTACAACATTAAAATATTAATATTTTTTTAACATTTTTTTCTATATAATAGATATATATGAGGTTGATATCATGTGTTAAAAATTTTATTCACATATTTTTTTTACTTCTAACTACTTTACATGAAATTATGCTAACTTAGATCCATCTTAATTTCTTATCTAGTTAAAATCTCTTTTCACTCTCAAAGAGGTTTGTATATCAAGAGAGTTGATCCCTAGATCCCTAGTTCTCCCTTTAAATAAGCTATATCCCACATGAATACCATTGATCAATACCACTAGTTCTCAATACCATGTCCCATTTTTATTTTTATTCTTATTTTAATTTTATAATGTTATTTTTATTTTGTTATATTTATTTTTATTTTTTATGCATAATCAAGTATGCATGGCATACTTAGTAATTATAATTATTATTATAATTTTTTTTATAATAATAATTATAAAAATAAATTATTATTTTTTATAATTTATTTTATAAAAAATAAATTATTTTTTTAACTTTAAGAGATGGACATATTTGCACATAGCCTTCACACTAAGTTATAGAATGAACCTTCGAGCTCAATAATTCACTAAAAAAAAGTAACAGGTCACCTAGTAAAACTTAACAAATAATATAATGGTAAAGCTAAACCTTGAATCCAAACATGAAAGTAACAATGTAAACATTGATTGCTAGCAAAACTTAATATTAACCAGCCTAGATCCATCTTATCAAATCTTTGGAGGTGAAAACCTCTTTTTTGAGTGCAAAACTTGAGGAAAGGTTTACACCTTGAGAGATTTGACCCCTCTCTGCGCGTGATAGATCCGGAGTTAAGATGGATCTCGCTGGTTTCAGTAGTGTGCCGCCAAAGAAAATCTAATGAATAGATGATTGATTTTATCAATAATATGTAAAATCATCTAATAATAATATAATATTTATAAATATGCTAAATATGTCTCAAATTAATGTGGTCATTTTAATTTTAAATTTGCTTAGTTACCTTAGTTTGTTGAGATGATAAATATTGTGAATAACTTTAATGATGAAAAATGATGAAACAAAAAATTTGAATGTAAAGTGACAATGTAATAGTGTTGAATCCTCTCTCTCACATCATCTATCTCTCTCTCTCTCTTCACCCTCCAACTCTGTTACTATATCCTTTCATCTCTCTTTCTCTCCCCCATTCTCTCCATCTTTCCTTCTTTGTCTCTTTATCTCACCCCAAAACATACACACTCTCTCTCATCTCTCCCTTGTCACACTCTCTCTCTCCACTTCTCACTCTCTATGTATTTCTTCTTCCCTCCCTCTCTCCTCCTCTCTCTCAAGTGCGCTCATACTTCCTCTCTCTCCCTTTCCTTCCTACCTCCCTCCCTCTTCCCCCATCACTCTCCTCCTTTGCCTCTCATTCTACCTCTCTCCCCCCCCCCCCCCCTCTCTATATATTTTCCCTCCAATCCCCTCTCTCTCTCTTCCCTCCAATCCTATCTCTTCTCCATCACCCTCTCTCTCTCTCTCTCTCTCTCTCCAAATCTGTTACTATATCCCTCCCTCTCTCCTTCTCTTTATCTCTCTTTCTTTATGTCTTTATCTCAACCCTAAACATACTCTCTCTCTCTTCATCTCTCCCTTTTCACTCCCTCTTTCTCCACTTCTCACTCTATATGTCTTTCTTCTTCACTCCCTCTCCCCTCCTCTCTTGCAATTCCTCTCTCTCATCCTTCCTCTCTCCCCCTTTCTCTCCTACCTTCCTCTCTCTTCCCCCATCTCTCTCTCTCTCTTTCTCTCTCTCTCTCTCTCTCTCTCTCTCCGCCCTTCAATCCTCTCACTATCTCCCTCCCTCTCTCCTTCTCTCTCACCCTCCATCTTTGTGTCTACCTCTCCCTCTCTTACCCTTCTCTACATCTCTCACTTATCTCACTCTCTCTCTCTTCATTACTCCTCTCCCCTATCTTTAATTTTATCTCCATCTCTCCCTTGTCACTCCCCCTATCCCTCCAGCTCTATCACTCTATGTATTTGTTATTCCCTCCCATATATATCTAGAATTAATATATATCGTGATATATTAATATATATTAAAATATAACAAATTTAATATTGTATTAATCCAAAGTTATTAAATTTATTAATATTAATATTATAATCTATTAATATGAATATTAGATTTAATAATAATAATAATTTTTTAATATTAATATTAGGGTTAATAACGTTTTTTTGTATGGTATTAATAATAATTTATCCCATGGTATTTGGCCCATATGAGGGACCTAAATAAAACCTCTTTTTTGAGTGTTAGTAAGTATAAAGAGGTTTATGCAGTAAATATAAAAAGAGGTTTTGTTTATTTACCATACCTCTCGTTTATTTTTATTTTTATTTATTTATCATGTCTCTTTTATTTACCATGGTATTTGGCCCATAGGATTGGTATATAATTAGATGTTGATTTCTAATCCTATTTGATATATTTTTATTTATTTATCATACCTTTTTATACCTCTTTTGTATTTATTTATTTACCATATCTCTTTTATAAATATGGTGTTGGAAATAATACTGAGAGGGGGGGGTGTGAATCAGTATTATTATGTCAAATATTCCTTTTTCAAAATCAACTGCTATACACTACTTCAGTTAATTAAACCCACGCATATACGCAATAATGCAGAAGAAAACCCGCGTATACAATGAAAACTTTTAATTTACTTGATCTTTTTGATGTTGATTGTTAATCTGTGATTCAGAAGCAAATAACCAATAACCAGAAATAGTAAGGCAGAGCAGAAAGACAATCGCACACAAGAACACAAGATGTAAGGTGGAAACCCAATGTGGGTGAAAACCACCTGCTGCAATTCGTCTCTATCTTTTCTTTAATTAGAAACTTCTTTTTACAAATGTACTGGTGCAGTCCTTTTACCAGTATGCAGGCTGCAACCTGCAGAGAGCTACAACTCTCTCTCGTTTCCCAGCTTCTCCTGGAAGGGAGCTACAACCCCCTTTAGCTCTTGCACTAGCCAAGATACTAGTACGTAGGTGCTGGCCTACAGAAGGCTACAACCTTCTCTTTCTTTCAAGGACCACGTTTCATAAATTTTCAGACTGGATCCACAAATAACATCAATCAACCATCAAGAATTTCTGCATCAACCATTCACCTTTTCACCAAAACTAAATTAACATAAACACCTCTCTGACGACTGTACCCAGATCACAGTAACAGTACCACACACCAAAACTGAACCCAGAACACTGCAGCAATAAAAAAAGCAGCAAAAACACAACTCAAAATGTATGTACGCTACTTTAATAGCCTGAAACCTGCGTGCATACACTTCTGCGTATGGAACAACCTGCGTATACGCTGTTTTCCTTCACTAAACCTGCGTATATACGTGCCTTAGCTGAACTGAACCTACATACAGATCTACAAACATAATTCACTCTTTCAAGTATTCAGACACTGATTAACCCAGATTATCAAATTTATAGATCACGCATGTGCCAGATATAACAGATCAAAATCATGCAAAGATATCATCATTCAAGCCAAGATATTATGACCCATCAATAGAACTTATCCTTCTTTTCGCTAAGGTTCCTCCTTCATTCAGATCCAGATCTGCTCCACAATGCTAATCACCAATATTTCAGATCTCGTACATTATCAGATATTCAATAATAATTCAGATGATTCCTTGCCACATGATCTCCTTCCTCTTATATAGTTTTAGACCTTCCACAATACCACAGTCCAAAACCATAATAACCAATACCAAGGGCTCAAAACCTGGGGTCAACTCTTCTAACGAGATACCATGGTCCACAACCATAGGTTCAAGTTCCAAGGACTAACAACCACGGACCAAAAATAAGTTTTCCACCATGTACGCGCTTTTATGTGCATAAAAGTGCATGTATATGCATACGCGACTTCCAAACGAATAACCCGCGTGTATACGCATCTTCGGCAAGGTGTACCTGCGTATACAAGATTTTCTTCATTCTGAGCACCTGAACTGAGATCTGTCACCAAAGTGAGTTGCCATCAAGGACAACACCTGTACCATAGTGCCACACCTGTGCCAAAATGCCAACAATCTCCCCCTTTGGACTTGATGGCAACCCCACGATCCTCAAAGTCATTCTCCCCCTTTGTCATCAAGGGCAAAGGGCTGTGCTCCCCCTGAGTACATGCTGATATTTCTGCTCTGCTGTGCTGAACATGCTCCCCCTGACTGTAGGCAAGATCTGCAAAAAGATGTTCTTCAAGAAGAACCATATACATCATAAAAGACCTTCCTATCACCAAAAGACTCAATACATACAACCATCACCCAACCAAGTGGGGATCATCCACCCAACCAAGTGGGGATACATCAGAAATTTACATATGACAACCAATCACACCAATTATCCCAGGCATAGTGGGGAAACCAAAATAGGCCGTTACATGACCTTGATAAAATAATATACATGACATAGAGACGAAATATCAAGACTTATGCAAATGACCAATAACTACTATCAGCAGCTTCTGACAACCACTGTATATATCAACAACCATGTTCTCCTTCTGTTCTCCTTTCTGCAACTGATCCACCTAAACCAAAAACAGCTTGAGTACTAGAACCAAGAGCTTCTAAGGTAATGCCAACAATGCATTATTAGAAGATTATCTGCTCCCCCTGAACCCATGCCTGAAGGTCTCTGACAGACCCATATCAGACTCTCTTCAACCAGAGTCTGTCCTTGCTAATTTTCTTCAGAACTCCATATACGCAACTGCACCTGCATAAATTGGCGTATGTACACGGATTCCCCTCATCCAACTCGCGTACACCAACTTTTCTTTGATACAGACAAGCTTCAACAGCAGGATGAAGCATCAACTACTCCCAGCTTCTATCTGGTCGGGTACCTATCAAATAAAGAAGACTTCCAATCATAGATCTATAGGTTGGTTGATGCAGTGCTGTCGATTCATCATTTGCACTGAGGCTACATCCTATAACCATGGGGGTACATACTGGTTTTGAATCTTCCATGCCATACTTCTTCAGAATCTGCTTGAGGTACTTGGTTTGAGACAAGAAGATACCGCCTTCATTTTGTTGGATTTGCAATCCAAGAAAGTATTTCAGTTCTCCAAGCAAGGACATTTCGAATTCTTTCTGCATCACCAAGGCAAAGCTTTGACTCATAGCTTCTTCATTGCTTCCAAAGATAATATCATCTACATACACAACAAGTATTAACAATTTTTTATTTTCAATTTTTATATAGAGTTTGCTATCTGCTGATCCTTTTGAAAAACCTTGTTGATGAAGATATTTATCCAAACGATAGTACCAAGCCCTTGGAGCTTGTTTAAGCCCATAGAGAGCCTTTTTAAGTCTGCATACAAGATTTGGATCATTCCCAAGGATAAAACCATCTAATTGCTCTATGTACACTTCTTCTTCTAAGTCTCCATTCAGAAAGGCTGATTTTACGTCCATTTGAAATACTTTGAACTTCTGGAAGCTAGAGAGAGCAAGGAACATTTTGATGGCCTCAAGTCTAGCAACAGGAGCAAAAGTTTCTTCAAAGTCTATTCCTTCCTGTTGAGCATACCCTTTGCAAACAAGTCTGGCCTTGTTTCTAATCACTTCCCCATTTTCATTCAACTTATTTTTGAAGATCCATTTTGTTCCTATGACATTTTTGTCTTTTGGTCTAGGAACCAACTCCCAAGTGTTATTCTTTTCGATCTGTTCAAGCTCTTCATCCATTGCCTTAACCCAACACTCATCTTTGCATGCTTCTTTTACATTTTGCGGTTCAGTGGAAGAGAGCAATGCCAAATAGCTTGAAGCTTCTGCTATTGTTCTTCTTGTTTGTATACCTGCTTCTTTCTGCCCCAAAATTTGAGATTCTGGATGATTCTTTTGAACGTACCTGGATGGAGTCCTTTCTTCTATCCTTATCTGTTCCTCTGGTGCCTCTTGGGGTTCTTCTTCATCATCTGTCTGATTTAGAGAGTAGTCTTCATCCTCATTGATATTTTCATGATTCACTTCCCTAGGGATGTATCCCCTTTCATCAACCACTACATCAATGCTGTCAACAATTCTTCCAAACCTTTTATTGTAACACTTATATGCTTTGTTGTAGAGAGAATAACCAAGGAGAATGCCTTCATCTGCTCTAGGTTCAAGTTTGCCAAGCTGGTCATCAGTATTCTTAATATAGCATTTGCTCCCAAAAATTTTGAAACGCTTTACCGAAGGAGTTTCACCATACCAGAGCTCATGAGGAGTTTGAGTGTTGTTCACTCGGACATTTGTTTTGTTGAGAATAACAACCGCTACGTATGCAGCTTCACCCCAGAAGGTTGCGGGAGTTCCAGACTCATCAAGCATAGCACGAGCCATTTGTTGGACTATTCTGTTCATCCTTTCCGCCACTCCATTTTGCTGAGGAGTCCTAGCTGTAGAGAATTCCCTTCTTATTCCATGTTCTTCACAGAAATCAAAAAATTCATTTGAGGTAAATTCCCCACCTCTGTCGGACCTGAGGCACTTAATTTTGTAATCTGATTCATTTTCAGCCAAAGCTTTGGAGGATTTGAATTTTTCGAATGCTTCGTCTTTGTGCTTCATAAGTCCTAACCAAACAAACCTGGAGAAGTCGTCAATGCATAGTATAAGGTATTCTTCTCCTTGAGGTGACCTTGTCCTAAATGGACCACATACATCTGTATGGACTAGCTCAAGAGGCTTGCTAGCTGATCCTTCCTTCTCAGGAAAGTTAGTTCTGGTTTGCTTACCAAACTGACATGATTTGCATATGGTGTTGTCTAGAATTTTGATATCTGGAAGACCACGAACTGCCTGGTATTTGCATGCTTTCCTTATTTGTGAAAAGCTTAGATGCCCCAACCTCCGGTGCCATAACCAGTGTTCATCATCCTTGCTTAAATAGCATTGTTGTTGTCCTTCTTCAAATATGTATAGATTATTTGGAGTTCTTCTGCCTTTGATCATTGTTTCTCTTGTATCAAGATCATGAACACTACATCCATTTGATCGAAAAATTACCTCGGTTCCTTGATCGCACATCTGACTAACACTCAGTAGATTATGCTTCAAGCCATCAACATACAAAACATTTCCAGCTTTGACCTGTTCTTTCAACTGAGCAGTGCCTTTTCCTTTTATGGCTGTAGGGGTATCATTTCCAAAAGACACCTTCTTTCCCTTTTCTACTGCAGTATATGATTCAAGTTTTTCTTTATCCCTTGTCATATGCTTTGAACATCCACTATTGATATACCATATATTTTCCTGTCCTTCTGCATAGAAGGCTATTCCACATCTTTCTGATTGTGGTTCCTTCATTCTCCATGTTCTGGCACTTGAGGTATGTTCCTTCTGAGTTGTCTTCCAAAACCTGCTCCTGCATTCAGAATCTTCATGACCAAAGTTATTACAAATAGAACATTCAACTTCATTTTCAAGGGCCAAAAAGTTGTTATAAGTCCTTTTCGTGATTCCATTCATATTCCTTTGTTTTTGAGCTTCTCTAGTCATGATTGTCTTATAGGCAACACATTGAGCTGCTTTGTGACCAAAATCATGGCAAGAGAAACATTGTCCATTGAAGAAACTCCTGCGATTATCAAATCTATTATCCAATCGATTGTAGTTTCTACTGACATCCATTCTTGAGGCAAATTGGGAAGATTTTACCTGTGGTTGATTGTAGCTTCTGTTTGTCCTTAAGGTAGCTTGTCCCCGATTTTCTTGATAGTATTTATTCGTTCTTGAGGTAAATTGTCCCTGATTTACCTGATGATTTCTATTAGGCCTTTGCTCGCTCCTTTTTGCTGCATCAAGATAACTTTTGGAGGTAGAATCTTGAGATGTTTCTCCATTATATCCCAGACCTGTCTTGATTAGTGGAGAACGCTGCACATTGATAATCTCATCCAGAGTTTCATATCCTTTAACAAATTTAAGATTAATAGCTTTTGTTTTCTCAATCTCCTTTCTAAGACAAACAACTTCACATTCCAATTCTTCAAGGTGTTTTTCCCTTTCAGCAAGTTGATATTGTAGAGAATCAATAATTTCACTTTTCTCTTCTAAGCAGATTTTGAGATTAGTCATCTCTTCAGAAAAACCTTCTACATCTATAGCATCCATGTAGTCATCATCTTCAAAAGCCATTAAAAAATTATATTTATTACCTCGTTCATCTTCGTCACTATTTGAAATTCCATCACTATCTTCATGAGTGTAATAGCTTTTCTTATTTGCATTCTGTTTCTTGTTCCATCTAACACGTTCCTTCCCTTTGTCAATCTTATCCTTGTGAGGACATTTGGCAGCATAGTGACCGACTCTTCCACAAGCAAAGCATTTGAAAGGTAACTTACCTCGGAACCGTCCATTACCCCGTTGAAGATTTCTGACAAAATTTGATTCTTCTTCTTCTTCTGACATGTGTCCTGACTCATAGTACTCGCCTTTGCCTGAAGCCTTGAAGGCAGCTTCTCTCCCGTCTGATGGTCCTACTTTCCTCATTTCATAAGCAGTTATAATACCGTGCAGCTGTGACATTTTAAGGCTTTGTAGATTCTCCTTTTCTTCTATTGCAGAAACTTTAGATTCAAACCTAGGGGACAAAGATCTTAAAACTTTTTCAACCACAACAGCCTCTTTTATTTCTTCACCCAAATTTTTCATACAATTAACAATCTCATCTACACGAAGAAAATAGTTAGCCACACTTTCATCATTATACATCTTGATATTTTCATACTGAATCCTGAGGGTTTGAAGTTTTGCTCGTTTTACCTGATCATCTCCTTCATAGCTTAGGACAATCTTGTCCCATATTTATTTTGTTGATTTTAACTGCATAAATTTCACGAATTCTAATTGAGATAGACATCCCAATAGAGTATTGACCGCCTTTGCATTTGTTTCATATTTCTTCTTCTCAACCGGATCTGTAGGAGTTGCTACTGGAAAAGTATATCCTGTATCTATGATATCCCAGACTTCTGTACCCAACGATTGAAGATAGGCAGTAACTCTTACCTTCCAATATACGATGTTTGTCCCATCAAAAACCGGTGGCCTAATTGATGCTTCCCTCTCGTAGTTGCTCATGATGAAGGATCTTCCTTCAAGCGATCAAGCTTCTTCAGAAGGACCTGCTCTAATACAAATTGTTGGAAATAATACTGAGAGGGGGGGGGGGGGGGGGGGGGCGTGAATCAGTATTATTATGTCAAATATTCCTTTTTCAAAATCAACTGCTATACGCTACTTCAGTTAATTAAACCCGCGTAAACAATGCAAACTTTAAATTTACTTGATCTTTCTGATGTTAATTGTTAATCTATGATTCAGAAGCAAATAACCAATAACCAGAAATAGTAAAGCAGAGCAGAAAGACAATCGCACACAAGAACGCAAGATGTAAGGTGGAAACCCTATGTGGGTGAAAACCACCTGCTACAATTCGTCTCTATCTTTTCTTTAATTAGAAACTTCTTTTTACAAATGTACTGGTGCAGTCCTTTTACCAATACACAGGGTGCAACCTGCAAAGAGCTACAACTCTCTCTCGTTTCCCAGCTTCTCCTGGAAGGGAGCTACAACCCCCTTTAGCTCTTGCACTAGCCAAGATACTAGTACGTAGGTGCTGGCCTACAGAAGGCTACAACCTTCTCTTTCTTTCAAGGACCACGTTTCATAAATTTTCAGACTGGATCCACAAATAACATCAATCAACCATCAAGAATTTCTGCATCAACCAATCACCTTTTCACCAAAACTAAATCAACATAAACACCTCTCTGACGACTGTACCCAGATCACAGTAACAGTACCACACACCAAAACTAAACCCAGAACACTGCAGCAATAAACAGAAGCAGCAAAAACACAACTCAAAATGTATACGCTACTTTAATAGCCTGAAACCTGCATGCATACGCTTCTGCGTATGGAACAACCTGCGTATACGTTGTTTTCCTTCACTGAACCTACGTATATACGCGCCTTAGCTGAACTAAACCTGGGTACAGATCTACAAACATAATTCACTCTTTCAAGTATTTAGACACTTATTAACCCAGATTATCAGATTTATAGATCACGCATGTGCCAGATATAACAGATCAAAATCATGCAAAGATATCATCATTCAAGCCAAGAGATTATGACCCATCAATAGAACTTATCCTTCTTTTCGCTAAGGTTCCTCCTTCATTCAGATCCAGATCTGCTCCATAATGCTAATCACCAATATTTCAGATCTCGTACATTATCAAATATTCAATAATAATTCAGATGATTCCTTGCCACATGATCTCCTTCCTCTTATATAGTTTTAGGCCTTCCACAATACCACGGTCCAAAACCATAATAACCAATACCAAGGGCCCAAAACCTGGGGTCAACTCTTCTAACGAGATACCATGGTCCACAACCATAGGCTCAAGTTCCAAGGACTAACAACCATGGACCAAAAATAAGTTTTCCACCATGTACGCGCTTTTATGTGCATAAAAGTGCATGTATACGCATACGCGACTTCCAAACGAATAACCCGCGTGTATACGCATCTTCGGCAAGGTGTACCTGCGTATACAAGATTTTCTTCATTCTGGGCACCTGAACTGAGATCTGTAACCAAAGTGAGTTTCCATCAAGGACAACACCTGTACCATAGCGCCACACTTGTGCCAAAATGCCAGCATATGGTACTTGGGTCGTAGTATTAATAATTATTTGTTCCATGGTATTTGGCCCATAGACTTCACCTAAATAAAACATATTTTTTGAGTTTTCTTAAATATAAAGAAATTTATGGAATAAATATAAAAAGAGGTTTTATTTATTTACCATACCATTGAAGTATATATATATATATATATATATATACATACCGTACCTCTAGTTTATTTATATTTTTGTTTATTTACCATACATCTTTTTTGAGTGTTTGTAAACTTCTTTATATTTTAAATTTATCTTGTGTTTATACCTACTAATAATTAGATTGATTTTTAAACAGGCCCGACATAGCGTCTTTTGGTACAATAATCTAATATTATAGTCATAAAGCTAAACCTAGAATCAAACATAAAAATAACAATGTAGACATTGATGGCCAACAAAACTTAATATGAATGATTATAATATCAATGTGCTTTGAGAACAAAAAGTGACGCCTTGAAGTGCTTTGAGTACCTAAGCAACCATGGTAGCAAACCAGGATAATTTTCATGGTTGATGGGAGACAATTCCCAAAATTTGATAGAGATAATTTGCAGATCATGTTTATATTTTTCATGTTCCATTTAGATAAATAGTATATCATTTTGGTAATTACTAATTAGCATATTCTACTAAATCCCTATATTTAATATGCCTAATATCCCCATCAAGTGACGTGCAAAACTTTAATATGGGAACTACCTTACATACATATAGAATTACCTTAGCTGCATATGGAGTTATTTTTAGTGATATGCATGTTATGTCTATTGGATATTGATGGGACCAGCCCATAACTATGGGTGAATGTTGATTAAACGATGATTAATAAATGATTTTGGGATCAATACTTATGATTAGGCTTAAGCATTTGGATTAACCGGGATATTTGTCTGTCGCATTGATTTCGGAGTTAATGTTGGTCTGCTGGCTGTACTCGCCTCGATTTCCACCTTCCCGCTCTTTGGTGTTACCAAAACCCTCGTTTCATTTCATTTGGTCATTTCTTGGTTTGCTCTCTGCTGCTATGAGGGTTTGTGCTCAGCCTGCTCGCGACTGTATAGAGCTTGGCAGCAATGCTCTGTATGCTCCCAGCTATGAATTCTTCCACCTGGTGGCGAGGTATCTCCGCCCACACTTGCAGTTTCGTCACCTGGTTGCCTGGGCACTGTATTGAAGGCTTCGTCGACTTCGTGAGAGGGTTTATGCCATTCCTCTATTGGCTCTTTAACCTTCTACGTGGTTATTATGCTTTCCTCTGTTCCCTTGTCTTGTTCTGTTGCAACTTTTCTAGTTAAGCTTCCTGTTTTGATTCTCTGATTGATGTATGAATATTTTTTAATGATCTGGCAGGTCGCAGTCACAGTGGGCTTCCTCGATTCACTCGGTCCTAGCAAGGTAAGTTACCCCTCCATGCTATAACTTATCTTCTTCATTTTTCTTCAACACTAACGGCATTCGCCCTTGGTCTGCAGGGTTTTCACTGTTGACTGTGACTTAGTTGGGGTTTCATTCCTCCAACGCAAATACTCTTCAGGTAAGCCGTCCCTTCTGATTTTGCTTGTCAAATTTTATTTCCAGGTTACTCTCGGCATTTATTTAATTGACATGCTCTATTGGCTCTCTGTGTAGGTTAGGGTTTGCTCCAGGCTTGGTCTTCGAAACAGTTTCAAGCAATGGCTCCGGTAGGATTGTTCTCTGCCACTGTTACTTAACTTGTAGTATTATTCCTCTGTTTAGTCATTGGAAAAGTCCAGTACTCCTTCGTTTAGTTGTCTTTGCTATCGAGCGACCTTGGCTCTATTTGTATGTAATCTCCACTGTTATTCGGGCTCTGGACACTTGTAATTTATTCGCTTTTTCCTGTTGTGGCCGACTAGGGTCCAACCCTGGCTTTTGGGGTTTGGCTATTTCGTATTGTCTTACTCTGTTTTAGTCAAGAACTCGGAACTCTGTTTTTGGCATTTCGTTCTTCGGCAGTTGTATTCTCGTTCTGTTGAGAATTGGCTTGTAACTGTTGTTTGCTTTCATGTATTTGGAAACTGTTGTTGTTGTTACTGGAACTCTGTGCTGGGAACGCTCGTATGACTTCTTTGTTAAATTCAGTAGCTATGTCTCTATTTAATAGAAAGAAAGAAATAGATGGGAACGCACAATAGTGCTATTTAGTTTACACACACAGTAATTAGAGGAAAGAAAATAAATATCATAGACAAACTAGTTACAGATGGATTCAGATATTCGGATGTTTGAAAATTATTGTCTCCTTTTCATATTCCTATTCTTGTGCATTAAACCCCTTCAAAATGTATTACATTGGTTTTTGTATTGTACTCGGACAGTTACTCGAACTATTCACAATTATCCTTTAGTTGCTTTTATAGTTACATAATTGATAACTATTTTGGGTTTCTTATGCTATAGGATTTACAATATTTATATTTTTTTTAAAATGAAAAGACAGTTGTAAGATAGATTAATAAAAAGATAGAACAATGTGACAGTAATAACCCTAACCTAACTGTATTGTTCCTAATATCCCTTAACTAATAATAAAATAAAATAAAAACTAGTTCCTAGACACTGTTTTGATCAACAAATGTAAATGAAACTAAATGACAATGAACCTATCCTCATTAGTTGAGACCAAACACCCGGTCGTGGTACCCTTAGCTGGATGCTCCCGATCATGGTACCCTTAGCTGAACGCTCCTGCATCAGGCTCCCAGGGTAAGAAAAATTCATGACTCCGGTCCATGAGCTTCTCGATTGAATAGCTTGCCTATTGTATCTGTCTGGCGTTAAGCCATGAACTGTCCTCAATGGGACGGTTCTTCCACTTGACTAGATATTGCAGATATTATTTCCGCCGAGTTCGCTTGGCCACTTGAGTGTCGAGGATCCTCTCGATCTCAAGGGGCTGAGCTGAAGGCATTTGTCTCATCCAAGTCTCACTCCCTTCTTGTGTGTCCCGTGTAGGCCATGCTGTACTGTCTTCCTCAAGATTAGCAGTATATGGAAACAGGTCTACCACATTGAAGATGGGTGAGATGCATATTCTGAGTGGCAGCTGTAATTCATAAGCATTTGCTGAAAATTTTCACAAAATTTTTCAAGGGCCAATCTTTTTGTATTTCTGTTTGTTATATGTACCTCTAGGAAAACGTTCCTTGCGCAAATGTGTGAGGACTTCATCCCCCACACTAAATTGTACCTCTCACCATTTCAGATCTGCCTGCTGCTTATACTTTTGACTGTTGTCCTGTAACTTCATTTTCACTTGCTCGTGTAGGTCATTCATTGCCTTGGTGAAATATTCTCCATTAGCACTCCAACTTTCCTGCTATCCTAGATCTCGTAACTCATGCACTCCGCGAGGATGCATGCCATATAAGATCTAAAAAGGACTGTACCCTGTGCTATGGTTGGGTGAGTCGTTGTATTCAAACTTTTCCTGGGCAAGTACATGATCCCACATTCATGAATTTTCCCTGATCAAAATTCGTAGCAGGTTTCCCAAGCTCCTGTTTACCACCTCTGTTTGCCCGTCGGTCTGTGGGTGATAAGCAGAGCTAAAACTTAACTGTGTGTCCATCTTCTTCCACAAGGTGTGCCAGAAGTTCCCTATAAACTTCATGTCCCTGTCAAAAATAATGGACTTAGGTAGGCCATGTAGCCTAACAATCTCTGTGAAAAATAAGTGGGCCACGTGAGTGGCATCGCTGGTTTTTTTACAAGGGATGAAATGTGCCATCTTTGAAAACTGGTCTACTACTACTATCACTGAATCATAACCCCACTGTGTCCTTGGTAGACCCAAGACGAAGTCCAAACTGACTGAGTCCCATAGTCCACTCAGAATGGGCAATGTGTGTAGAGTCTCGTATTCTGACTGTGTCCTTTTGCCAACTGACACACTTTACATCTGGTCACAAATCTATGCACATCCCTTCGCATTCTTGGCCAATAATAAAAATGGCTGAGCTGATCTAATGTTTTGGCTATGCCGAAATTCTTGGCTAGACCTCCATTGTGCTTCTCCTGAATGATATTCTCTATCATCGAACATTCGAGAATGCATAACTGTCCCCCTTTAAACAATACCTTCTCTTGCAAATTATAGTCCAACCATGGACTATTGTTTCTCAGCAAAGGATTCTGACAGGATTCATAAGCCTCTTTGAAATCCATGTCGGTCTAATACAAGTCTTTCAAATGCTCAAACCCAGCACTTGTATCGTACTCTCCTGCAAGAGCAAGTCTCTTCTGCTCAACACATTTGCCACCTTGTTGGCCTGCCTGCTAATGTGTTTCAACACAAAGGTGAAACTATGAAAATATTCAACCCACTTAGCATGCTTGTGATTCAACTTATGCTATTGCATCACGTATTGCAGTGCAGAATTATTAGAGAATAAAACAAACTCATTCCCCAGCAAATAGTGTCTCCAATGCTTCAGTGCTTGGATGACAGCATGGAATTCTTTGTCATAGGACGAATACTTCTGCCTGCTCTCATTCAACTTCTCACTGAAAAACGCAACAGGTTTATCTTCTTGGCTAATTACAGCTCCAATGGCCATACCGCTTGCATCACAGCGAACCTAAAAAAGCTTCTTAAAATCTATCAATCTCAGGATCGGTATTTCTGTGATCTTCTTCTTCAGTAGCTGAAAGCTCTTCTCTACTGCCTCGGTCCAACGAAAAGGCTGACTTGCCCTTTTTATAGTGTCCAATATAGGTGCGCAGATTTCACTGAAATTCCTTATAAATTTATGGTAGAAACTTGCACCCCCATGAAAACTACGTACCTCGAACAGAATTTTTGGGGATGGCCAGTTAACAATTGCTGCAATCTTCTTTGGGTCCATCTTCAACTTGTTCTCTGCAATCATAAAACCCAGATAAACCAGTTCTCTTTGTAGAAAAGTGCATTTTTTCAGATTTATCAGCAGCTTATTCTGCTACAATTTTTCTAGCACACTTCGAACATGTCGAAAGTGTTCCTCCCTCGTCTTGCTGAAAATTAATATATCATCAAGATACACTATTACAAACTTTCCAATGAACTCTTTCAGCATTTTGTTCATCAGTCGCATAAAGGTACTGGGGGCATTACTCAATCCGAATGGCATTACTAGCCACTCATACAACCCTTCATTGGTCTTGAAGGTTGTCTTCCACTCATCCCCTTCCCTGATTCGAATCTGATGATAACCACTCTTCAGATCAATCTTCGAGAAATATGTTGCCCCACTCAGGCAGTCCATCATATCGTCCATCCGTGGCAGTGGAAATCTGTACCTGATGGTAATTTTATTGATGGCCCTCGAATCCGTGCACATTCGCCATTCTCCTCCTTTCTTGGAGCGAGAACTGTTGGAATTGCATAAAGGCTCAAACTCTCCCTTATTAGCCCTTTATCCAGCAATTCCTACACCTGTTTTCTGATTTCCTCGTTATCTTTGGGGCTCATCTGGTATGTTGCCTTGTTTGGTAGACTTGCTGCAGGTATAAAGTCAATATGATGACTTATACTTCTCTTGGGAGGAAATTTATTTGGTAAGTCATCCACTACAATATCGCTGAATTCCTGCAACATTTTCTGAATTTCTGCAAGCAAATCTGACACCTCTGTGTGTAATAGCACTGTTTTCGGCCTTCTCACAACAGCATAGTTCACTTCATTATCTTCAATCTATTCCAAAAACTATTTTCCACCCATTAATAACACTTTCGTCCCACTTTTTTCTGTTGTCTCCTCGTCCTTGATGGGCACAAGTGTGTGCTTGATCCCATCTTTGACAAACTTGTAACAGTTTGTCTTCCCATCATGCACTACCTTCTGGTCATACTGCCATGGCCTTCCTAGCAGTATATGACATACGTCCATTGGCATAATATCACAAATAACCTTGTCTTTATACCTGCCAATATGGAATTCAAATTCACACTGTTCGTACACCAATAGCTGATGGACTTTCTGCAACCATGATACCTTGTAGGGAGTGGGGTGCTTCAGTTGCTTCAAACCCAACTTCTCTACCATCTCCGTGGCAGCCAGATTATCCATGCTCCCACTGTCGATAATCAACTTGCAGCATTTTTTGTGCAACTTACAAACTGTCCAGATTAATGCTTTCCTTTGAGTTTGTTCAGCTGTTTCTTTGGCTGGTTTCAACAACACTTTGTTCAGAACTAAGGCTTCCCCTGTTTCTGGCACATTTTCTGCTTCCTGGGGAGGTGCCTCTGCTTCCTCTGGCTGTGCAATGTATGCTCCTCTTTGACTAGCTTGTTCCGCTTCAGGACACTCAAAAGATCTATGCCCCCAATTGTGGTAGTTGTAGCACTGATAGTTAGCTCCTCTTCCTCGGCCATTCCCTCTTTCTCGTTGATATGGCCTGCTACCTCTAGTGTTGTCTCCTTTTTCTGTTGTCCCTATATTTTTAGAACTGCTGCCCTCTTCACTATTATTGGCAGTTCGTCCTCTGCCATAGGTCTGTCCTCTTCCTCTGTCGGTTCCCCATCCTCTCCTAACATTTTTCTTTCTAGTGGTCTTCTCCTCTGGCTTCATGGCACTCTGGTAAGCTTCCTCTATATTTTTTGGGGAAAGAATGTTGATTTCATCCAAAATTTCCAATCTCAGACCATTTACATACCTTGCTATTTTCTCCGGGGTGTCCTCCATGTAACCAGCTCTCAAATTTACCCGATATAATTGTTCAATATATTCTCTCATTATCATCCCTATATCTTTCTCTTCATAAGATATTCAATGCTTGAGTGAATACTTTTGCCAAATGATCTCCTTCCCTTTTTATAGTCTTAGGCCTTACTCAAACCATGGTCCAAAACCATAGAGAATCAATACCATGGACCCAAATACCTGGGTTCAACACATCAGATGAGATACCATGGTCCAAAACCATAGATCCAAATACCAAGTACTAAATACCATGGACCAAAAATACGTTTTCCCACATGTACGCGCTTTTCCTTGCATGAAAGTGTGTGCATACGTATACGCACCTTATGATTATAGAAACCGCGTGTATATGCGACCTGGTTAAGAGGAACCTACGTATATCTCTTTTTCCTTCATTCTGAGAGCCTGAACTGTGACCTGTCATTTGAGTGAGTTGCCATCAAGGACAACATCTATGTCATAGTGCCAAACTTGTGTCATAATGCCAACACACAATGTGGCATTCACTTCTTTTGTTTCTTCATCATTCACAAGTTTAACATTATGTTCTAGTGTTGTAGATATTGCTTTACATACATTCATGTTGAATCTCCTCATTAATTCATGTTTGTATTTACTTTGTGACCATTATCTCTCTGTTATCACAAAACCTAACCCTGATAAGCTGCTGACCAGGAAGACCTTGTGTAACTCTTTCAAACCAACTTTTGGCTGAGGCTTAGCCTTCTCAACTTGAGAGGGCTCTCTCACTAGGTTAAAGATTTTGATAAAGATTAGATGGCTAACTCTATGAAACAAGTGAAAAATATGAATGGGTGAACATGATCAGTAAACATCCATTGGGCTTATGGAGTCAAGAAATGCTTCAGTGTGACAATAATATTAACTTTACATGGAAGTTAGGGCATCTATAGTTCAACTTATCAATAGTACATTAGAAATATGTAGGAAGACACAGTCTACAAATACATGAAGGAAGTTAGAGCATAGCCAATGAGTTATAAGTAATCATGCATTCATACTACTGCAAGCAATGAAATGAAGACAACCATAGGACAATTTAAACATTGAACTCTTTCTAAATCCTAAGGAGCAAAGCCAAATCACTATATTGCATTAAAACACAGTCTTACACAAAAGCACAGTATGAGTGTTTTTTGAAAAATTTCCAACCCTTGGTACATTAGATTTTCTCCCATATATAGAGTTCAATACATAACTTAGATTCCTCCTCCAGCATGAGGGGAATTTGAATTCTTCCTACTATGACACCTATTGACACTTAAAACTAACTATTAAATGTAACTAACTGTTATCTGGCAGTTCTAGAGACCTAAAACAATTAGGAGTGTAACTCCTTATTATGATTACAACAACTTTATATAGGAATTAAAAATTATTTTTGACACATATAACTCCATGAATTCGAATTTGATGAAGCCTCCCACGTTGTCACATTGTTGCTGATGATAAACCCTAGGAATTAGGGAACATGTTTCCCTGTTTTTAGGTTCAGGATCTTTGAAAATTAGCACGTGGGACAGAGCCTTTATCTTCTCATCCATGATATATTTTACGAAACTAAAGGAGGTTGTTTTAGTCCATGATGTCTAGAACAAAAAACTCACTTGGTTTTTTAAAACACTGCTCCATCTATCTAGAATATTTCCTTGAAAAACACGTGTAAAATAGGAAAAGTCTGTTTGTGAAAAACTGCACCTACAGCAGTTTCGTAGCGCAAGTTTAACCATAAATTTCTCCCACCTTATAGCGAATTTGAAGAAACTGAAAGAGGTTTTTGTATTTCACTACGTTAGGAATAAAAACCTCTTTCAGTTTTTCAAAATATGCTTTCAGCTACTCAAACAACCTCCTGGAAGTTGACTACATAAAACAGTTTTTTTTGCTGAAAAAAGGTTGCTTTAGTGATTTCGTAGCGCAAAATTGGTTTTTTACACTATCCGCGCTACGAAAACGTGGATTCGTAGCTAGTTTCAAATTTTTCTTTAAATGGCTAAACATATGACTTTCAATACATGATATGGGACCCATAAAGTGCAAAACAAGGTTTTTGAACTTTATTTGATGATGGAAATGAGACTCTAACCCTATGACTTAGACTCTAAAAACCATAAAAGTGACTTAACCACCATCTAACATTATGACTTAGGAACAAATGTAAACTTTCCAAGTTTTAGAAAATTTTAGGGTGATAACAGTGGCTCCACTAGGGATAGTGTGCCCTTGTGGTACACTAAGAACCTGTAGCTCTAGTGCCGCTATCTGTCCTCTAGAATAAAACTCTGAACTTCACCCAATCTGCTCCTAAAGCCTTTAATGATTTCTGTAAGAGGAATTCAAATTGCACCTACTGAAACAAATGCTCAGTCAACCTACCCTGAGCTTATTTGGACATTCCTACCTACCCTATCAGCTGCAATCTCCACTTGTAGCTCAAGGAACATGAAACTTCCAATGAAGCCAGTCATCGATTTGATCTGACACTTGAATCTCTTGACTATGCTTGAAGCAAAAATAAATCAGATACTGAAATAACCAAGGTAGCATGAGGTGTAACTGTTCTTCAAGATGAAAATATAACTGGAAGCCTGAACAGTAAATCTTTTCCATGTAGTCAGCTATAGGGTCAAAAAACACATGGTGAGTTTGATGATTCTCATAACATTCTATATCTTCAGAAAACTGATTCTCAGCCACACAAAATTCCTTTGATATGCTATCCAACTGCTTTTCTGAATTATTCCCACAAACAATGTAATTTTCCTCATTATTAAGATCATTCATTGATGTAAGCTGCTGCAAAGTATGACATAAAAAATCAACCTTTTCCTTTGCCTGAGGGTTATAAAAATTATCTTCCAGTACTTCTTCTTGGTGTTTGCAATTATTTTCATCTTCATTATGATTCGAATACTGACAAGTATGCTGCATCTCTACATCAATCTTGGAGGATGTAATATGATTTTCATAAGTAAACCCCTGCTGATTTTCATGTTGCATTTCATGGGATGTTATCCTTTCTTCTTGGTGTTGAAATGTATTATGAAGAGCCTCTAAAATTTCTTCATCCATGAATTCATCATCATCAAAAAAATCCTCCAAATGTTGAATAAGACTCAAAGAATGTTTACAACAATTTTTTACCAGCAACAAGGAAGGATGACATTCTTTATACATCTCATAGAATTCATCATGAAAATTAGCAAGCGAATATATTGAACCATTTTCCAAGCTTTTATACCAAGACCATCTGAGACAATATTCAGGGAAATGAACCTTAAGACTACGTACATGCATATGGAACCTAACCAAATGAAGAGCAGCATTGTCTTTCTTTTCATCTTTGAATATTGGAAGATCATCTAACCAATCAACCTTTGGCATAGGATTTGGAAAACCAGGGATATGAGACCGATTCATAGGGGCATACCTGGCATTTATTCTTGTAATGGAACTCATATTGAAACTTCATCAAGCTACTGATCTTCTAGCAGTGGAGTCACCTTCCAATTTGTTATTCGATGTGTGGAGTCGCCAAGGTAGATTGCAGCCTCAAAAATTTTCTAAGCTCCTGCTAACTTCAGAAATTCAGCTTCTTGATTTCGGGAATGAATAATCTTCAGACTCCCGGCAGATGCACCAAAATGTTATCACAAAACCTAACCCTGATAAGCTGCTGACCAGGAATACCTTGTGTAACTCTTTCAAACCAACTTTTGGCTGAGGCTTAGCCTCCTCAACCTGAGAGGGCTGTCTCACTAGGTTAAAGATTTTGATAAAGATTAGATGGCTAACTCTATGAAACAAGTGAAAAATATGAATGGTTGAACATGATTAGTAAACATCCATTGGGCTTATGGAGTCAAGAAATTCTTCAGTATGACAATAATATTAACTTTACATGGAAGTCAGGGCATCTGGAGTTCAACATATCAGTAATACATCAGAAATATGTAGGAAGACATAGTCTACAAATACATGAAGGAAGTTAGAGCATAGCCAATGAGTTCTAAGTAATCATGCATTCATACTACTGCAAGCAATGAAATGAAGACAACCATAGGACAATTTAAACATTGAACTCTTTCTGAATCCTAAGGAGCAAAGCCAAATCACTGTATTACATTAAAACACAGTCTTACACAAAAGCACAGTATGAGTGTTCTTTGAAAAATTTCCAACCCTTGGTACATTAGATTTTCTCCCATATATAAAGTTCATTACATAACTTAGATTCCTCCTCCAGCATGAGGGGAATTCAAATTCTTCCTACTATGACACCTATTGAAACTTCAAACTAACTATTAAATGTAACTGACTATTATCTGGCAATTCTGGAGACCTAAAACAATTAGGAGTGTAATTCCTTATTATGATTACAACAACTTTATCTAGGAATTAAACATTCCTTTTGACACCTATAACTCCATGAATTCGATTTGATGAAGCCTCCCACATTGTCACCTTGTTGCTGATGATAAACCCTAGGAATTAGGGAACATGTTTCCCTGTTTTTAGGTTCAAGATCTTTGAAAATTAGCACGTGGGACAGAGCCTTTATCTTCTCATCCATGAAATATTTTACGAAACTGAAGGAGGTTGTTTTATTCCATGATGTCTAGAACAAAAACCTCACTTCGTTTTTTAAAACACTACCCCAGCTGTCCAGAATCTGTCCTTGAAAAACACATGTAAAACAGGAAAAGTTTGTTTGCGAAAAATGGCACCTACAGCCGTTTCATAGAGAAAGTTTAACCATAAATTTATCCCACCTTATAACGAATTTGAAGAAACTGAAAGTGGTTTTTGTAGTTCACTATGTTAGGAATAAAAACCTCTTTCGGTTTTCCAAAATATGCTTTCAGCTACTCAAACAACCTCCTGGAAGTTGACTACCTAAAACAGTTTTTTCTGCTGAGAAAAGGCAGCTTCAGTGATTTCGTAGTGCAAAACTAGTCTTTTACGCTGTCTGCACTACGAAAACGTGGATTCGTAGCTAGTTTCAATTTTTTTTTAAATGGATAAACATATGACTTTCAAAACATGATATTGGACCCATAAAGTGTAAAACAAGGATGTTGAACTTTATTTGATGATGGAAATGAGACTCTAACCCTATGACTTAGACTCTAAAAACCATAAAAGTGACTTAACCACCATCTAACATTATGATTTAGGAACAAATGTAAACTTTCCAAGTTTTAGAAAATTTTGGGGTGATAGCACTCTCCAAAATTTAAGACCTAAATAGTAATGAAATTCTCCAAGATTGTTCATTTCAAATTCCTATGAAAAACAGTTTTGTAAATTTCCAATTAACCTAGTATCACTCTGTTGGAGTCCATTTTCTTTTACGTTTAATTTTATTAACTATGGAGCTACATATGGGGATTGAGGAGCACATAAAATATCGATAGCATGCAGGATAGGGATGGTGTAGGAGGTAAGGTGTGGTGCAAATGGACGTTGCATAGGAAGGAGATAATGGTGCCTGATGAAGGCGCATACAAGGAAATATTGACAATTTGGATTTTGTAGTAGGATGAAGCCGACAAAAGATGTCGTGGCATGTAGGGGGCTAGAGATATTTTACAGGAGAAGGAGAAAGGGTGGAGTGGAGCAGTTTGGAGGGAAGATATTTTGAAGGACCATTATTACACATGTGCTAGCTCATGGATGGGATTAGGAAATATCCCAATGGTTCGCAAGACAGCTGGAGAAATCCATCAAAGAGAAGATTTGAAGGGATTTCAGGCAAGGATAATACGAGGTGTTGAAGATAGAATGCGAGATGGGTGAGAAAATGAAGGAGAAAGTAGAAGTGTGGAACCTCTTCTTGGTTATGTGATGTCTAAGTTTGTATGTCTTTAATCATAGGTGTGTATGTCAGAGTTTGTAGCTATTGAGCAAACCGATTGTAATATTCATGCATATATCCATGTATGTGTTTTACATTATGAGTTTTATTCATGTTTCTACATGGAATATAATTGAAAGGTTGGTGAGCCTGTTTTTCCGATGAATGTAACTCAACACATATAAGCTTTTTCATTTATGCTAATATAAACCAATGGATGGATGAGTTTTCCCCTATGTTTCATATCGATGTTTGATTGTATAATCTTGTTTATGCATACTAGATGTATTTATGTTAAAGGGGTTTATAATATTTTTGAATATTCATGACTATGTTTAATGGTCTAGATGTTTATAATGGGGTTAAGGTTAATAAATAATGTTGGTTGTCTATAAAAGGAATTAATTTTGGATAAGTGTTAATATAACATTTGATGGTTCAAAGTGTAACTTCTTGTGATCTCCTGCGAGTTGTTTGTTATGATTGGTGTTCTTCCTGGTGAGTCGAGGGGCTTAAAACAGTGCACATTGTGTAGTATTAGATTGATGGTAAAGTTCCTTTCAGTGGGAGTCCAGTGTCATAGGTCATAGATAGTCCTGTCAAACCACAAAAACCTGGTTCCAACAGTCACCCATTAATATCTCAAGTGAGACTTCAACCACTTCATGGGTGTTTGCGAAAGGGCCGATGTTGAGTGGGTTTTTCTTGGCCATTGCATAATAAATCTGTCATTTGTCATAATCCTGTGTGCCAACAAATGGTTCTATTTTTGAGACTAGGATGGTTGTGTGACAGGTTTGTCTTGTAGGAATGTGGAAGCCATGGAATCCAACCCAAAAGGAGATTACCATGTGGCTTAAATGGAAGAAGCACAAGTTTGGAACAAAGGAAATTGACAATAGGAAGTAGAGCATTGAGAAATGGTTACACAAATACATGTATACTAATTTCCATGATGTTTTCTTTCAGGAGTTCCCAAATATTCTAACATATTCGATCCAATAGTTAAGGGAAAATAACCCAACATATCTCCATGATGGGCCAAGGAAGTGGACACCAAAGGAATTATGCCAAATCCAAGTGGTGGGAAATAAAACCTCTCGTGTTGTTTATTTCTAGTTTGAAAGTGTGTTGGAAGGATACATTGTCGAATTTGCAATGGAAGCAACAATGTCATATACTATAGTGGAGCAGAAATTTTTTAAGGGACCAAGAGGCATGTTCATAAGGTCGATATCGTTACTTATTAATATGTTGTTATATGACCATTTAGTTCGACCCTTGGAATTTGATAACATGAGTAGCTAAGTCTTTTGTGCACAAGGGGAAGTGAGGGAGAACCAGGTGATGGTATGAGGAAAAGGGAAGGAGAAGAGGTAGAAGAATGCAGTGGAAGTTGACATTGGGGCCAGAACTATGTGCAGGAAGGAGAAGGGATAGGATGTAGTAAGAGAGTTACGAGGATGACACTTTGAGGAGTGGAAAGTGGTTTCAACGAGGTAACGCAAGAGGAGGTTGATCTCACAAAAATGCATGACATAACCCGTGAGACACATAAAGAGATTAAAATTTTATAGTAATTCTCTTTTCTAGAGTGTTGTGGCATCCTTTAGTGACTTGCCTACACCCCTAAAAAATTCTAGTTCAGATAGGATTTCAATTTGCTTTGCTAACCATCATAAGTAAGGCAATTTCTTCTCTTTTACTTTTCAAAATTTGCATCAAAATAGATTTTAACTAGGAGGAAAGTAAGTGGCCCTAATCCACATATTTTTTCAATTTGTTTTTCTCATTTCAAAACTCACATCACACTTAGCTTAATTAGGGGGAAAGTTAGTGGCCTTAAATCTGCACATCTTTTTTGATAACCAAAGCTTTTATTTCATTACAATTATTATCGGGAACATGACTTGTTTTAATAAACAAAGATAGTAGCCCTTGCTTCTCTTGTGTCCTTGTGGCAAACTTGTCGTTACATCTAAAATCTTCTCAAAGCATTAGGCTAAGATTCTGCCAGTGAATCTTGAAAAAACAATTCATTTTGAGTTTCTCCTAATTTCCAATATTGTGATCCTGAATGTGTTCATCCTGTGAAACCTTCCCTGAGTCAACAACCACATCATTGGGGTTAGAAAGCCTTTCAAGAGGAACAAGTCCCTTTGGAAAAATATTATCCTTCAATTGAAAAATATTCGGATTAGCTATTAAATCTTTTGAACCACTAATTTCTGCAACTTCTGTTGTTTCTACTTTATCCTGATCAATTTCTATGCTCTGAAACTCCTCAACTATAGGTAAAAAAAAATTAATCTATTGATCATCTTCGAAAGCTTGCCAATTTTTAACATTATCAGGAACAAAGAGTCTGTGTCTCATCCCTACCTCATATCTTAGTCTTGGATTAATAGGAGACTTCAAAGTACTAGCAACGACAACCAATGAATCTGCTAATCTATTCTCATTTCTTGGAATAAATTGAATGTTAAAAGCTTCAAAAAAATTCTCAATCAAATCCCATACCTCATTTCTGTATACCCTAAGCCTTGGGTTCTTTGTTTGGAAATGATTTTTTATTTGCTCGATAATCAGCTCTGAATCTCTAAAAGTAGAAACTAACTTAACTCCCATCTGTTTAGCTATTTGTAGAGCAATAATCAAGGACTCATATTCTGCCACATTGTTTGTTGTCTCGAACTCTAATTTGAAAGAAAAAGGGAACATATTACTTCCTGGTGCAATTAAAAGAAAACCAACACATGTTCCTTCCTTGGAATAAGCTCCAACAAAGAAGCATTTCCACACTCCTTCAGCTTGCAGCTCTGTAATTACATTGGCTAAAGCAAGATACTTCTGATTATCTTCAGCCAGCTCTGCATTATCATACTGTGTGAAACAAGCAAAGTCATCCTTCTCCTGGCTATATACATGTGAATTACTTGCTCCATTTATTGTAATTGTTTTTACAAATCTAGTTTCTATGTACAATCTCCTCTCTTCCCCACCAAAAATTGATATAACAGCATATGTAAAATCCAATTTTAAAACACCACCCAATTTAGCCCCCCATGACCTAAATAGAAGCATTACAAATCTAGCAGGGATATATGCTACTACTACATCTGTGACCAAGCTTCTAGCTAGAATTTGGGCTAGTGACACTGCCAGATCCTTAATAACCCCCAGACACCGGACTTTGCTTGAATCAAAAGAATACAAGTCCCTATAGGGTTTGGAACTTGTAGATCTAGTTGCTTCATTACTGACAAAGGCATAAGATTGTGTGAAGCTCCTGAATCAAGCATACAATTATGTAAGAGGAAGTCATGGACCAATAAGGAAATATAAAATGGAGGTATTGAAGGGTCTACTTCCTCTACATGTGGACCAAAAACCACTACTGGTTTGTCTTCCTACAGATTTACAGTGTCATTTATAATCTCATTTTCTTTCAAGCTAACGAACTCAACAATCTCCTTTTGATAAATAGGTATTTTTGTCAATTTTGTAAGAGGAACCTGAATTCTTACCTTTTCCAACTCCTTACTAAGACTAAAAAAGTGACCCTGTTTAGCAGTCCTTTCGTTCTCCTCCTCACCTTTTTTCATGATTGGGATTACTTGAGGAATTGGAACAAGTCCCTCCAAAGGAATTTTTCTAGTTTGATCCTGAGAAGACTCACCTTGAAGTATCTATGTATTTCCATTTTCATTCTGTTGCTGCTTTCCTTTATTTACTTGTTTTGCAGGCTGAGATTCTTGTGGAGTCACCTTTGGTGAGGAAGTTGAAACTTGCTACTCACTTTCATTTTCTTGATTTCTTGATATTTTCCTAGATCTCAGGTCATATTTCTTATGTAGTTCAGCCTGCATAAAATCAAAGAAATGTTTCCAATATCCATTAATTTTATCATGAATGGCATATGTTTCATCATATTCATACTCTTCTTCTTCGATACCAAGTTCATCTTCATCCACTACATATAATGTAATAATTTGATCTTCAGGATGCTCTTGTTTTTCAACAGGATCTGCCTCTATATAATGGTTCTTTAATTTGATATTGATCTTTTCTTTCCCTTTGCAAGATTTGCAAAGGTTGTCTTCTGTATTGGGGATTAAAGTTCTTATTATACTATGTTTTCTTCTGAAAATTCTTATTTTCTAACTCTAATTTATTTACTTTATCTGACAAAATTTTAAATACATCACACATATCCTCCAAGAGAGGATTCCATCTTTGCCTTTCCCTTGTCTTGGATATGTTGTGTTTCTATTGCTTTTCCTGCAGCCACCATATTTGCTTCTATCTCTAATGCATCTGTTTGGATCTGATCAAGGGTTGGAGCTCTTCTTTCCCTTAATGTGAATCCAAAATTTGATTCAAAAGCCCCTGCAAAAGTTATTTTTCACCAGCAGGAGGAGGCTTAATCTCCGTTGGGAGACTATTGTACAATTTGTTGAATCTTCTGACAAATTCAACCATAGTTTCATCAAACTTTTTCTTTATGGCATTAAACTTTGTTAATGAATACCCATGGTTTCTTTTTCCTCCCCATCTATGAATAAACAAACATTCCATCTCTTCCCAAGAAGGAATAGTATTATTGGGAAGTCCTTTGTACCATTTCCTTACTTCTCCATCCAAGGACTGAACAAAAAGTCTTAGAGCAACATATACATGTTCAACATCTTTGTTTTCCGCAAAATTGCAAAATACTGACACATGACTCTCTGTAGTTTGTTAATCTTCCCCTGTAAAATGAGAAGACTTTTTAGGTAATCCTATGGCATTTGATTTAACGGTTGTGTCAATTGAAGAGGTGCATATCTATTCATCAAGAATGCAGGTACTGCCATGTTTATTGAACTTTGATTACCAATAGATGTGGAACCTAATTGAGAGGTAAATGGAATGTGCAGAGGTGGTAATGTAGCTATTGGTTGAGGTTGAATGATTATAGTAGGTAAATGAAAAGTAACAGACTCAGAAGATTGGTCTTGACAGCTAGGTTCCTAAAATGAAGATGATGAAAAAGATGACTCTTTATTAGATGAATGTTTGTATAAGTTGTTTCTTGATGCAGACAATGTAGGAATTGGTGTAATTGGGATCTTAGACTTCCTAACCCTCCTAGAAATCAACCTTTCAAGATCTGAAAGAGCTTGAACCTTCTGTTGTGAAGTGTATGATCTTGTATGGTGTCTTCTTGAAGCCAGAGTTATTGCTTTGATTCAAAACAACCAAATATTTCCTCCTCACTAAACAACCAGAGGAAAATATTGAAAACCCAGGGAAAAGTGTTCTTGTTTTCTCTCCCCAGCAACGATGCCAATTAATGTTGTACCTTAAGAAACCAATTTCCTAGCTATAGAGAAATTGTGCTTAAGACATTAATAAATATTATTTACTGTCACTTTGTTGTTTGTTGTGTCCTCAAATGAAGGACCTGTAGAACTTGGTCTTTAACCCTTAATAAATGTATAACCAGAACATCTCAAAACTCCATTTATTTCTAGATATAAATGATGAATTAAGAATGCTTGAAGGAGAAGTTAAAGATAATATGCTAATCTTTCACAGAAACTACTATCTGTGACTCTTGGAGAAGTTAAAGATAATATGCTGGTCTTTCATAGGAACTATTATCTATAACTTAGAAAGGAAGGTGAAAACTTCAAGTATAGGAGCACTCTTTTAAGGAATTTTAACTTTATCTACATAAGCAAATAAAGACCTACAACTTCATTACTATACTTGAAAGAAGAAAACATAAGATGACACATAATAGAGAGGATTACAAAATTATACCCAATCATTCATGGAAACTTTTGATTCTTTCATTAATCAACAATTATATCAGGAATACAATGGCTTAGTCTCCGAGTTCTCCCCAAAATTCCAACAACCCTCCCTTTCTTTGTAAATTTTCATCTTTTTATACATTGTGGAACAGTTGTTAATTTTTAAAACTACCCAAATTATTTAACTTCTTCTCTAACTATATGAAGTAAAAACTATTAAAGAATTTTACAGAGGGTAAAAGACACCTCAAAGAACATGAAATAACAGGAACATAACTGAATTCAAAAGAGGACGACTATTGGCTTTCTCTGTTAATCTGCTACCGAGTTCCTCTGTAAATCCCCTAAATGATGTTTAATTCACTTTAGCCATAATGAACTATGTTGACCTGCGTAAACCTGGGCTTACGCATGTACCAGGACCTGTGTCTTTAATGATCTTTCGAGTCAAAATTTTAATCCATAATGGTTAAGGCCCCTTTCATAAATCCCTATGTGGAATGATTTATTAAACCCAACATAGACTAACCCTTAGTCACATTCACTTATCGAGATTCAATCAACCCTTCTAAACCTTCAATATCCTTTTATTAACCTAAATATATATATGCCCGCTTAAGTCACTCCTTAACATTGGTTATACCATGGTCTTTACCTATAAACCCTTATATCCACGCTAAATTCATTATAAACCATCTATAATGAACATACCCATAAAGCATGCATAACATACCTTTTTCGCACTTTTCAAAGCCTCTACACAGTTCTCTAGGCAACAGATTTGCCCGATAGATCCCCACCATAGATCTGCGCTTAGTGGATCAGACAATCTACAAATATTTTAGGTAGGACATAAGCCCAAAGAATACCTTCCCAAAATGGGCAGTTTTCTCTCTCCACCCAGCTATTATGTGTTGAATGATAAGTGGGATCAGGTGAGCTCCACTAAAAACCACTTACCATTTTTGCTCTGCCCGAAATCCCGCTTGTAACTTTAAATCCACCTTTTCGTACGCCTTGCGGACCTGCCAGAATTATAAAACACAATATATAATTTTCGGGTCTGGATCGACATTGCAAATCACAATTGGCGTTTTCAATTGGTGCTTGAACACAAACCTTGCGATATTGCGGACCCGCTGGACTTATAAAGCATATCATATATAAACTATCAGATCCGGATTGTCACAAATCGCAATCGACATACCTTATACATATATATAAAGTGTTATGTGATGATTGCGGACCCACCAGGACTTTACAACAAATTATATATATTTCGGGTCTGCCGTCACAAGTCGCAATCGGCGGAACCCAACGTCCATAGCTCTATGGTGCAGTGGACCCGACGGGACTTTAAACCACGATGTATATACCTTTTGGGTCCGGCCCTTTTGTTGTGTGTGGAGCATGATTGTTTAGAGGTCTTTGTTTCAGCCGGATGTATGCCCCAGGAAGTTTGTACACCCCTCCAGAGGATATTATAGCGGACTTGCTGTAGGTTGTGTCTCTTCATTTTGATGGATAATAGAAAGGAAGGACTGGCTATTCGGGGTGGACGTAGCCCAAACTGGGTGAACCACGTATATCTGTGTCTCTCTTGTTTTGTGTGTTTTCTGTGTTTATATTTCTGCAGTATCTTATGTGTTCCATTGCTCCGTAATATATAATTTTCTAACACCTTTAACACTTTAACACTTGTTTCTTTTGCGATTCTGCTATGAAATAAATAAATACTTCATGTCTTTTAGATTTTGCGGGGGGTAAATAATGTGAAGAAGTTTCATTGAGGTGAACCCCTGATAATGATATATCTAATAAATAAAGCTAAAAACACAACATAAGCTACAACAACCCCAACATCCCACTATGAAATATTCTAAGGCACATTTGCTATTTGAGAAGACGAGAAAACCTCACAAAAAAAAATTTGTTGATCGTTTCACATATTAGTTTGACAAAGGGAAAATCAACCATTTTTTTTTCATTTTGTGATTCATTTCTTTTATGTATGTGATTCATTTTTTCTTAAATTTGAGCTACTAAACAATAGGGAAGTCCCTATTTCCTTGCGAAAGTCCCAAGGAAATGATCTCCTTACTTATGCAACAACTGTAAACTCAACTAGTATACCACTCATGTTACACTAGCCTTAACTCCACCTCAGCTAAGAAATTCGAATTCCACACATGCATGAGCTATTTTGGGCTGATTGATCACTTAACTGACAAATCTTTGAGTTATACTATTGTCCCACTGCAAAAATGTTCTTCAATTGACTCTATCAATAGTTAGAGGTCAGTTACCTAAATACAATTGAAAATAATTGGACTATATTGCTAAATTTTAGAAATCAACACAAGCATGACTGAACTCCAAGCTCCTACCTTGAATTTACTGAGCTAATTGAGTGACAAGAGCCATGTCACACTAGTTAATTGCCTTCATTAGGGGAATTTTTAGGTCTAAAATGGGCCTCCTAAGGAAATTATAAAATAATAGTGGAAATAATCAAATAAGATTAGATTACATCATCAAATTTTAGAGGGAAAAAAGAAAACCTCACAAAAAAAAATTTGTTGATCGTTTCACATATTAGTTTGACAAAGGGAAAATCAACCATTTTTTTTTCATTTTGTGATTCATTTCTTTTATGTATGTGATTCATTTTTTCTTAAATTTGAGCTACTAAACAATAGGGAAGTCCCTATTTCCTTGCGAAATTCCCAAGGAAATGATCTCCTTACTTATGCAACAACTGTAAACTCAACTAGTATACCACTCATGTTACACTAGCCTTAACTCCACCTTAGCTAAGAAATTCGAATTCCACGCATGCATGAGCTATTTTGGGTTGATTGATCACTTAACTGACAAATATCTGAGTTATACTATTGTCCCACTGCAAAAATGTTCATCAATTGACTCTATCAATAGTTAGAGGCCAGTTACCTAAATACAACTGAAAATAATTGGACTATATTGCTAAATTTTAGAAATCAACACAAGCATGACTGAACTCCAAGCTCCTACCTTGAATTTACTGAGCTAATTGAGTGACAAGAGCCATGTCACACTAGTTAATTGCCTTCATTAGGGGAATTTTTAGGTATAAAATGGGTCTCCTAAGGAAATTATAAAATAATAGTGAAAATAATCAAATAAGATTAGATTACATCATCAAATTTTAGAGGGAAAAAGAAAAAACTATTTTTTCAACTCATATTTTCAACTTATCTCCCTCTGGGTTTACTCAAATTTCGAGAAAAAACACTCGTTGGATGCAAAATTTGATTCCTCATCCTAGGAGTACCCATGTTGCATAATTTTAATGGACCCTCCTACATGAAAAATGAGAAATACATGAAAAATGTGAAAGCAGTCATGTTTTTTCATGTATTTCTCACTTTTCGTGTAGCAAGGTCCATTGAAAGTATGCAACATGGGTACTCCTTGGATGAGAAATTAAATTTTTCATCCAATGAGTACTCCCGCTTGAAATTTGAGTAAAACCATAGGGAAATAAGTTGAAAATACGAGTTGAAAAAGTAGTTTTATTATTTTATTATTTTTCTTTTTTTACTCCAAAAATGATGAATCATCCCCCATGGTGGACATCATCATCTTGAATCATGTTGGTTCTTATAAAGTTTATTTTGGTTGTACATTTTTCTTAGGAGGCCCATTTAGACCTCAAATTCCTCTAATTCAAGTTGTCCTGCTAATGTGGAAATTCAATTTACTCAATTTGAATAAGACTAAAGTCATATTGAGCCTTTCTTGCTACACTTTTTAACACCCTCCTTCTATTTTGTTGTTGGGCCTTTGTCCTAAGGAGTTGAAGTGACCAGATTACTGTCCATCGACTATGGAATTTACATAATCGTGCCACATTTTTACTGTCAAGTGTACTTTGTAACAAAAAATAAACGAAGACTAATAGAAAGAGTGTTGCGAGAACAATAGTTGACAAAAATGTTTCTATGAGAAGATGAAGGAGGTCTAATGAAGGATGGTTCTAGCTGAGGGCTCTTCCAAATTATTCACCACCAGTCGGTGAGGTTGTGCACTGTCATATTTATTTGTCTCAATGTTTTCTTTTCAATGACCATTGTTGCTCCTTGTTTTAGAATTTTCTTAGTCTAAAATTGTAATGCCTCAAGCCTCTACACATTGTTCCGTTGTCCATTCTTGGTATTTCATTCCCTCTCCTTGTAATGATCGCTCAAGCTCTATTCAATGAACATTTCATCTATAAATTTTTGCGACCTGCATTCCTCGTTAGGCCTATTTGGGAATGAAAATTAGTTATAAATGTGAGGGAGTTGCAACGGGGCTTCACTCAATGAACCTATGACATATCATGTGCGTTCTTGGCATATAAAACAATACCCTTAATTTGACTACATATTGGAAAATTCCTCTAAAAATCACATTATTTAACCCCCTACTCATACGAACCCAATACACCTTCCCAATTTAAAAACCCTTGCTTTCACTAGATATTGTAGGTATCAATTTTTTTATTAACATTTTTTATACCCCTTTATATTTTTTCATTAATTTTGGGCTCCATTTTTTATACCTTAAAATATAAAAGCCCTCTACCCCCTATATACCCCCAATATGTTATGTCATTTTTTCCTCAATAAACACCCCCCAATACAAATCCACGTGTTATGGCATTGCTCCCCCAATGAAGCCCCCCTGTGGGGAGTTGCAGTCATTTTCAACCATAACTATCTCAAATTTTCATTGGAAGTTGAATTTTCTTTCTTTGTGAAGAGGTTTCTATCCAGAATGATCCAACATGCCACTCGGTTATTTCTAGTGACCCATAAAAACCTGAATTATCTCTATTTTCATTCATTTGTATATAAAGAGTTGTGAAAAGGAGTTATGAAGTTTGTGTAGTTTTGGAAGGTTCATATTCTATCCTTCTCATGCCTTATTCAAATCTCTTGTTTATTTTGTGATTTTTATAATGATATCTGGAAATATGTGGACTCTTATACAAAGATGATGTTATCTTGTGTGGAGCAGGTGTGACCACAATAGCACCAATGTGGCTACAACTGTGGCACTATATATAAGACTCATTATGGATGTCACTTTCCTAGATATTGTTGTGTTCAGTGTTGAACTCCCATAGAGAAATAAAGTATACATAAGTTATACCCTTACTCCAATATTGTATGATTTCACTATTGATTCATACCTTGGTGCAAATCAAAATTGGAGCATCTTCTAATATCTTTGAAAATAAGTTAAATAAGTGCATTTTCAATTGAACCTCACATTCCTCATTTACAGAGTTTGCTTTATTGAAAAAATGAAAATAATTTATGGAGTATTAGAGTTACTAAATACTTGAATACATTCTACTACTGACAATACAGTCATGATTAACAAAACCATTGTCAAATACATGCAAATATGTTTGCAAAATGCACATGACAAGATTGATTTTTTGCAACTAGAATCTCAGTTGTAGTGAGATGAACTTCAACAGAAGAGTTGTCATTTTGAACTAGTTTTTGTTTAGAACAGTCCTCTATTTGATTTTGAAATAGACTTCCATCAATAACTAGAAACTAATCATTTCATTGAGATTGAAGTTGATTCACACCAAATTCCGATATTAGGAGAAAGTTTTCATAAATATGCAAACGCTTAGTTTCCATTTCTAAGCCCATCATCAGACCTTGGGAAGAGATGATCAACAATAAGCACAAAAATGGTCTTGGATATGACAAGGATGTGTCCTTTCATATTACATATTACTCAAAACCCATCAAATTTGAGAGTGTTGGATTCCTTCAAGATAACTCATATTCACCTACTGGTCATCCTCCATATTCACCACAAATTGTTAAATGTTAATAATGTAATCAATTTGACCATGTGAAATATCATTGTTTTGATGTTCACCTGTGTGATAATTGTCATAGAAACTCATCATTCAAATGGATACTTCAAAAACAAGCCTCTTGAAAGAACAAATATTCACCTTGGATGGATCACTTCTTGGCAATTGGCTTCAACAACCAAGAATATATTTCAGTCATACGACAGAATCTTTCTTGAGTCTTGACATGTCTTTCAGTTTATATTACTTAATCTTCTCACCTTGTATCTAAAATGGGGGGAATTGATGGCCATCTATGTTGAAAAATGTAACTAGGTTTGGTCTTCATAATGTCTTATGTAATCATGATTTTGGGTATTTGATGTAAAAAGAAAAATAAAGAAAAAAAATTATTATTATTTTGTAGCATGGGTTTCATGCTCAAGGTCGTTTTATTTATAGGTCAATCACCCATTGAGTGCTTCTAGGGATTTTTCATAAAGTCTAGGAGTCAAAGAAGTCATTGTCATATGTAAATACCCTATTGGGCATGTTGTATCATGTAAAAGAAATTTATTTAGAGTCAAAGTAGTCAAATATCCTCCTCCAATACCAAGTCAGCTTAGCTGTGACAAGTCAACCTCATAATGACAATTTGGCTCCAAGGAAAGGCTATATATACAAGATATTCAACCTCGTTGAGAGATCATCCAAAAAGTTCATGGAAGAATAAGAAAGACAAGGGATAAGTAGAGAATGAAAGGGAAAAATAAAGAGAGAAAAAAATAGAAGCTTTTAAGGACTATATTTTGGCTTCCATCTCCCACATGTGCGAAGAAATTAGGGCATCAATTTGTTGTAGAAAAAATGAATTGCAGACCTATCAAGAAGCTGAAATTTGGTACTAAAAGGATCAAGTCTGCAAACAAAATTATAAAGGAGGAATAAGGACCTTGAGCGAAGGAAGGAGGAAGATTATCTTACCATATTCAACTCACGCGTATGAGCTAGGGTTTCTGTAGTGAGGCCAAAGTTGAATTCAAGAAGTTGCAAGTCCGAAATTGTAAAAGTTACAATGTTTTTAAGCAGTTTTGACTTGTATTGATTTTTTGAAGAACATGTTCATCAAAAGGAGAGGTTGACTTGGCCTTGGAGGAGTATTTTTCAAGGTTCTTAGGTCTTGGAATTCATTGTTTTAAGATTTTATAAGAAGAGAAGAATTCTTGTGGGTTTTCCTCTCAAGAGGAGAGGTTTTGGCACTAACTTGCAGCACATATTTTGTGTCCTCTTGTCTCATTGATCTTCGTAGTTTGGTAGTTGTTTGATAATAAAAGAAAATTGTAATAATCAAGTAAGGAAGAAGCTAACTACAAGTACATCAAGTTAAGTAAAGAACATCACAAGCAGTTATCAAAGTAAGAGAAATCACCCTAATCTAGATGCCCTTGATTTTTCAACATGGAATTAGAGAAAAGGTGACAAGAAGAAGAGGTAGCTTGGAGATCATCCAATTGAAGAAGCATACATAAGGGTTGAGAGCAAGGATATCATCCAGGAGAAATAAGAAGCATCAAGAAGGACTATCCATCTCATCACAAGGTTCATATCATCTAGAAGGAACAACTCTTGGAAGAACAAAGACAGAGCACTTCATCATTAAAGTAATCTCCCTCTCATTTAAGAAAATATCACATCTCAAACATCCTTGAAGAAGATCAACAAGAAATAAATCATCATCAAGGAGACATCTTCAATTGTCAACAACAAAAGACTTGGGATCGTCTTCATATGTATTTGCACTGTTGGTAGTAGAATGAGGCCATATTGGGTGTGGATTTGAGTTAGGTCACAAGATTTTATGCTAATTGATATTTAAATTTCAAGTTTTCGTGTTTGATAGCCTAGCGATATGTGTTAGGATATATGAAAAATATATTGTTTTTGTATGGTTGATGAATGAAACAAAATGTCTCTACTCTATGAACTTGCCTCATGAGGATATTTGGGATATATTACTATTTTATGTAATGCTGGAAGGATCTGGATATGATAGCTATGTAAACATTTTTTTGACTATGAATATAAATGTTTCAATTTTTATATATTCAATGTTCAAGAGTCCGGGTGACCCAAAATTGGGATTTTGTTTAGACACAACTAGATTTTCTGGTTCTATCTCCATCATCATTACAGTTTCTGGAGAGTTGCATAAACCCTAGCTCAATGGAAGAAATGGATACAGAAAACCCTAATAGAGATCGCAAAGAAGGGGTGTTGGTGCATTACAGTGGTTAGGATTCCTCTGCGCTCTAGTAAACTATAGGTATTTCCCCATGGTAGAGGTTCAAAGTTGTTTCGATAACACACGGGTTAGGGGCTTCTTCTTCGGCATAGACCTCTGGTTGCTTTGCTCGAATCTCTATTAGTGCATGAGACCACTACTGGTTGGAAGCTAGGGTTTGTAAAATTGAAGGTAATCCATCAAAGGATTACTAAGGACATAAGAGAAGAAATCTAAATCCACTAGAGTAATGGAAAAAAGGCATCAACTAGTTCTTGGGGAAGGCATTAAATTGAATGAGGTTATGGACACGACAAATCAAGTACTCATGGGTAGGTTTCAGGGACACAATTACACAACAATGCATCTAAAGAAATGGGTTATGGAGGTTTGAGGATAAGTCTTAGATGTTATGGTGTCTATGGTGATAATGACCAGGGGTTGGTTCATGCTTTGTTTCAAAAAAGTTGAACATGTGACATGGGTTCTAAGGAAATTTTGGCACATTGAAATGGATCCTATAATGTTGAAGAGATGGTCTCCACTATTTGACCCAGAGCGTGAAAAATTTGAATTCAGACTGATTTGGGTCAGGGTGTTGGGGTTTCCACTGCAATTTTAGACAAAATATGTATTCAGAAGAATTGGGAATTATTTGGGGGTATTTTTAGACTACAATAAATCCTTTGTTGAGACGAGGAAGATGGCATTTGCATGAATACTAGTTCACCTTGAGACCAGGGAGGGCTTGGTGGAAATCCTGCAGCTACAGTGGTGGGATTTCTCCAAATTGCAAAAGTTGGATTATGAGGGGGTTTCGTTTAGATGCAGGAGGTGTCATGAAGTTGGAAACATTTTCAAAGAATGCCCTCTACTTAATAAGGATAGGATAATGGAGGATAAATCAGGTCGGATGGAAGGTGGCCCAAAATCTATGCTATAAGCGAATTCAAAGGATTCACTCCGCTGGAATAAAGGGGTGGAGAAGATCGATGGAAGAAAATCACAAGATCCTTTTCCAGAACCTTCGATGAATACCCGCTCATGTGATTCATTAACTACGCCTATTTCGGGTACCTTTCTTCATTTCCCATCCCCGTATCATAATACATCCTTAAATCCATATTTATTCTCTTCAGTTACATGTCTTCCTATGAATAAAGGGGCAGTATCATCATACATTTTAAAATTTGTTGCTTGTATTATGGTTGCGGTCCCTGTAAGTTGTTTGACTCCTTTCCTTGTTGTGCCTGCTTTGTCCCTCACTTCTGATTCTTCAATGAAGGAATTATCATTAGAGTCTTGTTCTAGTCATAGATATAACTTGCATTCATTAGCCAAGTAGCCCATAGGAGCCAGGGGGTATATGTATCTCATCGTCTCATAAGAGTTCGAAAGCTTGCAGAGGTAGACAATATTTATATCTAAATCCATTCATAAGGTTAGTATAGATGTAGTAGAAGGAAGAGAATTCTCAATTGAAATGGTTCTTAGGGCAAAAGGAAACCTGAGTAAGGTTTTCCGATGGAGTGGCTATCATTTAATTGTAGAGGGTTGGCTAGCCCTGCTAAAAAACTAGCTCTCAGAAGATTAATTGTGTTTGAAAGATTGGATGTTATTTTTCTTCAAGAGACATTAGGGATTAGTGACCAAATTGTTTCTCTATTAGAAGCTATGATTCTCGGGTGGACATTCCATGCCTTAGATGTGAGAGGATGATTAGGTAGTATTTCTATGGGTATAAATGGCAGAACGATGAAGTTGTTGAATATCTAGGGGTGGGAGGGTGCCCTAATGGCAGACATATTCTCAAAGGAATTGGGCCTTGATATCTGGATTGTCCACATATATGGGCCTTGTCACAATCATATGGTTTACGAGGAAGATCTCTTGGTTTTATCCTTCATGCAAGTTGAGAATTTAATATTGGGGGGATATTTAAATTTTTCATTGGCACATGTTGAATCCTGTAGCCATAATGTACAAGTGGACTCACTCATGGATTTATTTGAACAAATCCTAGAAAATAATAGACTCATCGATATAGAATTTGCTTAAACTCAACCTACTTGGAGAAATCATAGAACGGGTAGTGCTATGTTAGCAAGACGTCTAGATTGATTCCTTATCAAGGAATCCCTAATAGATAATATTAACTCGATTAGGCAGTGCGTGGGCTCGAGGGGTATATTAGATCACTCTACTATCTTCTTGGAAATCGTCAGAATTATCCCTAAGCCACATGCCCTATTCTGATTTAATGTGACTTGGTTAAGAGATGAGGAATTCCACAGGATCGTCAAAGAAGTGCGGGAGGTCTGGTCCCTCAATGAGGATAGGTCTCCATTGGAGAAACTGACTCAAAATATTTTTCGTCTTAAAAATAGGATGATCGAATGGGAAAATTCCATGAAAATAAAATAGGAGGAGGCTCTCTATAGAATATAAGAAAAATTAGCTAGGTTAGAGGACCCTAATAGTGGATGATTTGATTCCCCATAATCAAAACTGTATATGACACAATTATAGGAAGACAAGGTCAAGCTATTGAAGGATAAGGAAGAATCATGGAGACTTAATAGAAGACCTATATGGATGCAAGTGAGAGACGCCAATACAAAATCCTTCCAGTAATCTGCAAGAGGGTGGAAAGCTATCAATACTATATGGTCTCTAGAGGATGAGGCTAAAAATACATCTCTGACTTTTAGGAGCTTAATAAATCTTGGTATACATCATTTTGGAATTTTTTTCAAAGCTCAACAGGAGGCACCAATAGTGGAAATTATTAAGGTGCCTAGTTTATTCCGTCTTTTTTTTAATGAGGAAGAAAATGAAAGCCAGAATACACCTGTAATGATGGGAAAGCTAGAGTTCGTTCTGAAGTGGTTCAAAAGATACAAGAGTCCCAGTTCAGATGGGTGGCCAATGGAATTTTATCTTAGTTTATTTAATCTGATTGGACAATAGTTTCTAAGGGTTATTGAAGACTGTAGATTGAATGGGAGAACGTTTGATGCCTTTAATGATACATTCATTACCTTAATCCCCAAATTTGATAAGCTCGATAGCTTCAATGATTTTAGGCCTATATCATTGTGTAATTGCATATCTAAAATCATAGCCAAAATCATCGCCAAAAAAATTAAGCCTATCTTATCTCAACACATATCCATGGAACAATTTTCATTTTTGGACAATTGACAGATCCACAAAGCCATTGGTATTGCACAAGAAGGCCTCCACTAGATAAAAGTAAATAATTTGAAAGGCATGAATTTGAAAATTTATTTATCTAAATCATACAATAGGATGAGTTGGTTGTACATTCAGATGTTATTGACTCACAGAGGATTTTATAATGATTTTATAAATTGGATAATGTGTTGTATAACATCTGTTTCTTATCAACGGATCGATAACAATTTTTTTCCATGTTGAGCATGGAATTTTGCAAGGATGGACATTATCTCCCTTACTATTCCTTTTGGTCATAGAAGGTCTGAGTAGATTGTTGACAAATGAAAGGAATCAAGGGAGATTTAAAGGAGTGAAAATTCTTGCAAATACAATCTTATCTCATTTACTATTCATTGATGATGTCTTCATCTTTCTGAGTGGGGCTATTAGGTATACAATTGTGCTCAACAATATTCTAAAAAAAATTGTACGGCTACATGAATGGAGACTAATTAGGAAAAATCCACTTTATCAGCATTGGGATGTTTTTCAGTTCTCACTAAACTATGATATACAAAGATTTCCCTATAGACAGATGGATTTTGATGATGGGCTGAAGTATATTGGATTTCCCCTTGAACCAAACAACTATAAAATTGCAGACTTGACATGGCTGGTAGCTAAGGTGGAAAGTAGAATAAACGTCTGGCATCATCGATGACTCTCTAGGTCCGGTAGATTGGTTCTTATTAAGTCTGTTTTGCAGGTCATCCCTATATATTGGACATCCTTATCATGGATTCCAAAGGCTATTCTCCACAAAATTCAATAGATCCACTGTAGATTTCTTTGGCGAGGAAAAAAGGAAGGTAGACTTTTTTCTTGGGTTATCTAGGATCAAATTGCTTTGGCCAAAAAATGGGGTGGTTGGGGGATGAAAAAACTCTCTTGTTTTTAATAACCACTGGCTGCTAAAATGGAGTGGAAATTAATCACCTAAAATAATTTATGGGCACAGGTGGTTACACAGAAATATATTAACCCTCTTCAGGTTGAGGACTATATTAGAATTCCCCATTGGAATAGAACAAATGTCTCTTTGATCACATGTGTTGTTTTAAACTCCTTTGAATATATTAGAGCACGATAGGCTTGGAGAGTGGGGATAAGGGAGCAAGTTCGTATTGGTTTGGATGCTTGGTCAGGAAGTGGTAATGTACACATACTTCCCCCTGACCTAAAAAAGTTCCTTGAGGAGGTTAGTTATTAGACATTGAATCAAATTGATGATGCAAAGAATACTACACTTTTTGGTCAAAAATGGAAATTTTCACAGGATCTTCAGATCCCGAAACAAGGGTTACAAGACTCGATTATTTTCACAAATTCCCTCTCAGAAGCACATGTGAGAATACATGATATGGAGGATGAACTTATCTGGACTCTAGCTTCTCATGGAAGATACACTCCAAAAGATGGTTACTCTTTCATTTTTACATAGAAGAAACCTAATAACAGAGTTTGGTGGTGGTGGTCGCTTTGGAAGCTTAAAGGACCTGCAAGAACAAAGTTGTTCATGTGGTGCCTACTGTGTAAAAAATCACCTAAATGAGACAATATTCAACGTAGATATTTTCAGGGCCTAACATGGTGCATTTTTTGTAAGGAAAATGCAAAATCAATAAACATATTTTCCTTGAATTCCCCATAACAATATAATTATGGAATTAGATATATCAGATGTTAGCAATCAATATTACGTGGCAAGGAGAGACAATTCAAAAATCTTGGGAATTATGGTGGAATAGGGCTCATCCTGTAAAGCTCAGGAATCTACCGCCTCTAGTATGCTCAGGAATTTGGTTAGGTAGGAACAATAAAAAAAATTGAGATAAAGAAAATAATTGGATTATCACTTGTTCCCATACATTGGCAACATATAACTTGATCCCTAAAGATGAACATAACCAATGAAACTAGAACATCAATACATAAGTCATCGACAAATCCTTGTCCTGGGCATATTTTGATGGTTTTTCACAACTAGAAGGTTGTGGTGGAGGAGCAACATTGTATTTAAATGAAGATCAATATTTCAAACTAAAAATAGGTTTAGGGAGGGGTACAAATAACTATGTAGAACTAAACAACCTTAGACTTCTGCTTCTTTCTTCCCTAGAGAAAGGATGTCGACAACTTCAGATTTTTGGCGATTCAAAAATCGTCATAAATTAGTTCAATCAACTGTCAAATTGTCATGTGAACACATTAATAAATCTAATGGAAGAAATAATTATTTTAAAATCACAATTTGACTTTGTGATCTGTCGTCATATCTACAGGGAAAGGAATCAGATTTCTGAGAACTTATCCAAAGAAGTTGCACAACAACATTTTGGCACTTGGATGATACAAGAACAATGGGATAGGAATTCTATCAGTACTTTCATTAGTCCTTCATTGATCTACAGATACAGGATGCAGGATCAACATGATTCCTCTCAGCTCATAGTTGGACCACTTTTTGCTTATTTTTGTTGAATATAAGATCTTATGTTTATGTACATATTTATCTAGTTTTGTTGATAGCTACTTATATGCATACAGTCATAGTTATATTGGATTCAATGGAGTATGTGGAAAATATGGCCACCAATTTTTGAGATATTCTCCATTGCAGCATCGACAACATGTAATTTTCAATATTTTATATCATGAAATTATGATTTTTCCTTAGGGAAATATATATATATATATATATATATAGAGAGAGAGAGAGAGAGAGAGAGAGAGAGAGAGAGAGAGAGATAATACTGAAAATGATACATTCATACATATAAACGAGTAACTCTTCGAGTACATTTATATATACATACAAATAATGAAAAACCACTCTAATATAAAAATTATTAAAAATATACACCCATAGACATACAAATAAATAATGAGAGAATGCTAAAAAAAATAAAATGAGACATTCATATATATACAAGTAAATTCTTAAAAAAATATATACACTTACAAACCAGGAAAACACCAAACAAATAAACACTTCACAAGGAATGCAAACACCACTTACCAACACTCCCAATAATACATTCATACACATAATATAAGTAGATATTATATTTATTAATGCATATAAAAACAAAGATGTTAACAAATGCATTCTAACATTTAAAATACAAACAATAAAGACAGTAATCTAACTCTCAAAACAATATATTCATACAAACAAACTAAAGAATCCAAATAGTACATGAATACGACCAACCTATATCCATCTTAACTCTAGGTGTACCAAGAGCCAAGAAGGATCAAATCTATTTTCACTCTAAAAGAGGTTTGCATCTCAAGAGATTTGATCCCTTTTAGCACTTAGTAAATCCAGTTAAGATGGATCTAGGCCTGTTTAATTATAATTTAAATTATAATTAGTGATTTATTTTTTAGTTATGTGTAATTTGAGTGAGACATAATGTTTTATTAATAAATTACCGAGTCAAATTGTTAAAGAAGCCATTATATTACAGCATCTCTACCATATTGGACTGGAGAAGCCTCTTAACTAAATTAATATTATTATTAATGTTTTAACAAAAATAAGATATAATTAATATTATTATTTTCTTTTATTCAAATAAATCAATATTATTATATTCCTAATAACAACATAATTATATTTTGGAATAAAAAATATTTATTAATAATAATAAATATTATATTTAAGGCTTATTTAATCATATTTATTATTATATTATTATATTTATAAATAACAATTGCCATTATATTAATAATTTATGTTTTTTTTTAATAATAATAGTTACTAATACTTAATATTACTATTACTATAATAATAATAAGACTTAAAACTATTAATCTCAGCATATTGTAATTTTTTACTTTTATGGACTTAATTGGTAGATTTTTAGATTTAAGAAAGATAGTATATTCAATGATTTGATTAATGTAGGTTGGTTATTAATTGAGTCAACTTTTAAAAATGCTATAAAATATTATATTTTTGAAATGAATTATGGTTTATGGGCATGTGGTATTAATAAGTCATGGTAATGGTTGATGGTATTGTAACAAAATCTATTTAGAAGTTAATAATATCTATAGTAATGTGAGAGTGAATATTCATGATTAAAAATATTGTTATATTGTAATTTTATTGTAAATATTAAATTTTTCTTGTAGTTATTAATTAAATTTAAATATTGTTACAAAATCATTGTTTTCATTTACATGGTAAATCAATCTTAATTTCTAACTACTATTTATATATGTTTAAATTATGATTTTCTTTTATCTAAAATTTTATTTATAATTTTATTAATAAAAACAATATAAAATTGAATTTAAATTTTTCTTAATTCTAATATCTAATTTCTAGACCTCCTATACTCTACTAGAATTCACATTTTAAATATAATATATTAATTTAAATAATTGGTTATATAAATACATTCATATAGATAAATAAAGTATCAAAATATATTTATTATATATAAAATAATAAATTTGTATATAAAACAAATAAATAAATATTTTTATATATCCAGAGCGTTAGTTGGAAAACATCTTAGATAATATACTTACTTCATAAATAATATAATAATATATTTAGATAGGCACTATATTATAAAAAATAAAAATAAAAATTAACGAATTAAAAAATTAAAAAAAGGTTAATAATAATATATTTAGATAGAAACTGTATTATAAAAAAATTAAACAATTAAAGAATCAAAATAAATAATAGATTTAAAAAAAGAGGTAATAATAGATAAAAGTAATAATTGATTAGGAGGAGGATATCGATGATTCTCCGAATAAATTTTTGGTTAAAAATGGAAATTTTCACAGGATCTTTAGATCCTGAAACAATGGTAATAGGACCTAGTTATTTTCACAAATTCCCTCTCAAAAGCACATGTGAGAATAAATGATAGGGAGGATCAACTTATATAGACTCTAGCTCTTCATGGCAGATACACTCTACAAGATGGTTACTCCTTCATTTTCACTGAGAAGAAACCTAATAACAAAGTTTGGTGGTGGCAGTCGCTTTGGAACCTTAAAGGACCTGCAAGAACAAAGTTGTTCATGTGGTGTCTAAGGCGTAACAAAGCACCTACATGAGACAATATTCAACGTAGATATTTTCAGGGCCTAACATGGTGCATTTTATGTAAGGAAAATGCAAAATCAATAATTCATTTGTTCCTTGAATCCCCCATAACAATACAATTATGGAATCAGATATATCAGATGTTAGCAATCAATATTAGGTGGCAGGGAGAGGCAATTCAAAAACCCTGGGAATTATGGTGGTATAGGGCTCATCCTATAAAGCTTAGGAATCTACCCCCTCTAGTATGCTCGGGAATTTGGTTAGGTAGGAACAACAAAAAAATCAAGATAAAGAAAATAATTAGATTACCACTTGTTCCCATACAGTGGCAACATATAACTTGATCCTTGAAGATGAACATAACCAACGGAACCAGAACATAAATACATAAATCATCGACAAATCCTTGTCGTGGGCATATTTTGATGGTTTTTCACAACTAGAAGGTTGTGGTGGAGGAGCAACATTGTATTTAAATGAAGATCAGTATTTCAAACTAAAAATAGGTTTAGGGAGGGGTACAAATAACTATGCAGAACTAGACAACCTTAGACTTCTGCTTCTTTCTTCCCTAGAGAAAGGACATCAACAACTTCAGATTTTTGGCGATTCAAAAATTTTCATAAATTGGTTCAATCAACTGTCAAATTGTCATGTGAACACATTAATAAATCTAATGGAAGAAGTAATTATTTTAAAATCACAATTTGACTCTGTGATTTGTCGTCATATCTACAGGGAAAGGAATTAGATTTCTGACAACTTATCCAAAGGAGTTGCACAACAACATTTTGGCACTTGGATGATACAAGAACAATGGGATAGGAATTCTATCAGTACTTTCACAAGTCCTTCATTGATCTACAAATACAAGATGCAGGATCAACATGATCCCTCTCAGCTCATAGTTGGAACATTTTTTTGCTTATTTTTGTTGAATATAAGATCTTATATTTATGTACATATTTATCTAGTTTTGTTTACAGCTACTTATATGCATACAGTGACAGTTATATTGAACTCTATGGAGTATGTGGAAAATATGGCCACCAATTTTTGAGATATTCTTCATTTCAGCATCTACAACATGTAATTTTCAATATTTTATATAATGAAAATTACGGTTTTTCCTTAGGAAAAAAAAAAAAAAAAAAATATATATATATATATATATATATATATATATATATATATATATATCAATAGAGAGAGAGAGTACTAAAAATGATAAATTCATACATATAAACAAGTAACTCTTCGAAAAGTACATTTATATATACATACAAATTGTGAAAAAACCACTCTAATATCAGAATTATTAAAAATATACACCCATAAACATACAAATAAATAATGAGAGAATACACTTACAAACAAGGAAAACACCAAACAAATAAACACTTGCATAAGGAATGAAAATACGACTTACCAACACTCCCAATAATACCTTCATACACATAATATAAGTAGATATTATATTTATTAATGCATATAAAAACAAAAATGTTAACAAATGCATTCTAACTTTTAAAATAAAACAATAAAGACAATAATCTAACTCTCAAAACAATATATTCATACAATCAAACTAAATAATTCAAATAGTACATGAATACAACCAACTTATATCCATCTTAACTCTATGTGTACCAAGAGACAAGAAGGATCAAATCTATCTTCACTCTAAAAGAGGTTTGCATCTCAAGAGATTTGATCCTTTTGGGTGCTTAGGGGATCTAGAGTTAAAATGGATCTAGGCTCGTTTAATTATAGTTTAAATTATAATTAGTGATTTATTTTTTAGTTATGTGTAATTTGAGTGAGACATAATGTTTTATTAATAAATTACCAAATCAAATTGTTAAAGAAGGCACTATATTACAACATCTCTATATATTGGACTAGAAAGACCTCTTAACAAAATTAATATTATTATTAATGTTTTAACAAAAATAAGACATAATTAATATTATTATTTTCTTTTATTAAAATAAATCAATATTATTATATTCTTAATAAAAACCTAATTATATTTTGGAATAAAAAATATTTATTAATAATAATAAATATTATATTTAAGTTCTATTTAATAATTTTTATTATTATATTATTATATTTATAAATAACAATTATCATTATATTATTAATTTTTGTTTTTTTAAATAATAATACTTACTAATACTTAATATTATTATTACTATAATAATAATAAGAGTTAAAACTATTAATCTCAACATATTGTAATTTTTTTACTTCTATGGACTTAATTGGTAGATTTTTAGATTTAAGAAAGAGAGTACATTCATTAAAATAGAGAGTATATTCATTGATTTGATTAATCTAGGTTGGTTATTAATTGAGTCAATATTTTAAAATGTTAGAAAATTAAGTTAAAATAAATTATTTATAAAATATTATATTTTCGAAATGAATTATGGTTTATGAGCATGTGGTATTAATAAGTCATGGTAATGGTTGATGGTATTGTAATAAAGTCTATTTAGAAGTTAATAATATCTATAGTAATGTGGGAATGAATATTCATGGTTTAGAATATGGTTATGTTGTAATTTTATTGTAAGTATTAAATTTTTCTTGTGGTTATTAATTAAATTTAAGTATTGTTACAACATCATTGTTTTAATTTACATGGTAAATCAATCTTAATTTCTAACTACTATTAATATATATTTAGATATAATATATATGTATTATGATTTTCTTTTATCTAAAATTTTATTTATAATTTTATTAATAAAAACAAAATAACACTATAAAATTTAATTTAATTTTTTTCCAATTCTAACTTCTAATTACTACACCTTCACTATACTCAATATAATATATAATACAAAATACATATTAGTTATACCAATACATTCCTATAGATAAATAAGGTATCAAAATATAGTTATTAGATATAAAATAATAAATTTGTATATAAAATAAATAAATAAATATTTTTATATATATCGAGGAACGGAGTGAGTTGACAAACATTTTAAATAATATACTTACTTTCTAAATAATATAATAGACACTGCATTTTATATATATATATATAAGAGTTCAAAGTTATAATAATATATTTAGATGGAAACGATATTAAAAAAAAAAAAAAAAAAAAAATAATAGATAATAGATTAAAAAAAATAATAATAATAACAGATAAAAGTAATAATGGATTAGGAGTAGCATATCGGTGATTGTCCGAATAAATTCTTGGCCTCTAAGTTGAATACTCGGACACGAATTTCTCATGCGAGAAAATGCATCTGATCAGGAATCAGTGCTCTGAAATTTACCTGGCCCCTTCAGATCTGCAAATATATGTGATCTGTGCTGTGCCAATTATGAATGTGCATGTTATAAATGCAACGTTCAACACGATATGGGAATCATCTCGGCCCAACTATGGGAATCATCTCGGCATTATATGCGAGTTTTATCCATCGGATATGCGACTACAATTCGCCAACTAACAACAGTATATGCGGATTGTCGCTTCCAATATGCGAATTGTACTCAACGGCTCCATCTTTTACGCGAGTTATCAACGTTGTTATGTTGTTCGAATATGCGAATTATCAATTCAATACGTCATATGCAAACTATCAATACGACATACAGGTTATCGCGGCTGGATATGCGTATGATCTCCGCAGAATATGCGAAATATCAAGGGAATATGCTATACGCTAATTATATGAGCGCCTCATGCCAGTTATCTCCGCGCGTAATATAGGTTCAATGAGTCTGATATGAGCACTATCAGCCCAATATTCAAACTATCATTCGCGTAATATGCAATTTTTCTGCCGTATATGCGTACTTTTATCCGTCGATATGCGAATTTACGGTGCAATTTGAAAATTAACAACATGATATGCGAGTTATCTCCGGCTACCCACCTGAAATGCGACTTATCGCTGACTATACGCGATTTATCAAGTTGATCTGCGTATCTTCTTTAAATACGCGAATTATCAGCCTGATCTGCATATCTTCGTTGAATACGCGAATTATCAGTAATATGTCGTTATCAAGGTTATTTTGTCCGTGAAATATGCGATTTATCTACCATATATCTGTTAAACGGGTTATCTCCGTCAAGTATGCCATTATCAACGCGATCTTCGAATCATCTCCGGCTGATACGCGATTTCTCAATGCTACGTTGGCTCTGTAGGATATGCGAATATTGAGGAACCGCCAGCCGGTCAAAATCCTGTGTTATGAGCCATCTTCACCGACCAATACTGCAATAGCCCCATGGACAGATCGCTTGGAACGCTGGGAGATTCCTCTCCTTCCCGATCCCTTGGAACTCGATCCATGTAAGGAACCTCCTTTTCCTATGCTAAGAACACTCGAACATCGGAAATCTTATATGAGTAAATTGACATTTTCAGCGATCACTTTCTGTCATAGCCCCGTCTCCTGCATAGAATCACTGGGTCGGAAAGCCGGAGGAGAGTCGCACAGGAGGAAGCCAAAGCCGTAGAGTAGCTTGGGGAAGCGCTCGTCCCGGATTCGGAGAAGGGAATGACTTCAAGCAGGCGTGGTATCACAAAGAATGTACAACCGCTCGACCCATTGCAACCGATAACAATGGCAGATTTGTTCTATCTCTATCTGATAGGGAATAGCCCGAATATTCATTCTCAATATTGTCAGAGGTTTCTTCACCAATTTCCTCAAGGAATCAAGGAAGCACAAACATATATTTCCTTACTCCAACCTTGCTAGTTTCAAAACATTACGAGACGCTGTACTCATTCATTATATTTGCTGCCACCTTCTGAAGTATAGATATTTCTCGTACATAAAGCTTTGCCAGCCACGGAATATCATATATGGTAATTTCAATCAACTCACACACCAAGGAAAACCCGGCAATCACACCGGTCGCACTAACACTTTCCATGGATTGGGATTGGTCCCAGTCTCACATATTGGAGTTGGATAACTTCATGGTTACTTATAGAATAGTGCTCATCTCTTAGTTTGCATTTAATTTCTATTTTTTTAATTACAGAGAGAATAAATTTGTAAATAGCTTAATAATGATCGGTAATGTACAATAAAAAATTAACATGGACGAATTAACATAGACGTTTGTAATAGAGTGGAGAGTAAGATATCTAGAAGGAAGAATCTAACGAATAAGCTTCAAGGGAGATGTGGCAAAAGTAAAAGGGAACGGTAAAAGATCATTAGTGTTTGTGCTTATCATATATTAAGTATTGGGAAATTCAAATTTTATTTGGTTGAGAGTGTATGCTTTAGGAATGGTGGCTAAATTTGCATGTACTAAGAGAGTAGGTGAGGGGAATATACTTTTTCCCAATAAGGTTTAGCAAAAATATCTTTATAACATGTAATAAGAGGGTGAAAGGAGTCTCATTGTGTAATAGTTTGATAAGACCAAGTATGATTAGATAACATCTTAGGAGAGGAAGAAGAGAAGCGATTGAATTTGGACGGTACAATAAGAAGCATTGTTGGGAAACATGGTTGTGTGAAAAAATCAATATTGTTTAGGGTAAAAAATGGAGAGTTAGACCTAGAGCATGTAGACTCGCTTCAATGTGTTGTTATAGGGGCTTAAAAACCACCAAATTGAAGCAATCTATACCTTCATTTTAGCTATGGGGATAAAATATCTTATAAAGAACAATATAAAATGTGAGACAACTCGTGATGGCATGAGAGTTTTATTGAAATACCTCCTTAATAAGTTCAATGCAAAAATACGCATCTTCAAACGACATATGTGCTGGTGTCAAAATGCAACACCCTTCAAAATTCTTGGCCTCGAGCTATAAGGTTCACAACCTTGTTTTGATCTGAGCTCAAAAGGACAAAATGTTGAGTTTGACCGGGCAGACACTAACGTAACATGCTACGCTAGGACCCATGGGTGTTGGGCACTAGAAAACATGCACGCTGACCAAATCAGATGGTGCCCGACCATCTAATGGCCAAGAGCGGTTCACATCGCAGAGTTGCACGACACATAACATGGAAGCCACATGTAACCTCCTCGTGCACTTTGCATTCCTCCAAAGATTTCAAATGCTAAGGGCTCAATGTTGCAAAGTTCTTCCACGTGTCCTCCACATGGGAAACCCACTCACTTCAACCACCTAGTCAGTTTCCATGAGTTCGCTTCGTCTGCTCTATCAACTACCACATGGTTGGTCCTACCTCCTTCGCACACCAACATGATGCCATCAATGACTCCCAGCCAACTTGCACATCAACATATCCAACAATGTTAGAGGTGCTTCATCCAACATATGTGGGAGCTCTGTGTTGTGGAGATGCGCAGTCGATAACACAACTGAGGGGGTGCATCGAGTGCTATGTGTCGCCACCTCATCCACTCTGCATGCCCCTAAAGATTGAAAAATATGGCCTCCTAACCATGAGAGAGGGTGCCACATAGCCCTCCGCATAGGTTGCCCATGTATGATTGTGTTACACCGTGACCAATCAATTCCTACCCAATCAGCTCTGCCTATCAACTAGCTACTTGCCTTCCCACTTCCTATGTCAGCACAATCACCATGAACAATCAGCTTGCCACATGGCAGCGCCATGCCTCTATGATGTCAGCATGGCATCATCCAAACATATCCCCACATGTGTCACATATTGATGAGGTATAAAGGATGTACAGGGGGGCATTTTTGGCATTTTCCACTGTAGTCACCTAGTCCAACTCTTGCACAACCGTGTCCTTTAATTTACTAAATTTGGTAAATGAACATCACAAATCCTACAAATTGAACGTATAAGCTACCTCTATTCATGAATTCTCCTAATCAAGTTCTCTAAATTGTAGAATTTATGAGAAATTTGGCCCAAATTTAAACCCTAGCTTCGCCGCGCAAGAAACATGCACTCCTTTAAACAACATTCTACCTCTGAGTAAAATAACTTTATAAATTCATCAAGCAAACCTTATAAATGCATTCTTAAGCCGTAAAAACATCTTTAACTACTAAATTCAAGATCATTTAGCTCAAAGTCATTATCCTATCATTTGTGCACATGTCATCATTTCAGGGGTCAAAGTCTTAAAAAAATTCCCTAGCAACCCATCATTTCCACTTTGTGACATGTGGCACCACACTATTTACCATTTTGATCTGCAAAATATCCTTGACCTTCTTTTGTTAATCAATTAAGTATTCTCCTCCAACTCACCAACCTGCCAAATGGTCTTCTCATCCATAGGAAGCTTTGTAGATGTGAAATGAAAAGGAAAAGAGATGTGCCATTGCGACAATGATATCAGTACTCAAGGCCCATTTATAGCGTCTCTTGAACTAAGAAAGTCCATTCATGTTCTAGCTGAGTGAATGGATACCTTAACAATGTTAGAGATCTTTGAAGAGACATCATTTTCACTGCCTAATCAAAGGTGGGAGTTGGAACTTGCCAATACAAAACTCCTCTAGGCCAAAGAACATATTAAGAGACTTGAAACTGAGCTAGAAATGTTAAGAAAAATTGAACCCTATCAAGCCTTCATTTAAAGAAATTAGGAGGATTATGTGGGGGAGAATTATAAAGACGGTGGAAAAACAGTGGGACCACTTAAAATTTATTCAAGAAATGACTAAGACCATGAGAAGAGCACAAAGGGAAATGAAATCCATTGAGAATACTATTGTAGATTCTCCTTCCAAGGTCAAAGTAATTGTAGGCTTCCTTAACCAGATATCAAAGGAAGAAGTGACAAACGTAAATCTCAATAAGTTTGAATGGGTAACAAGAGCCAATTAGATAATAAAGAAAATTGAATCACTAATGAAGGCTAAAGAGGAGGTGAAAGAACTGATGAAAGAAATAGAAGGTTTCAAAGAGAAAATTGAGTTGCTCCACTCAAATAATTTTCCAACCTTCTATAACGATGATGGGAACTTACATCCCAGAGAGTCTATGACAATCCCAGTGGAAATTAAGGAAATCCACAAAGGTTCAAAGAAAAGGACCACTCCCTTCAAGGGAAAAATATTATGAAATTATATAATGATCATTATGAATTTTTTTCTTGCTCAAGAACATCTTTAAGGAGTGGGGAAAATTGATTATGAAGAAATTACTAGCCTGGAGGGGACCATCATAGAGGCTTGTTCATGTGACATGCCATATGACAGAGAGTGGAGGACTTTGATGGATCTATATGTATGGACTATCCAACAGGAATTCACATCAACATCTTGAGGTCTCATCAGAAGCATTTTCCAGTGCAAGGACTTCAATGCATTAGACAAGACTTCAATAGTTAGCACCAGCATTGGCACTTGCCTCAGTACTAGCATCAACATCATCAACAACATGTCCACAATAACACTCAACACAGGCAATTCCAAACAAGGATAAGGAAAGCCCAACACACAACCAAGAGAGAGAATGAAGATCTATTATATCTAAATCTAAAGGGGACCCAATCTACAGTTGGAAAATCATTCAAAAAGCTTATAAAATATGTTATTTATATTACATTTGGAAATTTTGTAAAGAATATTGGTGGTTTTTCAAATACCACTAATGGTTTAGGATTAGTTCTTAGTTCTTGAGTTCCTGTATATAGGCCTCATTTTGTAATTCAAAGGGAAAGTAAAATCTTGGGCTGTAAGGAAACCCTGCCAATTTTTTTTGGGAATTGCTAGGAGGTCTTGAGGCATATCAAAGAAGGAATTTTGAAATGTCTCTTAGGTTATCTATCCTTTCTTTTCATTTAATTTCGTATACCCATCTCTTATTTTGAACTTTTCTACATATGAATACAATTTTATGCATTTTTCATGGCATTTTGTGTTGTAAACTTGATCTGTTATGTTAATTAGATGGAATCGTTAAACTAAAATATATTATGGAATCAATATGATGGTTTATTTTACTTTTTGCAAAATTTATTGGGGTTGTTTGAAGAGTAGCTTGACTTCTTTGATAGGTTTTACAAGGCTTTCGCAAGAAATGGAAAAGTTTCAAATTTTTGTGTATTCTAGTTGTTGAATTCTTAATTGCTTAGCTACCCCACCAGGTTTTAGTTGATTTAAAGAAATTATTAATTGTTCCTTTAAATCTGTTATAATATGATCTTCATATCTCACTCACCTTTTACATTTTCAACTCTTTATGTGAAACCAAAGGGTCATGAATGCTCTAATTTCGGATTAGTGGAAATGCAACTCGACATAATCATGTTACTGTTTGATAGTTTTTCCCTTCACCCAAGCTCTCAAAATAATAGTTGTATTTCAATAGAAATCATTGTTTAATTCTAACATGATTTATGCATGATATTTGTACTTTATTGAAAACATTTCATGAGTGTGGAATGTATGTGACAATAATATTTTAAATGCATCATATACCTATTAGGTCAGAATTAATGTCACTTCATTTAAAACCATAATAAACTCATGCACAAAGACACATATCATTGAAAAAAACTTGAATGTTCATTCAATGGTTGTCCTAGTTCTTCATTTTACCCATTTTATTGTGACACTTGAAAGGAGAAAAGTGGATGCATTAGACTTGAACCTTAATGAAAAATATGAAATATGAATTAAATTTAAGTCAAAACTACTCAGTCATTTCATCACAATGCATTCACAGGAAAAATATAAATATATGATCTCATTTGCTACAATTTTGAGTCATCTATACTTCCTCGTTGAAGCTTTAGGCCAAGAACAAACGAATTAAAACATTAAGCCTAGAAAGAGTAAAATATAGTTAGCAATATTTAATATGAAAATAGATAGCTTCATGTGCCAATTTAAACAGAATATCATTAACGTAACAAGAAAATTGAGATCACACTTAGATGTTCCTTGGCTGTACATTAAAAAAACGTAATGTGACTTTGGGGTCCCAACAATATGATAAGAATTTTCCCACCATTGGGTAGTTATGCCCTAAATGTGACATTCTACTTCAACAAGTTAAATTTATCCTTAAAATAAGAAGAAAATTCCCTACCCATGTATCCACTTGTTTGTCATCAAATGATTCAACAAAATAAGTAAGAGTAATGTGTCCTGCCATGAGCCAGGAGGAGGTGATAGCATTGAGGTGTTTATATTCATGTCTTCTGCCTAATTTTCCAAACCCTGAGTTATGTGAGCTTACAAGGAATATTTCCAAGTCGGAAAGAAAAGAAACGGGGTAGAACATAATCAATACATACATGTTAGATGAATATGATAATGAAAATAAAGCAGATGGACAACAAGCAAGCAGAGTATGGGATCCTAAAAAATTGAAGACAACAATTAAGTAGAAGATCATAAAGGCAAGTGGACAGTGGCAGCAAAGTCAAACTTGGGATCTAGGAGGATTTCAACATATTGAAGGCACATGACCCAGAGGTCATGAAATTTGTACCCTAGGAGTGTGATGTAAGACTATTAACCCCATGTTTAACTTTTGTGAAAAACTCTAAAGGGGTCTTGAAATTTATAAAAGGAAGTTGGTTCCCTTATTTAAAATTAGGATAATTAAGCATTAGAATCCTTATAATTATGTATTCTAGAAGAATAAGGTTTGTTGGAAAGAGGTGAAATTTGTCTTCCATATGACATGTCGATAACCAAGTATGAAAGTGGTTAGGAGGTTAGGTGAGATTAGGGATGATTTTCCCTAAAATGGAGGATATGATTCCATCGATTGGGAATCCAAAAGTTTCTCTATAGTCTTGTGTAAAATGATATGCAAAGATAGAAAAAAGGGAGTGATTAGTAATACAGAAAATGAGAGGGCCAAGAAAATGTGAAGTTAGGCCAAAGGAGAGGTAGTAATATTTCTGAGTTTGTAGAAATCATGTGCAAAGTTTGAATTAACGAAATTAATGCAATTCATTATAAATTTTCTAGCATTTAATATCATTGGGTTAATGTGTGGTGTTAACCGATATGAGTGTAAAGATCGATTTATATCGAGTTCTTCATTATTGTAGGGAGAATCAAGTGATGAAGAGTGATTGAACGAGACATTAATTTTGGGTTATAAATTTGAATCTGATATTGAAGGTCTGAAAGTGCAAGGGATATCCAAAATTCCAAGAGCTGAAACCAACGATCTGAGTTGAAGACTTGAGGACAATGATCCCTTGAATTTGATGAGTAAATTTCAATATTTGGAAGGCAAGATTGATGATCAAATATTATGTTTGGGTTCATGAAACAAAGTATATGATTTAAAATGCATATTCTTAAGTCAATACATGACACATATTCTCTAGCTCCAAGTCTCATGAAGAAGTTCAAATTCTAGAACCGTAGACAAGGTCTTGAGGGGAAGTTTGGTCAAAATTTCAAGATAAAGTTTCAAAGGGGAGTCTGGATTGAAGATCTGGCACATAGGTCCAAATGAGAAATACAAGATCAAATTTTTGATAGTTAATGGACATAGGATTGTCCATCAAGAAGAGTCTCATTTATTGGCTTCTCATCCCTCGAGCTATGCAGTGGGTTTTGAGAACAAAAGAAAAGTTTTTTGGAATTTCTATGTGATCCAATATCAATATTGTGATATTTTATCTACCGTTAATAGATTCCTCACATCATTTTTCATGGAATTCACCATCATCATTCTATCAAAGTTTTGGGGAAAATCCAAAATAAGAAATATGAGACCAGCTTTTAGTTTCTAATGGTTCCAAGACAAATAAGCAAGAAGTTTAGGTCAAAATTCCAAGTCAAGGACCAGATTCTAAGTTTCGATATAAGGGTTTGATGCGAGTCTAAAATATGTGTTATGAATGGTAGATCGAAAATATCCAAGTCTGATGAAACTATTAGTGCAGCAGGAACAAAGGGTCAAGATTTGAGACACAAACTTCGCTATAGGGACTAAAAGGCTACCATTCCAGGTCAAGATCAATGCTTAGGTCATCATTTATTCAAATTTGAAGATGAAATGCTTCTAGTAATGATCTATTTGCATGAAAATAAAGATGAAGGTCTTACAAAATGAGTTATCCAAGAATAAAAAAAAATATCTCCAAATTGTTAAAAGAGCAAACCTTGGTCCAATGAAATGCTATAGAAGACTTAATTAATTTCTAAGATACAATAATAGATTGAGATTGAAAGGCATGAGATCATCTAGATATTTCTATATCTCTTGGTTTAAGTGAATATAACAGTTTGGGTTATTATTTATCCCCAAAGGAATAAAATTCTAAAACTTGTGGTAGTAAATACTAAAATTATAGGCCTGTAAGTATTACTTGTTTTCTCTTTAAATAGTATTTAATACAAAAATTATGGTGGATGAGAGTTGTATAGAGAGTGCAAGGTCTATGAATAGAGTGTAAAATCAATATTACTATTGATGGGTATAAGAGAATTTGCAAAGCTTATAGTATGTGTTGATGAAATTCAAAATCTATCCTATGTCAGTCTATATTTTTTGTAGAGTAAATGTTAATCATCCCCAATATTGTGACCATGGTTGTTGAATTCTATAATTTTTACCATAAAAAGAGAATTGTGAGTGTTGGATCATTGATGCATTGTTGAGTCCAAGAATTTTGTAGAATACAATTGATTAGGGTAGTGCAGTACAAGCATTGTGGGCCCATAACCCACAAGTAGTGAGGATCCATTGCCATCAATTTCTCTCCCATTATCAAATTCACTACCTCATTGCAAATAGGAAAATATGTTGGGCCTCCTTGTGGATTTTTTCCTACCACACTCCCACGCGAAAGAGGAGTGTATTTTACAATCATTTGTTGATATTTCTTGTTGGGTAATGGATTTATCAAAACAACAAGTTTTTATTTGGAAAATCAGGGATGAATCTCATCCATACATGGGAACTTCTAACTCTCTGAGTAATATGGTATCATTGGAAAATTTTGAAAAGGAATTTCACCTTCAATTTCTTTTGATTCACGTTGCCTCTTAGGTCCTTCATTTTGGGGGACATAGTTTTTGACACATTTTGACCAAGTGTGACCAAAGGGCAGTTGCAAAGGAAACAACTAAGGAAAAGAGAGAAAATCCACCAATATCTGTTAGACACTGAAGTTAGCAAGCGAAAATTATGGGAACATGCAAGCACAACCTAGTTGCAAAGACTGACGAGGAGAAATGGAGTAGTCGCAATTGGGTCACAGAAGCCGCCAAGGAGGAAAGTGCATGGCATCGAAGGAAAATATTGGCAGCTCAAGCAAGCGAATTTTATAAAAAGCCAAAGGAGAAGACAATAAGGAAATATGTGAAGCTCATTTGTTGAGAAGTTGTCATTGAGTCACTATTATACTTGGTTCTATTCTTAGTTTATCTATTTTTGAGCTAAATTGTATGATGAATCTTTTGATTCTCCCTGAAGGGTCACAGTACCAGAATGTAATGATGTCTTAAGTTTAATGAAAAGAGTTGTAGGATTTCTCTATGTTTCTGAATGTGTTGGTTTGCATGTCCCTCTATAAAATTTTCTTATGCATGGATGTGAATATTAATAGTTTCTTTGGATGTGTTGCAATTCACACCTTGCGTTGGTTACCTATCAGATAAGGTGATTTCTTATAATATATGTGAATGGTAATCATTGTGCAACCCTCCTTGATGTCTAGTTCTAGCCCCTATCTCAGTAAGGTCGTGGCACACTTTGGGTGAGAATCCTTACTTCTTTTGAGTAAGGAGAAAATGACAACATTATGCTAGACTACAAAGGACCCTTTTTTGGCCCATGCATCTTAACCCAAGGTCTCTATCTTTTACAAATTTTCACCAACAAATGGTTTCGTTGTTAGGACCTAAAATTTCTTAAAGGGACCTGAAAGATGGTGTCAAGGAATTTTGAGAAGGATCTTCAGGATTGGTGACATGAGTAGGTAGAGTGGTTTATTTCTAAGCAAGCGCAGCTATGTCAAAACAATGTGAAGCAAGTGAAGGAAGAAGTTTTCTATGTGGAGCCTGCCAATGATCAATATGATATATTCTGGTGTAAGATCCAAGAAGATATTTACAATTGGTTGCAAAGGTTGGAGACAAAAGAAAGGACTAGAAATCAGAGTAGATCTCCCCATACCTAGACGCAAGCTAAGATATTCAAGTGACACTTGCTCAATACAGACCTAACTTGGTTTATCCACTTTTGGGTACAAGCTACTTTAGAAGGATACATCATTGAGTTTGATGCAAAAGGCCATCTATCCTTTTCTAAGGCTAAGTTCGTGCTCAAGTTAAGGTTGCACGGAAGGTTATTAAAGGATATTTTGTTGTGGGTTAAGGTTTTAATGGTGGAAGAAAACCTACTTATAGGTTTAGGGCCAATCAATGGTTGCTTAAAACCCGATATTAGGGGAGGGGTATAGGGGGAGAAACATTATCTAGCTATGAGTGATGAAAATGTATGAGAGATGGATGCAGATGACTCTCAGAAGGCTAGAGATATGAGTTTACAAAGGAGAGCAGAGGTAGTTGAGGAATGGTGGGAGAAGGCTTGGCAGCAGATCCATAGAAAAATAAGGGAGTTGCACCAAGTAGCAGTGGTGTTGAGCAGCCCAGAAGCATGAGAAGAAATACTAAGCTGACCAGAGTTGCACAATGAAGGGGGTATAAACAAGGTGCATTTTGGCCCAACAGGAGAGGTTGGGACCACTATAGTGACGCAGGTCGAAAGAAGTAATAGAGATTTCCTCCCACTAGGAGAGATGGAGACGCCAGATGGATCGGGCCCTACGGGCCAAAGGGAGGGCTCAAATGATGACATGCACTTCATGATGAGGAGGTTATTTTCTAAAGATGATGCATCTCTTGATAATAGTAACTCACTGCTTAGCAATTCAAGTAGCACTTCGCCGAAATTCTCCTAGTACTTTATCAAAACCTTGTTCAATTTCTCTATAAGCTAATTAAAATCATAAAGGTTCACAAAGTACATAATACCTACAAATATGGTATCTTTGTTGGTAGAAATAATAGTTTTCATTCAGGTCTTCAAGGGTCTTTGTAACTTGGCTCACAACAGTTCATACTTGTCTCACCAATTCACCCACGTATGGATGAAAACATGTTGGGATCCTTTACTCGGTATCTTGGATTCTCTGGGAAGGGGATCGAGGATGTCAAACAACATTGGTACTTGTGTGAGCTTATCTGGAGATCTCATCAAACTCCAAATTCCACCAAACTCATTGAATTTCAAACCACTCTCCTAGAAAGGGCGCTTAGGTGGTTCATCAAACAGTCCACTTTCTAGTAGAATCATAAAATAGATGAAGTTCAACGAGAATTCATTCAAGAATTAAAACTTCCACAGTCTAACCAACAGGGGTTATCTGAATTGTCAGACTTCAAGAAGCAAGAGAAAGAATCTATGTGGGAAATGATACAAAGGTATAAGGACACCATTGGCAAGATGAGTTACCCCATTGATCCCAATCACCAGCGGGATTGGTTCATCAAAGCATTTTTTCCACTCACTTGGACATCTTTGACTCAGCAGTCGATTGACACCCTAAATGATGCACTTGAAAAAGCAACAAGAATCAAAGCTATGGTAGGATATCCAAATGAACACCAAGGGGGATCGGCTTCCAAAAATCCTACTCTCATAGGGTTGCAGCATCAAATCATTGATCTGACTAATAAGATGAGGGACATGGACCCATCGCAACTTGTGCGGCCTCATATGTGGTGTAACAATTTCCACATTGAAGGGCATCATGCCATAGAGTTCCCGAGACTGAGGGGGCTAAGCACTCCCTCCGCATTGGTGGGGCCCACTACATCCTTAACCACCACTGGATTTGCGCAAATTAGTCTGTAGGGCTTATATCCAGGCCACACTCAGTTTAATGCCTTTCCCAACTAGCAGGGTGCATCTCCAAACAAATACTGTGAAATCTACCAAACAATAGACATCTTCCACATGTATGTCTAATCTTATAGAAATATTCAAAAGTCTTGAACAACATTTTCTGTGAATTTTGCGGCTTGCTAACTCACCACACCAATCAGTGTAGGGCCTTAAACGCTCTATTTGACCGGATGGATCATTCTGCCTTTAGAATTAATGAATCTCTTTGAGGGCGAGGAAGTGGAGGAATAAGGGGCGAAGAATAGGATGCAGAGGTCCAATTCATTTCTATAATTGTGACCAGGAAGGGCATGTTGCTAGAGACTGCACACTACCCAAAAGACCGTGGTGCTCTTAATGTAGAGTCAACATGCATGCAATAGAGGATTGCCCAGAACTAATCACTAGATGGGAGGAAAGAAACTGATAGAGGGGAGAAAATTTGATTAATGCAAAAATGTGGGAACCCAAACCAAATTTGTTGTCAAACATTAACATAGTCACTCGAGGGGGAAAGAAGACTGGAGCTGACTTTGGGGCAACCTAGCAACCAAGAATCATAAATCTTATCTAGCGAAAGTGATCCTATGATTCCAGCCAGCAAAAGAAATACTATATAAATATTCCACGTAAGTATTCAACTAGCTGGTTTTGACAGATGGCACCCAAGGGGAGAAACCAAAATTTTTTAAGCCCAAGACTATCACAGAAAAATTCCCAACCTATAGTAGAATGGTTCAAGTTGTTCTTACAAATCATCAGTTATGAGTAGATGTTAGGGAAGTTCTGGAAGAAACTCAAGGCTTCTGTCAAATATGGGGAACTCTTGGAAGGGCTCGTCTTTGCCAATTTTCCCAAAAGGAATTCTAGACAAGTGGAGAGGAAAAAAAGAGGACAAAAAGTGAATTTCATGTCGATGCCTAGATTTCGAGGTTCCAGATCAAGTACACTATGATAGGTTTAGGTTTAGACATGAACATCCCATCAAGGAATACCTCGGAATCCCTAGGAAGACCTAAGCTAGTATTCTCCCCAATTTAGCTATGCATGGTGAATTAGTATTATATCCTCCGAGTTGGATGCATGGAAGATGTGGAAGTAGATATAGCAGGGGTAAATATGTATTCATACATTGAATTCATGGACATCATGGAAGATAAAGACCCCTATCTTACCTTTTTAGGGATAGATTAGGCCTTCAAAAAATATGCAGTGATTAACCTAAAGAGGGTAACAATGACTTTCGAGGTGGATGGAGTCAGGGTGATTCAACCCTTGGATCCTTATCAAGGCCCCAGGTTCACTAATCCAGTGGTTGATAAAGAAGAACTTGAATTACTGGATTAATTATACCAGTTCGCAACAAGAAAGAGGGAATACTATATCAATCCTACAACGAATGGGTCCATTAGCTGAATAAGTTGTCATAGATTAAAAGTAAGATCATAATTTGCATGGGATGATTAGCATCAATGCGACAATGAGATTCACTCGAGGTGATGTGCAACTATCTGTCGTATCTACTAGGTCAGTATAGAGGTACAAACTTTCCCTATTTTTAATGGTATGCGCTCCGTTATTGATTTTGAGATGAAATTTATTTGAATATTTTGGAGGCACACATGGTACCCTTAATAGATGTTTGCCTTCAAGCGACACTGAAAAGGTGGTGGGGTTTCCATCGCAACCACCTTTGAGGTTGGGAGTTGGTCAAATCTGTGTTGATATGCATATTTGGGTATTCAGAAGACTTCTCACCCAATCTCTTTAAGTACGAAGGATACACCAATCCTCACCAACATATCGAGAACTTTAAGAATAGGTGGGTATTGAAGCCTCGAAAATCGTGCAACGACATGGGGGAAAACCAACCGGTCGGGTATTTGAATATTGTCCCTTATCTGTTTGGATTAGTGGCTCCGACTGAATCTAATGGGACCCTTTTCCCAATAAAAATGTGATAGGATTGATAGGGTGTTGATTACCAAAAAACTAAGTGATAGATGGGGTGGTTTTCAACTAAAATACATATATATTTAACCTATCTATTTATTATCAGGGATTTTACTTATACTTATGTGATCTACGATAATTATCCTTAGTGTATGATAATGAAGATTAATCAAACACTAATAGAAATGAAAAGCATTTGAAATAATTATTTTGATTAAATAGTTAATCAAAATAATTGATGAACATATATCACATCAAATATCATTCAAACACTTACTCATCTATGTATTAAAGATAAAAGTCATAGTATGTTTAGAAGTGAATGAATACAGAACTACATGAAAAGAGATACATATGACAAACAATATAAAGAGAAATGGCTATCAATTCATGAAGAAATAAATACACAATGATAGAAATACCCAATGCATATAACTCTGCTCATAAAGTAAATAACTCTAGTCAAGTCTTTTTCATTAAGGTGGTTTCCAAAAGTACAAAAGTTAAAGCTTCCAAAATCCTTCTTCACAAAACTTTAGGACTCTAATCCAATCATTCTACTAGGATAAACTTTAAAAGTATATAAGTGCAAGCTTTAAAAGCGTTTCTTTATAAAATCGGGGACCCTTTCTTCAAAGACATGAAAGGGTTTATATAATAAAAATAAAGTAAAAAAATAGATATTACATGAAATTTCTGAGGAGGTTTAAACAACTCTCCTTAAAATAAGTGACATAAATACAAAAATAGAAATTATTGCAATGACGAGCTCCAACATGTAATGGTGTCTACTCTTTCATTCATTGTCTAAGCTCGTAGATATCCACCATTAGCTTGACTTCAGGAGGCTGACCCGTCCTCATACACACTTGTCCTATATATACTGCATCTGAAAGAGTAGGAAGCATGTGCATGGATGAGTCGGCAAGGTAGTGTAGCATTAGCCACTGACTGTGTGGCTTCACCAGATATCTCCAATATACTTCCTAATAAAGTTTTGTTAGTTTTTTAAATGCCTCTTCTCTTGCTCTCGAGGTTTCTTTCCATTTTGTTTCTAGGGCTCTGATATCGGGGAGACTAACAAGTGGGAATTCCTATACCAAATTAGCATTGTGAAAATTATCGTTGATGTTTTCAATGATATTATTTGCAGCATCCGCTGCTTTTGAAACTACTCTTTCTGCCTGCTTTAGTTGAATATCCCAATTAATAAAGAGGATGTCTTTATGAGATTCCTCTATCTTGGGAAGATCTGTTGCTCTACCCTCTAGAGTATCCTGCCATGTTATGTATCCTGAAATATTATCATCAATCTCATTAAAAGTGATCCTCAGATCGGATGCTTGATTCATCAATGAATCACTTGTCTTGCACATTGGATTGATGATAGATAGCTTCTGACAGAATGTCACATGTTGCATTGATAATAAATAATTGAGTTCTAATGCTTCTTTTATAAAATCCTCAACCTTAGGATTATCTTTCAACTGATCCATAGAAAACTGCAACTATTGTATTTGAATATCTTTGGCACTTGTTTTTGCTTGATACTAGAGCTTCAATTTGTCAAAGCTCTATTGTAATTGGGCCATTTGTGCCTTCATTTGATGGTCGACACTCTGTCTCTCTTCTGCCAACTGCTGCTCTAGTTGTTGTATTCTTTCTTCTTTCTCCCTTACCAATTGTTTGACTTCCACTGCCTTGTCAATAGTAGCAGATACATAAGCACCTGCAAACTCTGACAGTTTTTTCAAATTGTCTGAAGGATCCATGGGGGTATCCTTCCATACTACATCCATAGGTTCATTATCAGGAATTATTGTTGATGATTGTTCTGTTTTTCTCCTTTTCCTTTGTATTTTTACCATAGCCCGATGCTTGGGAATGTAAAAGACATTAAGAGGAGGGATTTCCTCCACTCTGAGAATGATTTCAGTTGAAGAGAAGTTCGGCATGATCTCAACTTATTTTGTGGTGACATATTTTTCAGTAGCCCTTCCAACAAGCGAGCTTTTTCCGATGTTTTGGGGTGTGTTGAATGTTGTTTCCATTTCAACATATTTTTCCCCTTGTTGTCCTCTTAGCTGTTGGTCAAATTGTTTCCATGCCTCATCCAGTTGATTTTTTAGAGGGGATTCATCTATATGCACTTTAGTGGAAACATCTTCCTTCAGATTCCTTCTCAGTGTCCTATTATGGACTCTTCTCTAGGCTCTTCTCTAGGATCTTCTGTGAGTTGTGCTCTGAGTTATGCTCTGAGCCTTGCTCTGAATCATGTTCTGAACTTTGTCTCAATTTATACTCTGAAGTTTATTCGGAACCTTGTTCTGATTTCTTCTCTGAATTATGCTCGAAACTATGTTCTAAGCCCTTCTCTGAGTTTTGGTTTGAGCTTTATTCCTCTCGAAAAATTGGCTGAGGGATCTCTAGCAGATCCAAAGGGAATTTCTCTAACTGATCCAAAGGGATCTCTAACAAGATATTCTGGAATTATGGCATATATTTTGGAGCTATAATGATTGAGAAAATATAGGAATGTGTTCCCTGCCATTTAATGCAGATTCCTAGTATTGGGAACCAGATCCACTAATCAAGGGATTATGGTGGGGAAATATTCCTCCTTTCATGGGGAATGATTCGTAATCATTTTGTATAAGTACCAAGTCTAATGTTCCTCTAGGGGTATATTTTCCTTAGTCTTCTTGTGAAGAGAACTCATATTTTGCAGCTCCATTGTCATTTCTTGTAGGGATGTAATTGTATTAATGGAAATAATGAAGATTAGTGCTATGCACAACTTCTAAATATTGGTCTCCTCCATAGGAATCTGAGTTTCATTAGGCTTGGCCATCCCAGGAGCCTCAGAGCTCTTTTGTATCATTTACTTTTCTTCTTTTCATTTCTTATTCACATGCATCTCTTGTTCTTGTCTTTTTCCTATTTCTGCATTTAGTATTAATGATTTCTTTTTGTAGGATTTGTTTAAATGTTTGAAGTAAGTTATTTTTCAAGACCACAAGAATCATTTCATCATTGGAAAAACTTTGGAAGGTCATCGTAATCATTGAGCTACTTGGATTAGTTTGCTTATTCCCAAATCTAGATTTGTGGAAATCCCTTGTGGCAGATAATAGTAAATTTCTGCTATTTTTTAGAGCATGCTAATGAGCTTCAATTGAGTTGATTCCACTTGCATTAGATTAAAAATACATTATAATTAATAACAGAAATGACCCCATTGAATTTTCAATTGATTAGGTTAGGCATTTGATAGATTTATTAGCTCACTACTTCTCGAATTTCTAGATTTTAGACTAGTAATTTTTTGTTATTTTTTAGCATGGGTTAATAGAGGTCTTTTTGAGTGATTCCACTTGGAATGGAAACCTAAGATATCCTATTCAATAAAAAAAATTGTCCCATCCAATTTTTATTTGATTTTCTTGGTCATTCGGTGAATTATAGTTTCCTGTAGTAAATTTGTTGTTTCATGTAGTACTCTTCCAACGTGTATATACTTGCCCAGATTCGCTCAAGAAGTTTGGTTATGATCCCTTAGGGTTGAATCAAGACCCTGATGCTCTAAATAAATTATTAGGGAAGACTAAAGACCACTTAGGACTTGCCTCTTTACCCATGCAAAACATTTCAGCAATTTGGGCTAATGGACATCTTCATGAAATGGATACTACAATGATGATTGCCACATCCAATGAACTCTGTTAATGCATCTAAACTCTTTGAAATGTAATGGTTGAAATTTATTTCATGATATATATTTTATGCAATTAGAATACGTTTGTTTCCTTGTATTTTCTTTCTTGCAATAGGTGAACGTTTCCATTTCGAGCATTTCATTTTTTGCAATTGGTTTAGTATTTGATTTCATTACATGCACTCCATTACATCATGACAGTGAAGGAAGGACACATTGTATGCTACACATATAGTGTCGATACCTCTTAATTTTGTATGAACCTCGGGTTGATAATTGAATTTGGTAACCTTGGGAGTTGCAACATTCTTGTTGCAATACTGAGGCACATCATATGCCTTGAGAAGTTTAAAGGTAGATATAATAAATTACAAAGCAGATAATGACAAGATCATTTAGTCATAAGAGATACTTGCCAGGGCATAGGAGAAACAGGCATAGGTAAATGTAGTTATCCTTTAGATTTTTCCGACTTGCAGAGACATGGACAACCACAAATCAGTTATGGACAAGAGGAAGAGACTAATGGGGCATATGTCATTATGTCTCATGGTGGGAATAGATTGGACAGGGATGACATGGTTAGAGATGGCAGGTTCTTGGATACACCTAATAGGAGAGGTAGTGGATATGGGTTCTACTATATTTATGGTTCAGATAGATATCATGGTCATCATCGTTATCATCCTTATAAGAGGAGTGACAGGGGATATTTTCTAGATGATTTAAAGAAAATCAAGTCACCTATATTTGATGGAGAGTTGAAAAATATAAAAGATGCAAAGGAATGGTTTCTTGGGATGAAGAACTTCTTTGAGTTGCATGATTACATAGAGAACATGAAGGTTGGGATAGTTATTTTCAATCTCAAAGGGAAATCAAACATTTGGTGGGAAGATGTGAAGCGTGTCAAAAACATCAAGACATAGGAGTTGAGTTGGCATGAATTCAAGAGACTCTTCAGGAATAAGTACTTGTCAGAGAGGTACTATGATGGAAAGGACAAGGAGTTCTATGAGTTGAAGATGGGATCGATGATAAATGAGGAGTACACGACTAAGTTCTTAGATTTTTTGAGGTATATTCCGTATCTTAAGGATGAGAAGACAAAATTTCAGAGATTTATGAGTGGATTTCCATTAGCATTTAAGGATCATATTGAGTATGATGAGCCTCAGTCACTTGAAGAAGCCATTGGGAAGTTGAAGCATTGTTATGAGCAATCGAAGTGTAAGACCGAGTCTAAGAAGGGTTGGAAAGGGAATTATAAGACTAAAGTTAAATGGACATTGAAGTAAGAAAGACCTCGGGATGTAGGTGAGAAAGAGAATGTTTCTCTTATAGGAAGTTTAATGCAGTTGAGAAGGCACATGGATTGTAGCATGGAGAGAAAAAGAATAGAGATGAGGGTAGGAGACAGTTGTAGTGTTGGATATGTGGAAAGGAGCATCTCAAGAAATATTTTCCATCATATGAGAGTGGTAGGCTTCATATCTATAGTGCTTAGGAGGCACATATATTTGGGGATATTGGGAAGAGCATTCATCAGATCTATGCAGCATTAGATAACAAGCAGGCAAATCACTAAGCATCTATTATTTAGAAATTCTGACTGTAGATTAACCTGATAATGCAATATAACTAAAGAAAAATACTTTAATCTACTTCTACAATCAATTAGCAGAAGTAGAACAAGCGGAACACATATAACCAGAGAAGAATCAAAGCACATGAAACACAAAAGAATACTCAGGGGAAAGCCTTAGCTAAAAACCCCACTATCTATATTATCATACAAGGTGGAAATATCTCAGAATTACACAAAGCCTTAGCTCCCACTTCTAGCCAGCTCTCAGTACAATCCTCCTAGATGCTCATAGGAAAACAAGGCTTCTCACAAGCCTTCTCCTCTGCCCTCCAAGCCTCCTATTTCCTTGCGCAATTTCTTTGGGTGATCCTCTTGTTACCAAGTGTAACACTGATCACTCACACTGATCTCACACCTTGTAAAACTACGCAATCTTCGAGGAACCTTGTTCCTTCTGCATGGATGAGTTTCCTTTATAGGAAAACTCATGCAACTAATAGTAACTTGTCCTTGACATTTAGCTCAACTGGGTCTTTCTTTTAATAAACATGCATGAGTTTCTTATGAGAGAATCTTCAGTTATCTGGAGTAAACTAGTTGGATGCATGCATGCGTTCACTGACTGAACTCACAATTAGTTCCTCAAACAGTTTGGAACTAATTTAACTGGACTTAACTCAGTAAACTAAGCTAACTAGTTACAACTCAAATATAACTCAATCTTATCTGCTTAATTAATGGATAATCTCCTTAATTTAAGGGATAACTGTTGCATGACTTCACAAAGACTTCTAGCTTGAATTTCTCCAACTAATTAACTCAAGATGAATTAATTAATTATTTTTCAAGCAGTTGGTGAGACTAAATTCGAATTTTAATTCAAGGACAAATTAAAATTGGAATATACTGGATTCTATTTTTATCATTTCTTGTCGCTATTTTTAACACTCCCTCTCAACAAGAAAGGAATTCAACTCGATCCCAATCCTGAACCTTTGGAATGTTATGCATGCAACACTTATCTCTAGTGTTGTTGCTCCAGCAACTCTAGAAACAAAAAAAACATCCAACTTGAATTAGTATGATGCATCTGTCATCAAAGTCTCTGACTGTTATTAGCTAGGTCAACTGAAAACTCTGCGATTTTGCTAACTCAGCCTTTTTGCACTGTTGTCAATCCTTCTCTGCACTCTTCAGTATCTAACTCCTCTAGCCTCTGTCACTTTGATCTCTGACTGCATCAATCCCACTGATTCCTCCCAATACTATGTACTTTTTTCTCCCGTAGCAAGGTACAATCTATGAGATAAAACCTCTCAATGGACCCTACCCAATTTCAGCCTTCTTGGGACTATCACTTCAAATCACCCCACCTCACACCTGGAGGTATGGCTACATGTGATCCCTTTGCCCACTTGGATCGAAATTTCCCCCTACTAGAGGTCTCTGCATGAGTGGATGCCTCCATTCAATCTCCTCTCAGCATCTCCAATTGTGGCTCCTCCACAATTGTATGAGACTTCTTCTGGGACTGCATGTTGAGAGGTAATTTACTCTCCCTCTCAACCACCAAGTCTCTAACATTTGCCTTTCTCCTCAAGGCTTTGCATGCATCTTGAACCTCAAGAGCATACAGGTTCTTAACTCGTGAACCGATTTGTTTCACCTGTCTCGTGGTGATGTGTCTAAGGAAAACCTTTCCCTTACTGAAGACATCATTGTAGCCTTTTTCCTCCAACATCGTGATTGATACCAAATTCTTCTTCAGTCCAGGCACATACTTCACATCTGTCAAGGTGATAAGAGCTCCATGCTCCCTCTAAAAAGCAACCATGCCCACTCCTGAAACACTATACCTTTCATTGTCACCCATCTCTATGTGCATCTTGAGGTCTTTCTCCTTCAAGGTATTGAATAAACTTTTATCACCGGTCATGTGGAATGAGGCTCCACTGTCAAGAAACCAGCCACAACCCATCATCAATGACACCATGCATTTGATGAGGGTGAATTCCATTTCGAACTGAGAGGCTAATGCCTCACCTTCCGATCCTTTCGAGGATCCTTTCTTGGACTTCTTCGATGGGCAATTAGTCGCATAATGACCCATCTCGTGACAATTAAATCATCTCACTTTAGACTTGTCAACCTTCTTCCCTTCGTGAGAACAATTCGATTTGGAATGAGATGCCTTCCCCTCCCCTTTCCTTGCCTTACTTGCTAAGGCCAAATTTTCTTCATCATCCTTGGATGAAAATCCATCTCATGTGCTCCTCCTGATCTCCTCCTGCATGAGATCTGACCACAGTCATTCCCAATCTGGCAGTTTTTCCCTTCCATTCACAGAGTCATGGTAGCTATTCCAGCTCTTTGGAAGGCCAAGGAGAGCGAGGCTCACCATATCATCATCGACAGTAGTTATTCCCACACTGTTAAGCTCATCTCTATAAGTGGTGAGCTTGTTCAGATATTTGGAAATAGTATCGTCGTTCTCCATCTTGATTCTTCGAAGCTTGTCCTTGAGCACCAATTTCCTCTGGTTGCTATTGTTCTGGTAGAGGTCCTTTAGTGTCTTCAACATTGAATATGGAGTATCCTTCCCATGGAGACTCGAGACAATATGGTCTCAAACTCCCTCAAGGATGATCCGTCTCGCCCTCACCACACACTTCTTCCATTCAACCAACTCTTGTGCATTAGTTGAACCTGTATTTTGGATTTCTTGATCAATGAAATCCTTCAAGTCATTGTTTTCTAATACATCCTGCATGCAATTTTTCCATGTTATGAAATTTGAGATTCCTTCCAAGGCATACTCGAGTCTCAAGCCATAAAACACCATTTACCAACCTTGAAGTATGAGATGAATTCGATTTGCACATGCAACCTCGAACTTTAAACTTCGAATTCTCTTCTTCGTATATTGTTCACAGGTCCAATAAACTCAGCTCTGATACTCAGCACATGAAACACAAAAGAATACTCAGGGGAAAGCCTTAGCTAAAAACCCCACTATCTATATTATCATACAAGGTGGAAATATCTCAGAATTACACAAAGCCTTAGCTCCCACTTCTAGCCAGCTCTCAGTACAATCCTCCTGGATGCTCATAGGAAAACAAGGCTTCTCACAAACCTTCTCCTCTGCCCTCCAAGCCTCCTATTTCCTTGCGCAGTCTCTCTGGGTGATCCTCCTACTACCAAGTGTAACACTGATCTCACACCCTGTAAAACTGCGCAATCCTCAAGGAACCTTGTTCCTTTTGCATGGATGAGTTTCCTTTATACGAAAAATCATGCAACTGAGAGTATCCTGTCCTTGACATTTACCTCAACTGGGTCTTTCTCTGAATAGACATGCATGAGTTTCTTATGAGAGAATGTTCAATTATCTGGAGTACACTAGTTGGATGCATGCATGCATTAATTGACTGAACTCACAATTAGTTCCTCAAACAATTTGGAACTAATTTAACGGACTTAACTCAGTAAACTGAGCTAACTAATTACAACTCAAATATAACTCAATCTTCTCTCCTTAATTAAGGGATAATCTCCTTAATTTAAGGGATAATTGTTGCATGACTTCACAAAGACTTCTAGCTTGAATTTCTCCAACTAATTAACTCAAGATGAATTAATTAATTATTTTTCAAGCAGCTGGTGGGACTAAATTCAAATTTTAATTCACAATTTTAACTCAAGGACAAATTAGAATTGGAATATACTGGATTCTATTTTTATCATTTCTTGTAGCTATTTTTAACATATTATTGAGATGGAAGGTAAGCTTTGTGATAAAGTTATTTATATTTTGATTGATCCTGGATCTAATTATAGTTATGTTAGCCTTGACCTGGTGGATGTGTGGCTAGAGAAAAGAAGTGCATGCAGAGTCTTGGTTGGTGCAGTTAGCTATAGGTACTAAGAAAAGTGTTCATCATTGGATAAGAGCTTGTGCATTTGAGCTTAATGGTATGCCTACATTAGTGCATCTTAATGTACTTCTGTTGGGTTAATACAATATTCTTATGGGTATGGATTGGTTGCACCTTCGCAGGACTAAGTGTTGAAAATGCAACAAGATGATGGAGCTTAGTGGAAAGGAGTCGCCTTCACTAAGTGGGCCCGTAGGCTATTTTTGGCGCAAAGTCTATTTTTAGACTATGTATATTTTTAGACATATATATCATGGTCTATGAGTTGCAGGATAGTGTTTATGGATGATTGGTCATGTTGGGAAAAATAGATGGACTTCTATTTTTGGTTCACAGCAGAGTGATCAGAGTCTATTTTTAGACTGCCAAGCTAAAAATAGAAAAAGTCAAATATTATTAGCCCTTAGTAATATTTGGACTCTAAACATTATCTTATTCTCTTGGAGCACTTCAATTTGAGCTACAAATGTGGCACATGTAGCTGTCAGAAGGAAATACGCTTTTCTTATGTGTTAGTTGAGCTATTGTATGGAGGACTTCAGTTAGAACTCATGCATGTGAGTTCTGTGGAGTTGGATGTGGAGTTGATGGAGTTGTGTTCAGTTTGACTTTGTTAAACTAGTTGTAATTAGTCTAACTGAAAATAGACTAGTGATGAGTGATGTGATTTAATTGATTAAATTAATTCACTAATTATTAACTCATAATGCAACTAAAGAATACATCAATTAACTCAGTGCATGTACAGTTTAGTGGAGACAGGTGTTAGAGGTTGAGATTGCTATCAGTTGTGCATGAGATCTTGCACAAGCAATGTATTGAGTATGACCAAGAGGATTGCACAACATATGCCCAGTAGAATAGCCTGTGCTCACGTGATTTCCAGTGTCAGTGATTTTCACAAGGTAAATAGGAGTTTGGATCAGCCATTCAGCATTCATTCTCTTGCAGGATTGTGCAGTGGAGGCAGGCAAGCAGCGGAGGAGATTTGGAGATCAGGTCTGAGCTATATTGTGTGTAACAGGTGGAGATAGTGCTGGATACTTGTGAGGAGTATTGTACTATGTATTGTTACATGTTCTCAATCATTAATATACAGATAGTGTGGGGTTTTCAGCTGTAAGATTTCCCCGGGATACATATTATGTTAATGTGTGCATGCTATTGATGTTTCATTGTTATTGATGCTGCTAAATTGATGATCAATGTAGAGGAGCTTATGTATATGCATGTATTCCGCAATAGTGTATAATCAGGATAATCTCTGTGAATAAGTGTCATATTATTCAAAATTGCTACACTAAGGTGGATTATTATGAGAAGGCTATTGAGTGTTTGGATGATGATGGAGAGAAGAGAATCTTTCAAGGTAAGAAGAAGCCTACATCAGTTAGAATGTTTACAACTATGTAGGAAAAATGCAGTAGTAGGAAAGGATGTGTACCATGATAAAGGTAAGGAGGTTGAGGATGTTGAAGTCTTGAAGAGATATCCAGTTTTATAGCAGTTTCACGATTATTTCCAACATATACTTTAGAGTTACCACCTCACAGGAAAGTGGGCATTTTTGTTTAGTTGGTACCAGGGGTAGCACCAACATCAAAGGCACCTTACAAGATGAGTACTCCCGAGCTAGTGGAGTTGAAGTTGAAGTTGAAGTTGAAGGAAATTCTTGACAAGGGATACATTAGACCAAGTGTGTCCCTGTGTTGTTTGTGAAGAAGAAGAATGGTACTCTCAGGTTGTGCATTGATTACAGGCAGTTGAACAAGGTAAAAATCAAGAATAGGTATTCGTTGTCGAGGATAAATGACTTGTTTGATCAGTTGAAGGAAGAAACAATGTTCTTAAAATTTGATTAGAGGTTAGGATATCATTAGGTACGCATCAAAGAAGAGGAAATCTACAACATTTATTTTTGGATGAGGTATGGGCATTATGATTTTGTTTTGGTTCCTTTTCGTTTGATTAATGCTCTAGCTACTTTCATGTGTTTGATGAATAGTGTGCTTTATCCTTATTTGGACAAGTTTGTGATTGTATTAATCACGATATATTGATATATTATAAGAATGAGGAAGAACATGATGAACATTTAGAAGCAGTATTGTGATTTCTAAGAAAGCATCAATTGTATGCAAATCTTAGTAAGTGCAGTTTCTTTTAGAGAAAGGTACATTACTTGGGGCATGTGGTTTCCAACGAAGGCATAGCAATGGATATGGATAAGATAAGAGCTATCATGGAATGGGTATATCCTAGGAATGTGGATGTTGTTAGATCATTCATGGGGTTAGCAGGTTATTATAGGAGGTTTATCAGGAATTTCTCATGGATTTCCTATCCTAAGACATCATTGCAGAGAAAGGGAAATAAATTTGAATGAACAGAGGAATGTGCAACTAGTTGTGAGCAGTTGAAGCAGTTGCTTACAAATGCTCTAGCTTTAAAGATTACAAATCCATACAAAGAGTTCGTGGTGTGTAAAAATTCTTACAAGAGAATACTTGGTGGAATATTGATGCAAATGGGCCAAGTGGTATGCTACTAGTAAAGGAAATTGAATGAGCACAATCAAAACTATGTCACACATGATCTTGAGTTGGCAGAGATTATTCATGCATTGAAGATGTGGAGGAAATATATTCTTGGGATAAGATACATGTTTGACCAACCTAATATGAATGTCATGCAAGCTAGATGGTTGGCTAAACTCAGTTAGTTTGACTTCAAGATTAGGTACATTAAGGGTAAAGAGAACATGGTTGTAGATGCTATTAACAGAAGTGTACAAATGAATGATATAGCAACTATGAGTTCATATGGGATAGATTTATAGGATCGGATCTTACAGGAAGGACATCAGGATGACAAGTACAGGGAGCTTAAACATAGGCTACAATAGCAGGGTATAAGTGAACAAGATGTGGATTATCATCTCACATTAGATGGTTTGGTGATATTTAAGGATGGGATCTATGTTCTAGACAACAATGAGCTCAACAAGATTATCATTAGGGAATTTCATGTCAAGTCGTATTCAAGTCACTTGGGATAACATAAGACTCTACCAACTATGAAGAAATTCTACTATTGGTCGAATCTGAAGAAAGAGGTAGCTAAGTTCGTCGTAAGGTGTTTGGATTAACAGTAGGTAAAATCAGAGTGAAAATATCCAGGTGGTTTACTGTAACTGATTTCAATTCTAGAATGGAATGGGAGGTTATTTCCATGGTCTTCATAACATGTTTTCTGAGGATATCTAGACAACATGATTCCATCATGGTTGTGGTTGACAGGTTGACTAAGGTATCTCACTTCATTCCAGTGAAGTCTACTCATTCATCTAGCAAGGTAGCTCAAGTCTTCGTCATGGAGATAGTGAGATTACATGGTATTCCTAGGAATATTGTGTCAAACACAAATGCCAAATTCACTTCCAAGTTTTGGAAATAGTTATTTATAGGATTCTTTATAGAGTTGGCCTTTAGTACAATGTATCATCTGTAGACAAATGGACAGACAAAGAGGGTCAACAGGATTCTAGAAGACATGTTGAGAATGTATGTTATGCACCAACAGAGGAGATGGGAGGAGTATCTTCCACTTTTTTAGTTTTCTTTCAATAATGGGCATCATGAGTCACCGAGGATGAGTCCGTTTGAGGCACTTTATGGGCAGAGTTGTAACACTCCCAAACTAGAGTGATATAGTGAACAAGGTATTGACTGGACCAAATATGTTGGTAGAGATGGAACAAGAAATGTAGGTTATGAAGAATAATTTAAAGGAAACACATGATAGACAAAAGAGTTATGCAAATCAACACAAGTAATTTAAGGAGTTTTAGGTTGGGTAACATGCGTACTTTCGCATCAATCCCAAGAAGAGATCCTTGAGGATTGGGTCATGTTCCAAGTTGGCACCTTAGTATTGCAGGCCTTTTGAGATTCTTGAGAGCATTAGACCATAAGCCTACAGACTTGCACTACCTCTGACAGTTAAATTCCATGATGTTTTCAATGTTTCATTAATTAAAAGGTATGTGAAAGATGTTAATCATGTGATTGGATAGTCTATATTGCAGGTGGAGCCAGAAGGAGAATTCTAGTCAAAACTTCAATGAATTTTGCAATGAAATATGCTCATGCTCCATAATCAAGCAATCAAGCAAGTTAAAGTGCAATGGAAGCACTTTGGTCCCGATGATTCTAGATGGGAGATGGCTAATCAGATCTGCCCTATGTATCATTCACTGTTTACTTGTTGATTTAAGGAGTTTTGTTATATGTACATATTCATGTATGGTTTTTATTATAAATACCACAATGAGTTGTGTTGTAAATCTCCAATAAGCAGTATGGTTGTCATGTTGTCATGTTGTCATGTTGGTTTTTCTTTTCAATAGGTTATTCATTGAAAATACTGCATCAAGCTAAGTTATAAAGCTCCATAAGTAGTATGTTTTGGTTTTCAATAGTTTTTCTATTTATAGGTGTCATAGAACACCGAGGACGATGTTCCCCTAAGGGGGAGGGGTTTGTAATAGCCCCGAGTTAAAAGTTCATGTAATAAAGTTAATAAAGGAAAAATAAGACCAAGGTCATGAGACACGTATTCCAAACTTAATGCTGGGAAAAGCATCCTAATGGGTGTTCATTTCAGTATATTATAGCTAAGTAAATCGAAAAAGGCATTAGAAAAGTAAAAGAGGCATTAATTGGCATTTGATTTATAAAAATAAAGGAAAAATAGGAAAAAAGGGAGATGGAAGGTCACAATTTTGCATGAGAGGAAAATTGAAGGAGAAATAGAGGAAATTGAAGAAACTAGAGGCCTCATTAATAAAAATTCTTCTAAGGATCAGTTCATAACCTTTTGTCAGTTTTATCTTAGAGCTCTCTCTAATTTCTCATACTCTTGCACACTTAGAGCATTCTTGGAGCACTCTAGCACTAGAGAAAGGAAAGCAAAGGAAGGGAAAAAAAAGCAATGGAAAGTAAGGGACAAGTAAGGAAAAGGATCAAGCAGCTTCACGAGGAATACTTCCAAGTAACAAGTTTCATGTGTTTTTTCCTAGCTGGTTTGTGAATGCATGGTACATGCATGTATGTATTTGGTTCTCTTGTTGTCATTGGCATGGGGTTTTCTAGGTGTGATAGTGGTTTTAGCCTTGCCTTGCCATTTCTGGATAGCCATTGTGTGATGAGGTTATGTTATTCAGTTGATCTTTGGATTGCGAGATGGTTTTGGAACCAGGTGAGGTGGTCTACGTAAAATTCCCAAGGGCATAGGAATCCCTTGACCGGTTTTGGCCGGATTCCGATGAATCCTGAGGTTGGAGATGAGAAAATTCCTCAAGATATTGGTGAAGAAACTCTAAGGCACCCTATCTTATTTTGGGCCTAGTGATCCCTTGAAATGTTTTGGCAGGATTGCGGTAAAGCATGAGGGTGGAGGTGGCTTAATATTTGGGAAGCCCTAGTTATTATGTTCTTGTTTTGGGCCTAGTAATGCTTTGATTGATTTTGGTAGGACTGCGATAAATCTTGGTTATTTATGTTATTCTTTTGGGCCTAGTAATCCCTTGGCCAGTTTTTGGCGAGATTGCGATAAATCTAAGGGTGGAGGTGTTTTAATCCTGGAAAACCCTGGTTTTCTTGGTCTTGAGTCCCACATTCATGCTTGTAATATGGCACGGGGATGATTAGATGAAAGAAATATTTGGTTCAACTAAATCTATGGTTGGGTGATATGTGGAAATCCCTGACTTGGTTGGCTTTTTCATATGCTATTAAGAGCTCTTTTCTTCTTGTATTCATGAGTATTTTTAGCATGTTATTATGTGTCTTTGATGGTTGTTATATCATGGTTATTATTTTGGTTATATGTTGATTATAACCATGGTTTCATAACAGGTTCTAGCTATGGCTCTTGATATGTTTGATTTGTTTATGAATGGTTAATGAATGCATGAGTTAATAGATTTTATTGCATCTATTATGAGAGGGAATTAAGCATTCTTTATGTTTCTTATATAATTTTTAGATCCCTATGTTCACATATGCATTCATGACCTACAAATTAGATGTTATCAATATGTTTGACGAAATGCCTCTCATGTTCTAGGTAGTCTAGGTCAAGTTGTGCCTGCAAATTTGTATTTCTAGTATTTTTGGCATGCCATTATTGATTCTGAGAAGTTACAAGAATTTACAGGAAGTGGTCTGAATGTTGACCTGGAATTTAGGCTCAGAATCTGAGACTGTATGCTCCTAAATGGAAAGTTTGTGTTGCAACCGCATGGATGTAGGCTTGTGCATGCATTTGGAGGCTTCTAACCACATGGAGGCCTTGTTGTGGGTGTGGTTGAGGGCCCAGGGCAGAGGATGGGTCCAACTAGGGTTTGGCCACCTGGAATGGTTTCTCAACACATGAGTGTCCTGTAGGCCCTGTAGGATGTTGTGAAAGGTCAGTTTGTTGTTAGTATTCGACCCCACTTCCTTAAAGGGACCTAGGATGTTGGGTCATGTCATAGTACCTCTCTATATCATGTTTACCTTGGGAAGCCGGTGAAATTGGTTAATTGTGGGAGGGGTGGGTTACACCCAACAACACTAAAAAATGTATTCTTTCAACCTAAGAATTTTATTCTACATGATATTTTCCTCAATTGACACCTATTGGTAGCCTAACATTATTTCAATATTACTAAAATACTTGTCACCATTGATTTGATTAACAATTTTTTATTCCAGGGATTGGTTATTGATTCCTCACTATGAATATTTTTTAATATTTGTAATCAATAAAAAAAAATCCATATTCCGTGCCTATTTTTGAATTAACATAAGTAGGCTACTATAAGGTGAGGTATGTAGTCAAAGTTTCTCCATTAAGATGCGCTCTTGAATTTTTAATATGATTTATTTGTCCTCTATAAGAGAACATTTGTATATTTGGCCACAATAGTTATCAAATCAATTGAGTGCTTAAATTAATAGTGTTTTAGCGCCCCTATAGGTAAAGTGAAGATATCTCTTTATTCTTCCACTATTCTCTTGACCCACTTCTAGATTATAAAGAGACTTTATGCCAAGGTCATGCAAGTTGTAGTGACATTCCACTCCCTTTTAAATTGAATCATGAGAGGATAATTTTATCATTTCTAGTGTTTGGAGTCCACCATTTAATGAGATCAAGGAAAATATGTTAATTGGGACTCCCACTAGAGCTATATGGAGATGGCCTCATAAGGTAACAATGATTCTATGGGACGTAGACTCATAACAAGAATAAAATCTCCATATATAGGCTTTCCTTGAAAGAACATCCCAAGAAACAAGCCAGGGGACAATATAAAATATCTCACCTTTGAGGGGAATGATGTTGTATGGTAGAAAACATTGTTGATTAATGTAGATGCCTCACCTCTCTTCTAGGAAAATAATATTGTATGGTTAGAGGCATGGAATTGTTACTAATTTTAATCCATTGATGACCTTAGTTGTGATTAGGTTCATTCAACTACCACCACTAACATTCAAATTCATCAAATTCTTCTTAACACATATATTTGAATGGAAGGGATGCTCCCCTTTCCTGGACATATTTGGTTCTTCTGGTTGGATCTATTGTAGTTCAAGGTTTTGGGCCAATGATATTATCTCCCTTATCTGGCTCCAAAATAGTCTAATTGAGTATAAATTTTAATGGACTTCATCTTAGCTAGTAATGAACATTTCAAGCAACATTCATGGATGCCATGGGATTTAAACATAGTTATTGATTTGATGAGAATTAAAACCTCAAAATGAGTACTTTATCCCTCCAAAGCCATCTTTTAGTTGAATGAAAACCAAAATAAATCTCCAAATAAGAAAGTATCTCCAATAGTAGCACCATTGTTTTTCATGGTTAAAATTACAGCCTTTTTCAACCATGGCCTCAACATCCTTACATGTTGCTAAACAAAACCTTAAAAATAAATTGAATAATTAAAAGGTGGTGTAAGAAACAATGCCATTCCTTGGGTAGGAGGACAATCACAACATAGTCATAATTACCATATCAACTGATACTATTAAAACTAAATATGAAAATCAACCCCCAAATTGAAGGATGGTGTTATGAGTAACAAAACTACTCTATTTTTCATATTTTGAATTGCAACAAATGTTATTGTGACGACACTCCTAAAGTCAACAACAAATCAAGAAAATGTCTCAAAATAGACTAAAAAGACATTGCAATTGTCAACAAAAATATTAAAATGCTAAAATAAATGAGAAAAGGAATTAATTTTAAAAGAATACGAGAAAAGAAAAGAAAAAGTGATTAAAAACTATTTTTTTCCAAAAATATACAAAACATATATTATGACTTCTTTTCCAATCTAATAATAAAATATAAGATTATAAACAAAGGCATTTAAAAAATATAAAATAAAATACACACTTTAGTTTTTTTAATTAATGATAAAATGAAAAAGTATTAAAAAAACACTTTTGAAACCCATAAAATGAAAATAAATCAATACAATTAAATAAAACATAAAACATAAAATTTTTAATTTTTAAAATAAAACATAAAATTATTACATTTTTTAACAAATCAAATGTGAAAAATAAACATATAAAAATATTAAAATGAAATATTTTAAAAATATTAGAAAATCATATTTGCAAGCAAACAAACAAAAAATTAAAAATAAAGAGCAACCATTTTTGTTTTTAAATTAATTAACATTAAAGGTTGGTGTTGTATGGGGGCATGGCCTAACTACCATAAGTGCACCCAATCCTCCTAACTTTCATTTTCTCATAGACTTGAGCTTACTCGGAATGTTGAGTAGTCACTTAATGGAATGGTTGAAAAGAAAATGATTGAGGAAAGTATTATTCTTTTAGATTTAGAGATTGATTTTAATGTTTTTTTCTCAAAAATTTGTGAGGATATTACAAACATGGTTGCAAAAAGGGTCTAATATTAAATTCCATATAAAGCTTACTATAAGTATTTTCACTTTAGAAAAGAGAGGATAAAAGTAGTTTCTAAATGCAATGTATTGAAAATAAAGATATGGAGTGTTCTTGTCAAGGTGGTAACTATTACTTTTTTGGAACTTATGTCACTTTCTAGTGTTCTTCAACTTTCAATTACCTCTTTTTTCATCTTGCTTGTAATATTTGTCTTGGCATTAGATATCATTTTTCCATCCTTTACTCAGGGAGATATGTTTTCCCTTAGCATGCTTATACTATATGAATTCACGGAGTCAAACTCCAACTTTTTCCTCTACTTAAAATTTCCTAGTAGGCGACTCCTAATGAGGAAATTTCCAAGAACTCCACATTTGTTTGAATGTACCTATGCAAGCCATTTTGTTATCTTGCAACCAATTTGAATGAAAATCACACATACTCAATGTTGAGTGCAAGGCATGGAAGGTAATGTTGTACTCCAACAACATTTGGTCTCTTTTCTTGTGTAGAGTAGTCCACCTTACGTATTTGTCATCATAATTTCTAAAGGGTGAAATTCCTTCTTAAGGGCCTCCAAAAAGTAGTTAAAGTGGTGTTTTTCATAAATTTTATCAACTCCTCATTAGCATGCTTCTTCTAGTAACAATTCCAAGAATGTTTGACCTTTTTGACATTGATTTTTCTAGAGTAATAATCCTCAGGAATATTTAATCGGTTATCCAAAACATCCACATATAATTTGCTACAAATAGATTATTTTCAATGATCAATTATTTCTAGAATGGTTTTGTACTTCTCAAATCATTATTGATTGAAAGCATCCCCACCACTCTTAATAGTGATTGAATGATTTGGGGAAAATCATCCATCATCTTGATCCTATATTGTAAAATGGATTCCTTGGTCAATAGTTTGATAATATTGCTTGTTATAACATCTTTATTTTCTTCTCCCATAATAGGTTGCTTGGGCCAATAGGATTAGTCTTCCGCAGGGCTAGTTAATTCAAAATGAAACTCCCTATACCCTAACCTAATTAGTTCCATCTATGGATAGACAATAAAGATTTGATTGGTCATATACCAATAATCCAAAAATACGCAAAGAACAAAATGAAGGTATAAATATAAATGTAAAGATATAAAGATATTTTAGAGAGTAAAATAATATAGTAACTCCAAATTTTTTATATAAATTAGAGAAAGGTTGTAATGAGTAGAATAATACAAACCATTTAGAATGGTGACAACTTGTCTTTGAAAGGAAATATGTTGAACACTCTCATTTGCAAGAAGATATTACAAGAGGTATGAATGGTTTGTTAACATAATGTATGATCCCCTAGGATGCAAAAATACAAAAGAACCAAAAACCTATGAAATGATTTGCCAAAAGAAAGGTGGGCCTTTGAGGAGGTTGGTTGGCACATAAAACATTTTGGTGGTGTAACATTTTCTATAAACTCCATTTAAAGTGTTTTTTTTGCATTATTGAAAAGTTAATCCATGCTCAACAAGTTTAATAAAACTCATAATCAAATATTGGTAACGTAGGTCAAATGCCAAAAATGAAAGGGAAATACCCAAAAAAGTGATGAAATTTTAGGCCTTATAATTTGTAGCAAAACTACACACATTTCAAACCATTTTGAATCAATGGAACAAGTCAATAGTGACCCTCCTATTTAAATTATTATAGCATTCATGGTATATGCTATTTTTTATATTGATATATTCATACTTTGAGTTCTTAAATTCATTATAAAAACACGATATGTGTTGTATTTTAAGTAGAAATCTTTCTTAATTTTGAAAAAAGTGACATATATTCCTTAATCTAATCTTATATTTGATGTTAAATCTAACCTACAACATAAAACACTAACTCATAATCATAATCATAATATATATATATATATAAAAGGAGAAGGGGTATAGGGAACGGAGGAAGGGAAGCGAAGGATGTGATGACAAGGTTTCTGTTGGCTGTGTTTTTTCCTCCTTCGGCCAATCTAATCCACCTCATGTGTCATCGCCGGGGCCGATCTCATTGCTTACGGATACGGATCTGATACAGGATTTCTTGATGGGCTCGAAAACTGGTACCGACCTCCTGTGCGGGGATGGAGTCTACAAGTTGGGATGCTCGCCAGATACCATCATCAGTCTGTGAAGATAGAACTCTTGCTCTTCCCAGATATCTGCAAGGACGTGAAGGAAACGAGGGACGCCGCAACCATGAACTGGGCCTGGATCTCTACAGAATTATGGTGGCCCTAGCATAGATCTCACATTGCTGCCAGCTCATAGTCATAAAAGTATTTCAGTCAGATATGAAGACAAAACCTCGGATCTAGTAGTAGCTCGTCCACCCATAATGATTCTCTTCATTGATCCGTGGTTACAGAGACTAGATCTGGATAATCACTATCCCCTGAGCGTATACAAATGCCAAAATGGAGAAGATGAATTCAGATACGAAGACAAAACCCGGATCTAGTAGCAGCTCGTCCACCCATAATGATTCTCTTCATTGATCCGTGGTTACAGAGACTAGATCTGGATAATCACTATCCCCTCAGCAAATACAAATGCTAAAATGGAGAAGTTGAACTAGATCTGGGGAGTCTGTTTCGCTTCTCGCTAGATCAGATCTCCGCCCATCGCAGTTGGTTGTTTTGCTGATCAGGCCATCGCCTACTTGTCCCGTATATAGATCTAATCAATCGAAACTTGAAGATATACAACAGTTCATGTTTCCCTTGGAAAAACAGTGGACCAAAACTTTTACCTTGGGATCTCGTGATACCTATGAAAAAAGGACTTTTGGCGAAGAAAATTACACCAGACCAACTTCATTTACTCAAGGAAGGTTCTTCTATGGAAGTTCTAGGACTACAGTACGCAATCCACTGTGGGACGTCTGATACAAACCCGGAAATTAGGAATACACACACAGTAGATCTGGATCTGATCCAAATATTTACAAAAATTTGCAAGGGGAGACTATTTTCCATAGATCTGGAATGGGATTCGGATTCAAGACCTAAAGTGCAAGATTCAAAAACAGTTGGGTATATCAACAAGTATGCAAAACTTGATTCATGCAAGGAAAATACTGCAGGAGAATCTCACGCTACAGGGCTATGGCATTACTACTGATTTGACCATCATTCTCAACTTGAGATTGCGAGGAGGATGCCATGGTACCATATCAAAGGGCACAAGCTCTTTCAAGGATGCAGTCAATGGAAAGGGAGAATCCCAAACCAAACCAGCGTCACTTCCAAATCTACCTAGACCCTATATCGTGGAGCAGAAATCACAGATTCCATATTCCCTCTGCAGTCATATGTAGATTTAACGGAATTTGGCCTAAATCAGACGCGCTACATCAATGGATTTTTTCTACCTAGACACCAAATTGTGATATTCATCTATGTTCCAAGGGGTTTTTTATTGTCAGATTTGAAACAATAAAGGATAAAGAATATGTCCTAAATGAGGGACTATGCTTTTGGGGAAATGCAGGGCTCTTCATGACACCTTGGTTCCCAAAATTTAATGCTACCACCATGGTGGTATCCAAAATGCCTATATGGGTCAAGATACATAATCTACCACTACATTTTTGGCACCACAAAGTATTAGAAGGAATTAGCAACTCCCTCGGGAATTTTCTTAAAACTAATGTGGATTGACTTTCAAAATGCATTTTTACCTTTGTCGGAATCTACGTTGAAGTAGATCTTAGCCAAGGTTTACCTAACCACATTTTGTTGGTTCACAACAGTATTCAGTGGACACAACCACTAGCCTATGAAAATACGGCATTCCACTGTCGTGGATGTCTACAAATAGGTCACCTTCAAAGTGCATGCCCACAAGCTAAAAAAAAACCCAAAAGAACTAAGAAACAATCGCAAAAGCAAAAAGGATGGCGAACTCCCAGAAAATACCACAAACAACAATAAACAGAATGCTTAGAACTTCTCACAGAAGGTTGAGAACGAGCACAACTCTGCATTACTTCTGAGGTCTACCATCCCATAGCAGTAGAGGGAGCAACACACCCATGGGAAAGAGGTAAGTGGCAACAAACACCCGTGGGAAAAAGGTAAGTGGCAATGGTAACAAACGACTACATGGATCTCTGATTCTGACAAAGAACTCCCAATAACTACAAAAGAAAATCAAATGTCTATTATAACATCCACACCCACTTTTACCCTTCAACTAAATTTTAATATAAATTTTAGCTTTCTTTAAAATTATTATAATACTATTTTATACCATATTATTTTTAAAAAATTTAACTAAATATAAACATACGTAATTTAATCCACCATACTATTTTTAGATTTTATGCTATAATAATAGGTTAGTATAAATTTCCCCAAATACAAATTTATAGTATTTAAGAATAATACAAGTTTATGTGTGTACATATTTGACGAGAGCCTCGAGATCAAAATGGCTATTTGACATTTTTTTGTTTAGAATGGATATCTTGATGAATTGAAAGCAGAGTTGCAGGTGACTGTTTAATTTTTCATCCACGAGCTTTATGTATTAGCTTTCAGTAGATCTTCTATTCTTTAAGTTTAAAAAATTAAAATCTTTTGCTAGCTACATTGTTTAGCTTTCCCTCTGTTTCTTGCTTGTTTTCCTTTCCACCATGTTAATGGCAAATGATCAGTAGCTTATTTTTGTTTTACTGAAACTTCTCTCTTGAGTCGCACTGTTTCTTGCTTGTTTTCCTTTCCACCATGTTAATGGAAAATGATCAGTAGCTTATTTTTGTTTTACTGAAACTTCTCTCTTGAGTCGCAGTGCGAGGATGAAGACCTAAATATTTATGTCTGGACGTGTGAGACATGTCTATGAACATATTAATATTTTCTAAGCTTTTGTACTCATTTTATAGTTGTTCAGAGTTTGCTAGTTTTGTGTGGCATCCTTACCAATGCTTTTGTGTGGCATCCTTACCAATTCCTAGCATGATATGTCTATCAACATATTAATATCTTCCAGTGAGCATTTGTACTGATATTCTAGTTGTTCAGAGTTAGCCAGGTTTGGTTGGCATCTTTAACAATGCTTAGCATCACCTGCACTTCTCCTAATGATGAACTAATTTCGTCACCTTAGTATTAAAAATGACAACTATGAGGCTTAGCTAGCCCACTACATGGTGTATTGATTTCCATGGTAGCAAATGGTTATGCTCACCTCTCGTTTATATTATTTTTTCCTCATTTGATGATTGATATTTTCTCATTCTAAGAATGTTTGAGCATTGTAGACGATATTTACAAGAGACAAGATCTTCTAATCCCTGTGAGTCTATTTCAATCCTTTGTGAGTCTTCACACATAATTGATCTCGCTTATGCACCATTTCCAAACTCCTTAATTTTGTGTGGACAACTTAAATTTGGGAGTGTTTGAATTGTTATTTTGATGATGGAAAAAGATTGAGCACCATCCAGAACTCTTAAAACTGCTATAGCCCAAGGTTCCAGAAATTTCTGCCAAATTATCTCAAAATCCTATCAAAATTTCAAAATTTCTAGTTTTCTAAATAAAATTGTGGTATTTTAAAGTGAGCTATAATTTTTTCTATGTTATATATGGAAATTAATATATATATATATATATATATATATATATAAACTTAAAAATCATATATATATATATATATATATATATAATTATGATTAGTATCAAATGGTTTAAAATGTAATTAGAATATAAAAACAAATGCTAGTAATTATTAATTTTAAATAATAATAATAATAATAACTTTATTGATAATTTTAAATTTATATATATCTAATTATATAAAATTTATATTTATATTTAAATATATATAAAAATATATATATCTAATTTTAAGGTCATTGCTAAGCTAGATATTAAATTGGTGTATGAAACTCTTTGTTTGTGGGACAAGGGACTCACCATTTCATTGCTAAGTCAACCAAGGTATATATACTTTACCCTTTTGATTTTGAACCCGTGACATGTGATCTTTTAAGAGGAAACACATGCTCTTAACCATTAGGCCATATATATATATATATATATATATATATATATATATATATATATATATATATATATATATAGCTAATATAATATTAAAATCATTCGTAGGGTCTTTTAAGAGGAAACAAATGCTCTTAACCATTAGGCCCTATATATATATATATATATATATATATATATATATATATATAATATTAAATCATTCATAGGGTCTTGAATAGACGGTAAACTCCTTGACGTGAAGTTACTAGTTCAATTCCTTTCCCAAATATGCATGATATATTGGACATGATGAAAATATAATCTTCTCAAACTTACAAAAAAAACATAATATAAAAATTTAACAGATTAAAAACTTAATAAACTTTATATTACATTTATTCTTATTTATTTTTTATACAATTATTTACTTGAATTATGATAAGCAATCATTATTATCATCAATTTAGAATTTTTATTTTTATTTTTAAATTCAAAATTAATTGAAAATAATAATAATAATAATAATATAACTTACCTTCAAAAATATTACATTAACATGGCAGAACAAAGACTGGTAAACGCCACACCTAAAAGTATTTATAAGTATTTATATATTGACTTCGCTGGCAAAAGTATGATTATGCAAAACCGAAAACTATTTCAGTGTTGAGATTTTCGGTTTTAATAAAATAGGCAAAAATCTCAGTAGGTGACAACAATCAGATTGTGTTGCTATATTAGCTCTATTTTGTTGGGAGAGAGTTAATGCATCCTATATTTGTTGTAAGAGGATTTATGAGGCAGTTAGATTCTCTTAGCTATAAAACAGGTGTCCATACGGATTGGGATGGGTGTGAGAGTTTGTGAGGAAATTGATTATTTTGTAATCTCCTGTTTGATAATAAAGATTGCCGATGCCTATGTTTGGTGGACGTAGCCCAGATTGGTTGGGTGAACCACGTTAAACCTCTGTGTCTTTTGTGTATGATTTTATATGCTGTTGTTGTCTCTTGTTTTTAGCTACGCACTGTTGGCTCTAACAAGGGGTATCAGAGCGAGTTGGAGGAGTGGCGGGCCCAAATCTGCTGTCGGTTGGAACTGTTGCCTGTGCGTTGGAACTGTTGCTTGTTCCCTGTGCCGAGGTTAAAGTGCAATGAACCTGCGTATGCGGTGGACCTGTGTGGCGGTGGTTTAACGCTGGTTGAGATCAAATTCTCTTTAATGTTGAGGTGCACATGGATAACATGAAACTTTAATGCTAAAGTCAACCTGCAGGACATCAAATTCTCATGTTCAATCTACATGGACACACCACAGAAATGTGAGTGGACAATAAATTTTCTTGGGGGTCTGTTTCCGCGTGTCGGTGTTGCCAAAAAAATTACAGGCAAAGCATCTGAGCGCAGTTGCGCAGTTGTGTTTCGTCTTCGTCATCACTGTTATTGAAAATCTCCAGTCGGGTTTTCTTGGGCTGCATATTGACAACCTCGTTCTGTTCTTCGCCCTTGTCATCGCTATTGAATCCTCGTAATTCCCAGAGATAGGGAATCCTGCGTTGGGGGTGATCGCTATTGGCACGGGTAAACCCTAAACAGGTGCGCCAAGCATTGGCATTGGCGCGGGTCCAAGGTTCATAATTGCGCTAGCGCGCTAAGAGCCGAATGGGCACGGAAATTAAAGGTATACTCGCGGCAATGTAAAATAAGGCATAGGCGTTTTTTATATATTAACTTCTTGTATTTAAAAGTTGGATTTGGAGATTGTTTGTTTTAAACGAGATGGCGAAAACTCAGAGTGCCCGGTTTGAAATCGAGAAGTTTAACGGCAAAAACAATTTCGAGATCTGGAAGGTAAAGATGCATGATCTCCTGGTACAACAAGGCGTGGCAAAGGCGTTGTCGGGAAGATCCAAACTGCCTTACCCCGTGACAGATGATGAATGGAATGAATTGGATGGAAGAGCCTTGAGCGGTATTCGACTATGTTTGGCTGATGATGTTTTGTTTAACATCATGTCAGAGAAAACTGCTGCTGGTTTGTGGACGAAGTTGGAGAAGTTGTATATGACAAAATCCTTGACAAATCGGATTCTCCTGAAGCGGCAACTATACAGTTTGTGAATGATAGATCCAAAAGACATTTTTATAACTAATTTTGTTTACAGAAGTTTATATTTTGATAATATAGATCCTGTCTGGTTTAAAGCGTCTATTTGTCTATGAGTTCTAAGCGATAAAAATTTAGTAATACTAATAAATTAATTGTTCAGATTGCAACAACTAACCTGGGCTCAAATTCCAGCCAAGGGATTGCAACCTGCACATCACTACAATACTCGAGAATACTTTGCCAAAAGTCCTGCTCAGCCATATCTTGATTATGATCCAATTTAGCTACTTCTATAATCTTTAGATATTTAAGAAGGCGATTTTTCTCTCAAGTTGATCAAGTTAATGCATACACATCTTTGATGTAACACTCAAAACCTACATGAATTATGGAACTGTATAGTTCAGTCGCTTTTGTTGTGACTTTGCAGCACGTTTAGTGAGAACCATCATTCAAATAATTTGGAAACGTATGGGTCTTTCCACTCGGATCAATTTCTCTCGACTGTAGCCGTGTCTCCATATATAATATCATGTGAACCAACGAAAGAGCCTAAGAGTCAGGTGAATTGAACAAATCTATGAAACAAATTTTTACAACTTCTGATATCCGTTTATTATCTTTATTAGAATTAAATTAAAATTAAAAAGAAATAAGCGAACTCTCTGTATTGTACAGGCTTCATTTTCACACTAAAGCTTCTCTGCACACGTGTTGTATCTAGATTGTTAGTTCTTACGACATCATTGCCGCCCAGGAGAGATGTTAATGGTTGGTTCACATGCTAACCCAACGTCCGCATTGGCAAATATACAAGCCGCGATGAATATAATATTCAGTAAACCTGTGTCAAGCACAGTGGATTGTGGGGTTCAAGGAGATCATGATGAAGCCTGGGGAGACACCTGGGATTTGGATCAAAAATTGAAGTGTATGATCTGTGAAGCCAACACGAACCTAACTAATGGGCAGCACCGTGAATGGTTTGTGGCCTCACCCCTACCCCACCTAAGGGTTGCGTTATCATAACAGAAGATTGGAACCCAAGCAAAAGATATGGAAATCACAAAGAGGCTACATGAGATGCCAATGTAGGATGCTAATCTAGGGGTTCAACAAATTCATGTGCAGTTTCAAAACCTTTGTCTCGAAATGCAAAGTCTGAAGAAGAATAGAACAGCTCGGCCAAAGGCACGCGAAAAAGTTTGGTGCCTAAAATGCAAGGGTCAGGGACATGACAAAGATCATTGTCCAGTCTTCGTGAACTATGTTACAGCAGGAAGACCAATGGCTCTACGACTAGAAACTGCGGTAGGGCCAAGTGCAGGGCCCATGCTATGGTGTGCTATATTCCAGGTGGCTGGAAAACATGCGACCGACAATTACCATTTCCTGCAAAAATTCATACAAACACCACAACAACTCTTCTGCAACTTCTGTCAATCAGTAGGTCATGATGTGCGCAATTGTCAAAGTTACGCATTGATGATGGATAAGACACCTGCATACAAGGTCCAGGCAGAAATGTGGCCTCCAGACCATGGCGTTGGGGGAACACGAGGTGAGTATCAGGGGCACGACCGAGGCTGAGGTGGAGGAGGGCCTGGTAGAGGTCGATGATAGCTGATTTGTTATAATTGTAGAGGCCCAGGACACTACGCGAGGGACTGTGTGAATCCGACGCGATTGTCATGCCGCTACTGTACTCAGTTTGACCATGCGACTGAGAATTGCTTGATATTATTAGCTAAGATTCGTGAAAAGGGGGCACAGCCTCCGCAGCCAACGCAGAACCTCCAGATGATGAGGGTTGAGCCTCGTAAGGAAGACCCTAAGGTAAACATTATGCTACGAAGTGGAACTACGACAGGGGAGGATAAAGGCAAGAAGCCTACAAAAGGCGAATGGGTCCAAAAAGCACCAAAAAAAGAGACTAGGTTTGATCTGGAGCGCGCAAAAGAAACATTTATGGAAGCAAAGAAAAGCTTCGTTGAGGCCTCTACCTCAGGAAGTCAGGAGAAACCAGTTGAAGAAATGGACCCATCCATGATTACCACATTCTTGGAGACCTGCATGAAACTGCTCCGCAATATTAAGGTTGTGAAGGGCTTGTAGGAAATGATCAATCAGTACGCTGGTAAGGATGGCACTACTAGTGAACCATGCATGGTCAGGAAGCTTGGCAAGCATAAGGCAAGGACCAAGCATGAAATGAGACTCACAACGCAGATAGGGGAATACGAAATGGACCAAGTTATCCTGGATCTGGGGTCCGATGCGAATTTTTTGCCAAAACAGACTTGGGAAAGAATGGGGAGACCTGCGCTCCAGTGGTCTCCGATCCAATTAAGAATGGTAAATCAACAGAAAATTATCCCAATGGGGAGGCTGCAAGGGGTAACAGTTGACATCGAGGGCGCAAGCACACTAGCGGATTTTGAAGTAATAGAGATTGTGGATGATAGCAATCCCTACCCTGCACTCCCTAGAATCGATCGGGCCACTGACATGAATGGGGTAATCAACATGAAGAAGAAAAAGATGATATTTGAAAAGAAGTCTCTCTGTGTGGTGGTGCAGCTAGATCCCACGGAAGGACCACGCTATACAGAACCAGCCGAGATTATGAAAGTGATGATGATCTCGACCAAATTTACAAGATAACGACGCGAGACCAGGATTGGGTAAATCCGACAGCAGACGAACATATTGCATGGGATCGTGAAAGGTCCTGTATGTCAGATTCAAACAAAGAGCACTGGCAGAACCGGTTGCATGAAGTATCTACACTACATTGTATTATGATGACCAAGTCATTGCGCTGCATGTCATCCGAAGTTAGGGATCTCCCTCACTATGATGGGCTAACTGATGTTGATTACTTTTTGGATGCATTTGAGAGAGAATTGTCAGAGAAACATCACTTCTAGGCCTTGGACTGGGTACTGCATCCTACACCCGCAAGATGGTGAGGTATGCACAATGATAATTTCGGTGATTAGAGCAACTATAGGAGGATGATGAGAATATGTTTTGGGCAGCCAAAAGTGCGGATGACAGATAAGTATGATGGAAGGGATGATCCGCGTAATCACCTGGCCAAATGGACTAAGGCTTATGGAACAGAGCCCCAGCCTGAATGGTTGCATCTATTTTGTCATACCCTAGATGTCATACCGATGAACTGGTACTTGGAAATAGAGCTCTGCCATGGTACTGAAGAATGGGACATCTTGCACCAGGGATTTAGAATGATGTTTATCTTTAATGATGGATTTGACTGTATTGATGCAGCGTTATAGGAGGTTAAAGCGGTGATCTTTAAGATACCGCAAGATCCTTTGGCCCTGGTCCAACCTGATTGGACTACCCAGCGGAGTCACGCGTTGGAATGCTATAACGTGACCGCTGAAGAAGAAGACGAGCATCCCAGAAATATTAATATTTCGGAAACTGAAGGTCATCGCAAGGTTGAAGTTCCGCAAATAGAGGATCTAGACATAACTACGCCATTGAAAACTAGGTAGGTCAACATTGGCACAAAGGTGGAACCAAAATTTGCAAAGATTGGGGACTATTGGGATGATGCGATAGTAGATAAGGTCGTTGAGTTCCTCCACAAATATTAGGATTTTTTCCCCGCGTAGTTTTCTGATTTAAAAGGGATAATAGGAGACCTAGGTGTCATGAAGATCACCCTGAAACTAGACGTGAAACCTGTAAAACAAAGACCTTACCACCTTAATCCTAAGTATAAGGAAAGGGTTCACACTGAGTTAGATAAGATGCTCACGACAAGAATTATTGAACCAATGGAAGAATCTGATTGGGGAAGCTCGATAGTGGTTCAGGAAAAGAAATAGAAAGAAGAAATAAGGATATGTGTGGATCTCTGGAAACTGAATGCTGCTTGCGTGCATGATCCTTTCTCGACCCCGTCCACTAATGAGGTCCTGGACAATGTAGGTGGTCAAGAAGCATACTCTTTCACTAATGGGTTCTTTTGGAACCATCATATCAAAATCGCACCTGAGGATAGAAGTAAGACGACATTTTTGACTAAATGGGAATGTTTTCAGTACACTGTAATGTCGAGAAGAACTATTCTACTACAGAGCACGAACAACTAGCCATGGTGTACACACTCCAAAAGTTCAGGCACTCTTTGCTGAGTGGACATTTTAATATGTATACGGATCATTCTGCGTTGAATACCTGGTTAATAAGCCTGTGTTGGGGGAAATATCTGCAAATGGTTGTTGTTGTTCCAGGAATATGACTTTGAAGTTATTGTGAAGCCAGGACAACTGATGCGGGACCTAATCATCTGTCGCGCATTGAAATGAGAGAGGAACCTACTAATTTGGAGGAGGGGTTGTTTGATGCATAACTCTTTGCAGTCTGTATCACGGACAGTCATTTTGAAGATATCATACATTTCCTCACGACGACAACTGCTCCAAAAGGGTATACAAGCCAGCAGAAGAAGGAGTTAGTAGTGCGTGCGACAGACTTCTCCATCATTGCAAGGCACTTGTACAAAATGGGGTCAGACAAAATATTACAATGTTATGTACCTGACTTTGAACAAAGCAGCATTCTCGCAGAGGCTCATTGAGGAGATATAGAAGGACATTATGCAGGAAAAGCAACAACGCAGAAGGTTCTGCGTGCTAGGTTGTGGTGGCCAACCCTGCATAAGGATGTGAAATATATTGTAGGGAATGTGACGCACGTCAAAGGACTGGCAAGCCATCGTGGAGGGATGAACTGCCTTTGATGCCACAGGTGATGTTACAACCATTCAAGAAATGGGTGATTGACTTTGTGGATCCAATTTAGACTCAAGGAAAGAAGACAGGTGCGCAGTACATCATCACTGCAACTGAGTACTTGACCAAGTGGGCGGAGGCACAGCCTGTGAAGGACTGTATAGGCGCAACAATAGCAAAGTTTATTTTTGAATACGTATTGACAAGATTTGGTTGTCAGAATATCTTGATGAGCAATCTTGGTATGCACTTTCTTAACCAAACAATCAATGCATTGACAAAAGAATTTCAGGTGTATCATCAGAAGAGTACGTCTTATCACCCACAGGCCAATGGGACGGTGATGGAAGCATTCAATAAGATACTGGAGAACGCATTGATGAAAGTCTTCAATGCTCAAAGAAATGACTGGGATGTGTGCGTACCAGTGGTGTTATGGGCCTACAGAATGACTTGCAAGAAGTTGATTTGGCAAACACCTTTCAGACTCGTGTATGGCGTAGAAACTATGATGCTAATGGGATACATTGTACCTAGTCTACACATAGTGACACTCACAGGAATGGCGGATCGCGGAGCCCTGGAATAGAGGCTCGTGCAGCTAGCAGAGCTTGAGGAGGACCAATTTCTAGCTGGATTACATCAACAAGTTCAAAAGGAGCATGAAAAGGCATGGCGCAATCGGCACATCAAATTGCGCACCTTCAAAGTAAATTATCTGGTCTTGTTATATGATAATAAATTTGATAAATGTCCAGGGAAATTTCGGATGCACTGGCTAGGGCCATATGTTATCAAGGAGATTACCGATGGTAGAGTAGTTTAGTTAGTCAAATTGAATGGAGAACCCTTCCCAGGGAAGGTGAATCGAAGTCGATTGAAGCCATACACCGGTGATCCAGCTAGGTGACTATATGAGGGAAGCACAGTCTTAGCGCTCCAGGCAGCTGAAAGGAAGTGCGGGACTATAAACTACACTACCCGGGTCGGAGAGCTACGTGATCAAGGAACTGCACGGAACGAAGATATGTCACAATGCCCACGGAAGCATGCAGGGGGCTGCGCTACCAAAGAAGAAACCGCACAGAGCAGTTGGAAAGTGACCATTAAAGTCATTGTTCATGATTTGACGATGAAAAAATGACCAAATGGAGCAGGAGGGTGGCATTTAAGTCAGACTTTATGGGAAATATATTTGGAAATATGCCACTAATCTAGCATTAATGAACCGATTTTGGGGGGGAATGGTTAGATTTGAATTTGAAAGTGCCTATAAATTATAGGTGGCTGCCCAGTGAAAAACACTTGGCATTTTGAGAATTCAGTTGTTGAGCTCTCAGATGCACATGAACCGTGAAACCTTCAAACATTTGCTAGCAAGCTCTATGTTTGAGAAATTTCCACAGGCAAATCAGGAGCTATTGCGTAGCATTACGTCGACGCCCACTGAAAATATGAGCGCGGAAGCAGTGACAGCTGAGGGAGCCATTCCAGAGGTGGCTATGGCAGCAGAAGGAGACACCCTAAACTTTGTGCCTACAGAGATACCAGCTGAAGTACTAAAGTCACCACGGTCGCCTAGACCAAGGCCTACCCCTACCAAGGAGGGTCCCAAGATCAAGAAGGGCAAGCAGGCCGTGCCACTGCAGCTGGTGTGTGCATCGCCCAAAAAACACCCGCAGAAGGATAAGCCCACCGTACAAGAAAAGGGAAAGACGATTAACCTGGAGCCAGAAGAAGAAGACAATGAGGATATCCCAATGGATGATGAGGATGTGGGGGTGAAAATGGAGGATGTTGATATTAAGGGATTTGACCCCATCACTAAGCTGCCTGAGTACATTCGTCCGAGCAAGGGAAAGACCAAGGTGCCCAAAGACATTGACGAGAGTAAGGTCACCCTACACACACCCCTCTTGCCAGACCAAATTGTGTTTGAAGGACAGCACTTGGGGAATGTCCCCCTTTTGAAATTAGAACATTGGGATTTAGCGGACACGGAGCGATTTCCTCACCTAGAAATGGATCAACTCATGCATCGTGTGTTCCACAAAACCACTAGAGTAACCGCGTTGGAGCCGCGGAAATGGCTGAGAGGCGTGGATAAGGCAGGACTGCTCAACCTACTATGGGTGTCACATTACAACCGCGCACCCATCATAATGGTGGTAATCAAGAAGCTACTGTGCTTGGTACATGATGGGTGTTTGTGGCTAGAGGAGCCAATACCCATCACTGTTAGGTGGATCCATAGGATCACATGGCTTCCATACACAGGAGAAAATCTGGCCATGGCGTTAGGCGGAAAGGCTGGCGAGCACGTCCTCATGGAGGCCATGAAGGAAAAATTTAAGGTAGTAAAGAAGCCACGCGGTTATGCCATTTCGAGCTTTGTGACCCTATAGTCAAAGTAGCCACACAACTCTTAGCAGGGAAGGTGATGTGGAAGTGTCGCACAGATGAAGTGCCAACACCAGTCGTAGCTTTGGCGGCCCAATGCGTGGAGGGAGTTCAATTTAATTGGGCGCGCTTTCTCTGCGGTGAGTTCCTCACGAATTTCCATGAGGCACAAGATCTCAGCAAGACATTTCACTATGCATGGCTCTTGTTGTCCATAGTGTTGGTAGCATGGGAGCTACCCGAAGACAGTCAGTTCCCTCTAGTCGTGTTGGACCTACCAGAGGCAGCAAAGTACTCTTCGCTATGGGCAACCAAGGATCCTCGGTGGATAAAGGACAGCAAAATATTTTGGACCTTGATGGAGATGAACGTGCATATGGCCATAAATCGTAAGTTGTGGTTGTCGCCTACCAATTTTGACAGATTGCAGGAGTACGTGGAATTCAAGGCTAATTTCCACCACATCTCAATAAGGGCACTGAAGGACCCCTAGCAGAAGTGGAACAACTTTCCCTACTTGGCAACAGATGATGCGATCGACGCTGGCCAGCAGAATGGCGCATTGCCTCGCACTTGGTTGTGGGATCTAGCAAGACAATTGCACCGCGGAAGAAGGAAGAAGTCAAGGTGAAGATGGAGTAGTTGGTCATGAAAAGGAGCAAGTAGGCTAATGCTAAGGCTAAGGCAGAGCGCATTGCCACGCAGGAGACAGGCGGATGTGCAGAAGAAGAGGAGTGTAGATCTGACGGAGGTCAAAGGTCACCCTCACCAGATATAGAGGAAGAAGAGGACGAACATATGTAATAGGGAGGAGCAGACCCGGAAACGACTCCATTTCATATCAAGTGCACCAGAGAGCTAGAAAAGATAGGGTCGTGGAAGAAGTCCAAAGCAAGCAAGACGTCTTTGGATCTGATCACCCTGACAGACAGGGATCTGAATGATATAGGGGATACGGTGCGGGATGCCACCACAGAACTGTTGCAGCAGTTCGAGCAGCAGTAGTAGCAAGCGTTGGGTGCTATTCAGACAGGTCTATGTGAGCTACATATCCACGCTTCACACATGCAGACCAGCATGGCTCCCACTAGTGTGGCCATTGGCACCTCGGACACTGAGGAGATGTTGCGTGCTAGGGACCCCCGAGCCATAGTGCTACCAAACGGAGCATTGACAATGGTGACTGACGCTGGCAGACCCACTCTCAGCGCCCTCAAGGGTGTGGGACTTAATCTGGAAGTGCTTCCTAACGAAGTGATTTAACTTTTGCAGGACGGTGTGATCGTCGAACTTTGGGCCCGCAATCACCATGCTTTGCAGGTAATCAGCGAGCAAAAGGTCAATAGTTCTCAAATGGTTGTACAGCGTGACTCTGCCATCAACCTTGTGACCAACCTCATAGATAAGAATCAGCACCTCACTAAGGTTGTGGATGAAGCATGTCGGACTATTCCAAGCTAGGAATCCCTGAGGCTAAGCCAGTCGATGTGCAGGTTCGAAAACTCGTTGCGGGAGTGCACGATGCATGCACAGAGTTGGTCAAGGTTCAGCTGGAGTTGAATCTCAAGATCGCAGAGTTGTATTTGAAGGCCCAACCTTCGACTCCACCGGAAGTCAGGGAGCAGCGTGCGACTACTATGGCAGATGCGGTAGCAATGGTAACAAGTGCAGTGAAGAACTTCACGACACTTTTTTAGCAGTCAATCAAGGTCCTTACCAGCCTACAAGAGGACCCCAATGTATAGAGGCTGGAGACATAAGCACAGGAACTATAGCAGCGCTACGACAAGGTTAAGGAAACAACTCGAACTGTTGTCATCACGTAAAGGCTCGCGAAGCTGTAGGAGGCCAAGGCATTGAAGGAACAGGTAGACACAGCGTAGCACAAGGAAGTCGTCTTGAAGGATCGATTGAAGCCTTGGTTAGATTAGGCCTATGCGATCACGACCACCATTGAAGGCAAGTTGGCCAGTATGCAAGAGACTCAACAGAAGCTACAGGCTGATAGCGCAGGGCCAGTCACAAAACAGTTGGTCGAGGAGTTGAAGCAAGCGGCAACGCAGTGCGTCGCTGAGGTAGCAGTTGTCCAGGTCGAGCTGGGAGGTCTTCGCGACAAGATATCCACGCCAATCAAGTGACTCGAGGGCAAGTCACCATGTTTGTGTTGGGGGCCTGTTGGGAACAGGTCCCTTGGGGGTCAATTTTGGGGTTAAACACCCAAGTTTTGGGGCAGAAGGCCCGAATTTTATGTAAAGAAATGTAAAGTATCTGCATTTTGTGGTTGTGGAGTGCGAAGATGTCTAAAGTTAAAAGGGTTTTCCACCCTTAGTCTAGATAAGTTGTGTCAGTTTTGGAGATCTACCCATGGTCCATAGACCATGGGATTGTATAAAAAAGGGAAGTCTTAGAAGATCTAAGTAGAGAAAATTAGTAAGTTAGAAGTCATGAGGCATTGTTAAGTTTGGGTGAACTAAGAGCGAGAGTCTTAGCGTAGGAAGAGGCTCTACAGCTAAGTGCGCAGAGGCCTAGGGTGGAAATCCGCAGCTAAGTGTGCATACCCCTACAACTGTGTGCGCAGCGCAGATAGAGTCTGTACTGGGAACTTGAATCATAAATAAAGAGAAGTATTCTTGAATCACTATGTTTTCTGTCTCTAATTATTACATTCGATTATGATATGTTAAGTTTTGGGTTTACATTATAATGTTAAATTGATGCGCGAATGTATCTGTTTCTATATGTTATTTGAACGCAAGTAATAATATATGTTTATGTAGATAAACATATATTATAATTTAACAAGAATTATAAGAAAGAAACAACAATTTAAAATATCTTAACTATAATAATTCCACAAATTAGGGTAATATGTATTAGCCTTAATAAATAATTACAACAAAATATAAGTAAAATAATAATTCAATAATAATTTTAACCCTTAATATCCTAAATAAAATTAAAATAACAAAACATAATAGAATAATTAAACTATAATTAAAACAAATAGAATAAGAAAAATGGATTAGCCTTAATAAATAATTAAAATAAATATAATTATAACAATTAAAATAAATATAATTAAAATAATTAATACAAATATAATTAATACAACCATGACCCTAATGAAATAATAATTCTATAATATTTTAATCTCTAAATATCACAAAAATATAATTAAATTAACAAAACATAATAAAATAATTAAATTATAATTAAAACAAATAGAATAATTTAATAAATATCTGTTGGCAATGCATCTCATACATCTATATATTAAATTGAAAAATAAGACCAATCTTTCAATAATATTTCACATCCTGAAGATGAACCACCGTTGCTGGTTTGAAACGTCGATCAACAAGAAACCTAATGCGATGAATCTGGAAGAAAATCTACACAATCATGAAGCTTGCAGAAACCTCAAAGACAAAATATATGTTTACGTAAGGGTAATCTTAATTGCATGATAAAGTTGGATAACCTCTAATATAATTAGGGAAATGAGATAGTAACATAGTTATAGAGGCACGTAAGTACTTGAACCATTGTTTAGGGTTGCGTGAAGAATAGTCGGATACCTACGCGGAGGTTCTGAAAGATGAAAAAGGAAATACATCAATAAGCCCTAAAGGCTTATCAATCTGCGTGAAGGCAAGGATTAAGGTGGAAAAATGACATCACAACCATCTTAGGGTGCAGAAACTTGGTTCCTTCATCCACCCATATTGCTTCGAGTGAGACTTCGGTCTACGATCCGTAGACTGATGCCGAAATGGCAAATAGTGTAGGGATTTGTTTGGTTGCGTAACGCTGAACCTGGGTCAGCGCACATCAAGCCAACAACAAGGGTTACATTTTTAGTAGGAAACATCATGAAGAGAAAAAATCAAAATATTTCCTAGAGGTTGAATTAAAAAATCGACCCTCATCAATGCACAAAAGCTATAAATTCACTACATCACGACTTTTTCTTTGATAGTAGTGAGGGTCATGAGAAGTCTAGTCAACACTTGGGGATGTGAACTTTCTTGAAAAACACTTCACCTCTTGACATGATGTGTTGACCATCAGAGCCTTGGGCCCCAAAAAGCCTTAATGGAAAGAGGATGGTAGCTCTCATCTCATTTATGAGGTAGTAAACCACATTGATGAGCCAAAGGAGGGAAGGAGTGTTAAAAATTTATATAAATATGAGTTCATGGAGAGCTAAAAACAAGAAGAAGTTGTGTATTATTACGCTGCCAAAATTACTCCAAAGAAATCTAGCATACCATTGTCGGTAAAATTCCACCATTGTAGAGAGATTTTTGTTTCTTTGAGAGAGAAACAGCTTGCAAAGGAGAATGAAGATGGGAAATCCTTGTTGAGAGCTATTGAGCACCATTTCTTATTAAACTCTCTTCAAGTGTCTTTGATACTTTTATTGTAACTCTTCCACAACCAACAATCAATAAAGATGATCATTTTCCTCTTCCTTTTTTTATTTGTTTTGCTTCAAAAGATTGTTTTGTGTTATTTAATTTAGTTTTGTTTTTATTATATTTAATTCTTTTTTAGTCAATATTCATTCACTAACATCACTCATTTGTTTGTATACTCCTTTTTGGAAGCAACTTGCTATAAGGAAGGTTTTTTGGGACTCATAGGAAACCAAACACACATACAAAATTATGACTCCACTTTCTTACCTTTTTTAGTCTAATTGGTTGTTTTGCAAGTCTTTATTCTATATCATTCCACTATATTTTTATCCCTTAACCTTAACAGAATTGTGCAGGCCTCCCTTGTACCTGTGTGCAGCCTACAAATACATTTATTTATTTTTTTGGAGCTGACCTCATGATTTTTTGCAGAGATAGTTAAATGAGTCTCGCGACTCTGTAGAACATAACCTGAAAGACACACAAAGAGCTTAAAATTTTATACATTTTTTTCTAGTTGAGATAGGGTTTCAATTTGCTTTGCTAACCATCATAATTAAGGAAATTGCTTGTCTTTTACTTTTGAAATTTTTCATCAAAACATAGTTTAACTAGGACGAAAGTAACAGGCCCTAATCCACATATTTTTTCAAATTGTTTTGCTCATATCCAAACTCACATCACACTTAGCTTAATTAGGGGGAAAGTTAGTGGCCTTAAATCCACACATCTTTTTTTATAACCAAACATTTTATTTCATTACAATTATTATCGAGACCAAGACTTGGTGTTAATAAAGAAATATAATATCCCTTGCTTCTCGTGTGTCCTTGTGGCGAACTTTTCGTTTTGTCTAAAATCTTTCTCAAAGCACTAGGTTTCCATCTCCCTATATGCTCACATAGTGTAATTAGGAAGAATGTAAATGGGCCATTATCCACATATCCTTTCTTTCCTTGCAAGTTACAAGCATAAAATAATGTAATTAGGGGAAAAATATTGACGTAAACCATACAAAGTTTCTTACTTCACCCTAAAAATTCCAACATGATAGCTTACACCCTCATGGAATCCAGTGAAAAATATCATTTTCAGTCGTGGGACACTGAGATAATTTTCCCGCTTTTAATAATTCCATTGTCCCCCATGTTGCACTTTATAAATGTATACAACTTAACGTTATACCTAGCCTTATCAAACTATTGCAAAAATAGAGACCATTAGCCCTCTTATTACATGTTATCAAAATGTTTTTCCTAAACCTTTTTGTTCAAAGTATATTCTCTTCAACTACTTTGTTAGTACATGCAAATTATCTTTTCCTTGAACTTATTAAGGAGGTACTTCAAGAAAGTTCTCATGCCATCACGAGTTGAATCACATTGTACATTTCTCTTTATGAGATATTTTATCCCCATAGTTATAGTGAAGGTATAAATGGCTTCAATTTAGTGGTTTTTAAGCCTCTAAAATAACACATTGAAGAGTTCTACATGCTCTAGGTCTAACTCTGCATTTTTTACCCTAAACAATATTACATTTTTCATAAGACCACATATCACAATAATGCTTCTTATTGTATCCTTCAATTGAACCATAATCCACTCCCTTCCCTTATTCCTCTCCTAATGATGTTATCAAATCTTCAACTCATGTTCATGAATTACTCTTAGATATCATGAGTTTTTATTCACATTTGTTATTGATCCCATGTTTAAAAAAATATTTTATATGATGTCACAACATAGATTGTGTGGAAAAATATTAAAGTAAACATGGAATTCCAAGTTTATTGCTTCACTCTAAAAACTCCCACATGATATCTTACACCCTCAAAGCTAATGAAAACTATATGTTTCATTCATGATCCACCAAGATGATTTTCCCTCTCTTAATAATGTTATTGTCCCTCTTGTTGCACTTTATAATTGTATACATTAATGGCATATGTGGTCCTATCAATTTATTGCACAACTAGACTCCTTTCACCCTCTTATTACATGTTATCATGATGCTTTTGCTAAACCTTATTGGTAAAAGTATATACCAATCACCTACACTCTTAGTACATTCAAATTCGACCACCATTCCTCACACATAAACTCACTACCAAATAGATTAAATTTCCCAATACTTAAGATACCATAAACACATAAATAAATAAACACTAATGATCGTTTTACACTACCTTCGAATTGACGCTCTTGTTGGAATTCATAATATCAAGGTTGGGGGATCATACCAATGATGTATGAGAATCTAACGATCCCCTCAAATCTAGGATTTTCCCGTACCCTATTGTCCTTTCTGTAACATCCCTAGTGAAAATTCCATGTAATAGAAGTTAATAAAGGAAAACATAATAACAACGGTTGAATATGGGACACTTATTCCAAGTTGAATGTTGGGAAAAGCATCTAGTGTGGGTGTTCATCGGTTTATTATGGCTAAAGGAAATGGCTAAGGCTTTGGAAAGGAAAAATGGCATTTTTGGCACATTTATTTATGAAAATAATGGAAATTAGGATAAAATGAAGGTGAAATGTCACAGGTTTCATGTGAGGAGGAAAATGAAGGAAAATAATGGAAAATGAAGAAAATAGAAGCCTAATTGATAAAAAGGCTTCTGAGGATCAGTTTGTAACCTTTTGTCAGTTTAGTTTTGGAGCTCTCCCATTATTCTCTCTCTCTCTCTCTCACTCTTGGACACTCAGAGTTTTCTTGGAGAATTTTTTCATTGGATCAAGAAAGGCAAAGAAGGCAATAAGAAGTAGAGATTAAGCAAGGAAGAGTAGGATCAAGCAACTACAATAGTATTCTTTGCAGGTATCGATTTGCATGTGTATTTTCCTTACTAGATTTGGCATGCATGGTATTGCATGTGGTTCTTTTGTTGTTATGGCATGGGTTTTTCCAGATGTGACAATGTTTTCAGCCTAGCCTTTCCATTTTCGGATAGCCATGGTGTGATGGGGTTCTCATGTTTTGGTTGAGCTAGATTGCTGGATGGATTTGAAGTTGAGTGAGGTGGATCTATGAATGATAGAGCACATGGCCTAGTGGTCCCTGAACCAGACTATGGATCACGGTAAAGCCATTGGCCTAGTAACCCTTGAGCCATACTGTGGGTTTCGGTAAAGAAAGGATTGTGTTGTCTCAGTGGGCCTAGGAATCCTTGCTTGTGAATGGCAAGATATACGGTAAAGCCAAGAGGTGGATTGCTATCCATTGGGCCTAGTAATCCTAGTTTGGGATATGCGGTAAAGCCTAGAGAGTAGGTCTCGGTTTAGGGCCTAGTGATCTAGTGTTGATTGCAGTAAATTTGAAGAGACTAGGAGACAAGAAAATTCCTCATGGTGTAGGTGGAGAAATCTTATGGCATCCATGCTTGTTTGGCCTAGTGATCCGGTGGAGAACATGGTAAAGCCTATTATTACATGTTCATTGTGTTGGACTAGTGATATGGGATGGATTACAGTAAATCTTAGTTTCTATTGATGAGGGTGAGGTGATTTAGCCTTGGGATGCCCTGGTTGGTTCTTTTGTCTTGAAACTCACATTCATGCTTGTAATATGGCACGCGGGTGAATGGCTGAGGAGAGATTTGGCTCATCCATTCTATGGTCAGGTGGAACGTGGTAATTCCATCCCGAGTTTGGATTTTGCATCATCAATATGTGGTCATTTCTCCTTGTATTTCTATGAGTATTATACCAGTTTATATGTGTATCATATGGTAATGATTTCCTTGGAGTTTTTGTTGCTATTATGCTAGTTATGTATGTGTTTTATGACAGTGGTTATGCATGGATCTCATTATGTTTTTACTTGTAAATGAATGAACAATGTATCCATGACCTAATAGATGATAATGCAGCAAATGATATAAGGGAACAATGCTTCATAGTGATTCTCAGTTAAGTATGAGACCCCTATGCTTAAATATGTTGTTTACACTAATAGATTACCTATTCGTGATATGTTTTATGAAACGTCTTTCATGGCTAGTAGGGGTCTAGTTAAGGGCTTGTTCAAGTATTTACATTTGCATCATTGTTTCCTTGTTATCTCTCTATTCTAAAGGTGTCATTCAATTATGGGCAGTGACCTAGGCTCTAGGCCTGAAAAAGTGCCTCAAATCTAGGGAATGTTGGCACAACATTGGGAAAAATAGTCCATGGACGCTAGCATGCCTTGGTATGAGAGCATCCAGAGCCTCTTGGACGCTATCAGGTCCATATCATGGGAGCGTCCTGGGATCAAGTGGTATAAAACCTTAGTGGGACCTAAGGGCTAGCTACCTAAGTGGTTGGGATGGTTCCTGGGAGTCCTAAGATGATGTGAAAGGTTTGTATGTTGTGTTTCCATCGATTTCACTTCCTTAAGGTCACATAGGAGGTTGAACATAATCATAGCAGCGTCTCATCACATGGTTACCCCAGTTAGTCGATTACTTCTGTACATGTGGGAGTAGGGTGTTACACTTTCCATTTATAACCTCACACTCCTAGTGGAGAGGACCTTCCTCTAGGTCCTTCCATGCAAGGGAGCGAAGCCTAATGCTACCACATGTCCCTTCATTAGCTAGCATGTCATTCAGGTTGTTAGCTTTCTGTCTCATGACTTGGAATTGGAGCCCACTAAGCTCGCTGACATGCTAGTTGATTCGATGGAGAGTTTTGATCAATTGCCAGTTGTATGTGACCTTGGTGATGACATTGCCTTGTTGGAGCTTGTGTTCTTCCAAAGTAGCCAGAGTCAAGTCACCTTCCATGATGAGAGGCTAGAAGCCTTGAGCTTTAGCAATGGCAAGGCCATGCTCTAATGGCTGAAGCTCAGCTACCTTATTAGTGGCAGTGCCAAGGTTTTCTATGTAGATCCATAAGATCTCCCCAGCTGAATTTCTAAAAGCCCCACCGAATCTAGCAGTCCCGAGATTACCTTTTGCAACCCCATCATAATTCATCTTCACTAAATCATTCTCGAGGGGGGACCAATGACTGGGAGATTCAAGTTTCACATTCATTGAGTTAGCTTTGTTAGTAGGAGGATGGTGTAAGTCAAGGAGGAGTAGAATTCACTGATCAACGGGTGAGGGGGACCATTAAAGCTTATAATTTTGGAGATGGTGATAGTTTCGCAACAGCCTACTTAATTGAGGTAAGGAGGCTTTCCTCCAGCTTTTTTTCATTATTAAAAGTTATGGCAGTATGCTCTTTCCATACAGTCCAACAAATGGTACATGGTATGATGTTCCAAGCTCTATCCACCAAAGGATGGGAGGGAGTTATTTTTCGCCAATTCTCCAATGCTAATAATGGAGGCCCTATCCCTGTCTGAGGTTCTAAAAACTTTATCTGCCCACTCCCATAACCTGTTGGTGTAGTTACATGTGTTCAAAAGGTGGTTAATGGTTTCCTTGTTTGACTCACAGAGAGGGCATCTCAAGGGACCCGTGAATCCTCTTCTCCACAAATTATCCCATGTGAGAATTTTCCCCTGCATAGTCAACCAAAGAAATAGAGTGATTTTTGGCCATAGTTGTCTCTCCCATAATATTTTCCATTTTTGTTGTTGTTGAAGTTGATCATGATTGGCTATGCAGCCATATGCCTCCTTGAGATTGAAGATCCCGGATGAATATTTTCCCCATTGAAGCTTATCCCCCCCTTATCAAAATGAATCTGCCTTTCCTAAATGATCTGGGAAAAGGTGTCCCATTCGAGATATTTGGGAAGGGGTTCCCAATATTTGGCTTCCATCAAATCTATCCATCTTTCATTCTTAGTGCTAGGTTTCCAGTAATGAGCCACCAGATTTTTTCCTCTTGCTTGCATAGTCCTTTGAAGTGAGGTGAACTTCTCCCTTTCTAAGACTAGTAATTGCTACCATAAATCTTCCCAAAAAATGGCTTTCTCCCTATTGTATCTCTCCCAGAAGTTGTTCTTTTGGATGATTGCTTTATTCTTCCATGCTTGTTTCCAAAGAGAAAAGCCCTTGATGTTTCCTGTATACCTAATAAGATCTCAATTTGCATATTTAGGTGCATATTTATACTTCCAAATAAGACCCCAGGGTGTGAGTGGGTTTTCCATCCATCTCCACCAAGTTTTAGCCCCCAAGGATTTTCCTAAAACCTTTGAGTCTCTTAGACCTAGCCCATCGGTGTTTCTGGGCTTGCAAACCTAATCATGGGGTACATGGGCCCATTTTTTCTTTATGTTTGAAGCTCTCCATAAGAAGTTTTGCTTAACACTTCTAATGGAATTGATCACCGACTTAGGGGTGGCCATAGCTGAGAAAATATACAGGGCATGGCTTGCAGAACTGATTTTACAAGGACCAGTTTGCTCGTTAGATCAAGGGAGCGAAACATCCAATTAGAGAGTCTTTTGTGAAGTCTGTTGAGGAGGTCCTCCCAATTAGATTTCCTATAGGATTTATCAGTGAGAGGAACTCCCGAGTATTTAGAGGGGAGAGAGCACCTTTGAAAGCCAAGAATTCTGGTGATGTTTCTTTGGATGGCCAGAGGGGTATTGAAGAAGAAGATTTTGGATTTCTCAAGGTTGATGGAGGTACCAGAGGCATCCAAAAAACAGTTGAGAATATGTTTGAAGGAAACAACTTCAGTAACCATGGGGAGGCCCATCAAGAGAGTGTCATCCATGAATTGTTGATGGGTTGATGAGGGGGCAGGGTTATGGAGCTTGAAGCCAATGAGCTTGTTACTGAGGTTGGCAGCCTTGAGGGTTTTGCTCAGACCTTTGGGCATAATGACAGAGAGGAAGGGGGGAAAAGGGTCTCCCTGTATGATGCCTTTGGAGGGGAAGAAAGGCTTGGAGGGAGAGCCATTAACTAGGATAGAAAATAAGGTTCACGAGACCAAATCCATGATCTATTTTATACAATATTGATGGAAACCAAAACCAGTTAAGACTTTCCGCATGTAGTTCCAGCTGAGTTTGTTGAAGGTTTTTGACATATCCAATTACATCAACGTGTCAGGATTCTTTTGGGTTTTGATAGAGTGAATCATTTCATTTGATAAGATGATGTTATTCATAATATGTCGACCCTCAACATACCCTTCTTGATTGGAATAGATGAGGAGGGGGGGCACAGTCTTGATTCTGTTGGCCAAAACCTTAGAGATGATTTTGTATATGATAATGCAAAGGGTGATTGATTGGAATTGATCTGAAGAGTCAGCTCCTTCCTCCTTTAGAATGAGAGTGAGGAAGATGGAATTGAGTGCTTTTATCCTTGAATCCTCCACCAGGGCATGCACTTCATCTTTTATGAAAGGCCAAAATATTTTGAAAAAATCAATGGTGAAACCATCAAGCCCATGATCTTTCCCATTAGGCATGGACATTACTTCCTCCTCCACTTCTTACATGGTGACCTCCCGAAGGAGCATTTTTTTATGGTCCTAGTTAAGGATGGAGGGGATGTTATTGGTGATTTTCTTGATGGCTCGAGATCTATCCACTTGAGGCTCCTCCAAGAGATTAATATAGAAATCATTTATCTCGGTCGAGATGTACTCATGAGCATGAACGGTGCCCCCATTTATAGATTTAAGACTAAGGATTTTGTTGTTTTTCTTGTGTTGAATCATAGAGCGATGGAAAAACGAGGAGTTACGTTCTCCACACCTGAGCCAACAAATTCAAGACTTCTGCTGCCAGAGTTTCTCCTCTTGTTGAGCTTTGTCTTCCCATTTCTTGTGGAGGCTTCTTTCCTCTTCTTTCATTTGATCTATAAGGCCATAATGGATGATGCGTTGTTGAATTTCTTCCATGCTTTGTTCCAACACCTTCTTATCTTTGAAAATATTTCCAAAGACTTCTTTGTTCCAGTTTTTTAATTTATTTTTCATGTGCCTTAGTTTTTCTAGAATTGGTACATTCTGGTGCCAGATTGAGGTGGAGAGCCTTCCCACCAATTCTTCATGTTGCCAAGGAATTTCGAGTGCTCAAGCCAGAAAGCCTCAAAGCGGAAGGGTCTGTTTTTGGGGGCAGAGGTGATGTGCACCCTTAGAGCAATAGGCCAGTGGTCAGAGCCTATTTGGGGAAGAATATGACCTTCAGTTTCCCAGGAGGTTAGATAGATGGCTTTTGAAAGCAGAAAATGATCAAGTCTTGAGGCAATTTGTCTGTCCCCGCCTCTTCTATTGTTCCAAGTGTAAATGCCATTCATAGTCAGAATGTCAATCAGTCCCATTTTATCAATGGTTTCTTGGAAAATTTCTGAATATTTGTCCAGCCTATGAAGCCCTCCTTTCTTTTTATACAAATTGAGGACCATGTTAAAGTCCCCTCCTATGATTTTGTAGGGATGGGGTATGGTGCCAAGGATTCTCATGACTGTGGTTAACGTTTGTATCCTCTCATCCACCTTGTGGGTGCATATATGTTGGTTACACATATGGAATTAGTGCTACCATGATGCTTAGGACCATTGTGATGGAACTTCAAGTTGTAACAGAGTAATTTAACTCATAGAGGGATCTCTTCAAGAGAATTGGTTACCCTCCAGAAAATCCAAGATCTGCATTAGAAAGCTAGCTATAGTTCTTGAAACAGTGCTTTTGCAGAGTCTGAATATTTTCCATGGCCAACTTGGTCTCTTATAGGAGTACAATGTATGGTTTGCCTACTATGATATTGTGTTTTAAGATTCTTACATTTCCCCCATTGACTAATCTTGCTCCTAGCTCCTAGAGGACATGGCCTATGGTTTTCCTTCCTCTTTTCCGGCGGGGACCTTTGGGATTATACTAATCTAGTGTGATTTTTATTAGGATTACTTTGAGATCCAAGTCCTCATGGGGCTTCCTGATCATGCCTTGTTTTAGTTCCTCTTGTCATAGATAAGCTCCTTCAATTTTTTATATGTGCTCCTCAGGTATGGTGGCCAAGCCTCCTTTTCCCATTCCTCTGCTATGGAGTTGAGGTCTACACCTTAGAGGGATTATTCTATGGCATGATCTTTAGCTAAGATTTATGACATCGCAGGTTCCATTTCAGTTTCTTCTGGACTCTGGCCCTCCTCTTCTTGGTGGTGCTCGTGGTTATCTACTGGAAAAAAAAATTGAACCATTGATTTTTTATTGTTCCTATGTTTCCTTCCTCAATATTCTCACCTGAGATTAGTTCCTTTTGCTCTTCTTGTAAGGCTTCAAACTTATTTTTGTTGGTTGTTTGATGTGATCCTTGTTTGTTGTGAGTCTTCTTGTTGTGCCTGTTTTTGGGCCCCACATTAGTGTAGCCTTGTTTTTCAGACTTTTTTTGTGCTTGAGTATTGTTTTGATGAACTTTGTTTTGTGATCTTTGATACGTGCCCATTATCATGGCACTTTCTGCAATAAAAGGGTATATGTTCATAATCTATATTCTGTATCCAAGCTTCATCCCTAAAGACTAACTTGATTTCCTTTGGTAGTTCCCCTAAAACATCCATGTAAACACAGATTCTTACATAGGAGACATAGTAACCATTTTTGGTACCCTCTGACATTTTAATATATTCCCCCAACACATCTCATATTCCTTTTAACACTGATGGAAACTAATATGCTGTGGGTAGAGAGTAGAGCCTTACCCAAACAAGGACTCTGGTAAAGTCCTCCTTTTTAGGAGTGAAATTTTCCTTCCAGTACCACATGTAAAAACTAGTTTAGTTGAAGAAGTATGTGCCTATTTCGAAGATGTGGTCCCTATCTTCCAGGAGGTCGAATATAACATTAAAGAATCCTTTAGATCCTAACTGCAGCTGAATCTCTCCTTTAGGGCACCATTTGTTTTGTATCCACCAATTCAATGCTTTTTCCGTAGGCCATATCCCCATGAACTTGCAGATGACGACATGCTCCTGCATGAAGTCCCTGTAAGCTGCCACATCTGGGTCTTGAATCTCTAGCACAAGGATTTTTTTTTTGCTTTGGGTTTCCAGTTATTATTGGTTTTTTCTTACGTCTTTTGGGTATCTTCTGTATTGTCATGGTCGGTTCCAGCCTCTGCTCCTTATTGCAAAGTCGAAGCTTCTTTTGATGTGTTTCCATTAGATTTTTTGTTTACTCCTGAGACTTTATTTTTCCTAGAGGAGTGGAATGTGTTGTATGTGGTGAGCCTTGTGAAGAATGATGTTTCAGGCTCCTTACTCTTTCCCGTAACAACATCTCGAAAATAGGGGGCCTCAGATCTCCCCATGCATCTGACATGATCTTAACAGAGTAGAAATCTCAGAAACCCTAGAAGCGGAGAGATTTATGAAACCCTAGCAGATCAAACTGAAAATTTGGGTTAACTATTTCGAGATATTCTTTTGTCTTGTATCAATATATATTTCATGTAAAAGAAAAAAGTAGAAAAATAAATTATTATTACTATTATTTTTAATTAAGCAAAGAATTTTATTCATGCTTCTAGGGTTTATTGAGTCAAAAGAAAATTTGTCTTGAGTCAAAGTCTTATTTGGACTATTTGTAAGAAAAGAAAAAATATTTGTCTTGAGTAAAACAGAGTCAATTTGTCCTCCACAAGACCAAGTCATATCTCCTCGATAAGTTGGCCCAAAAGGTCACTTATTCGACCTCCCAAATGTGTATATATAGAGAGCATTTCGACCTCCATTGGAGAACCAATTAATCACTTTGTTTTTTGTTCAAGAAAGAAGAAGAAAATCAACAAAGTAACGGCAGACATAGAGAAGTAAAAGGAGAGAGAAAGCCTTTTTTTCCTCCCTAATCTATTCACACATGTGAGTATCTTTTGTGGTTTTCATATTTGTTACAAAGCTGAAATCTCAGGGGGAGGAAATTTCAGGGATTGATCAGAATTAAGAGATTTGACTAGTGTTGACTTTTATTGACTTTTATTTGCTGGAAATGGATTAAAGGAGGGCTGACTTGGATATTTGTGGCAATCTTGGTCTTGATCTTGGCTCTTGAATATTTCAATTTTAACTAATTCTATAAGATGATTATTTTTCTTGGGTTTTTCCCCTTGTGGGGTTTTATCCTGGCTTCAAGCCTAATTTCTTGTGTTATTTGTTCCTTGTGCTATTCATGTGTTGTATTTTGGTGATTTCTTGATGAAGAAGAACATGAATTTTAATAAGAAGCAAACAAACATTCACAAGTAATTATCAAGGAATATAAATCTACTCTAATCTATAAGCACTTTGATTTCTCAACATGTTATCAGAGCTAAGGTGAAGGTAAGGTAGTTTGAAGATCACATTTTGTTGGCACTTTACTTGATAGACAAGAGAAGTAGGATAGATAGACGAAGTGACGACAAGGTAGCACGCGGAGCGCGCAGAATTGTAGCAGCACTGTAGCAGGCTTTACTAGACTGAGCACAAATTATAGAACCACTTATCTGGAGACTAAGCACAATGCAACAATAAAAAGCCTTGGTATTGAAACTTACTTCTGATCCAAATCAAAGACTATTAAATAGTAGATCTGAAGTGGGTTACTTCTCCTCAAACGAACATGTGCGCGCAATATGACCTCTCTCCATGGGTCTTCAAACGCCTTCGCCTTATAGTTCCAAGTTCTTTTGGATGACAGAAACTGTCCTCAGACAGGTGGCCCAGTAGGCTTCGATATTAATAAAGACAAGCAAAATACATAAGGCTTATTACAACATGAGATCTCAGAGTTCTCCGTCAAGCGATGTCTTGAACATCTGTTGATCTCTCTTTTTATAGACTCTCTAACTCTACACCTCTAAACTATAATGAAAAAACAGAAATAATTGAGGGTCCTTTCGGCATATTTTTGTCGATGGTGTCTACTCAACTTTTCTGGTACATATATACAAAAGATTCTACCATGGTCCTTTCGGACTTCTTTCTTAATCATAGTCATTATCAAAATCAGATTCTTCTGAAGAATCATGTGTTGGCCAGGACTCATCGAGCATCTTTTGGTAGTGATGTTCAATCAACTTAGAGTACTCTTCGTCCCAATCTATATCTGCTGGGTCCTGGGCATCCGGATGCTTGTCCTGTAAAGTAGATTCTTTTTCTATTCCTTTTCCTTTGGCATCCTCATCTAAAATTATTTTCCTTCTCGATGATGCTCTTGATGATTCTCCCCTTTCCATATTCATCTTTATTTGGTGGAGACCCTATTGCTGAGGTGTGTACCTAGCCGATTGTTTTCCCCACTTGGTAAGGAAAGATAGAGGACTGATCTCGATATCTAGGAAAGAATCTTTAAAGACATTTCTAATCATGGGTGACCTTTGTACTGCCAATTCGATGCCGTTTAAAAGTTCCCATTTAAAAATTTGAAACATATTAGTGGAACTTTCAATTGCATGCTGAACCCATTCTCCGCAATTATTACTCATAAAATCTTTGTTTTTCCAACCTATTTCAAAAATCATAGATGTACAGATTCTATTTGAAATCATCAGACTAATAATATGGATTACATTTTTATTTCAATTACTTGAAATAGCGTTGATAGTTACCAAAGCCTTTTGATTAATTATAAATCTTAATGCCTTTGGCTCTCCTTATAAATCATCCATTTTTTGTAGAATCTGTATTTTTCTGTTAACCTTAGATTTCCAAATTCATTGAACTATCCAGCATGTTTCTTAATCATTTCTTCTTTATTGCTGGTCTGGATTTCCCCGATCCGCTCATGACTAAAAACCTAAGCAAAAGGATTAGGAGTACTACTTTCCCTTAGTTTGAGACTATGATAATCCCATGGAGATGAGAAAGTTCTGAGATATTGTAAAATCCTTTGAATGCACTGAGATATCCTAGTGGTTAGATTTTTTCTGCAGAAACCATCTTTTATCTCCCAATCAGCAAATCCTTCAAAAATTTCATATTGAGGAAAAGTGCCATTTGGTGCATAATTCTCATCAAACCTTTGCAGAAAGGATGCTTCTAATTCCTCAAAAATGTCTGGGATTTTTAGAGATGGAATGTATTTCTCTATTTCAGGCTTAAAAGGAATGGTTTCAAGATCTAAAATTTTGCTCCTGTGAAAATACTAAGACAAACATCAATTCCTCCAATAAGTTGATAAAAGTTTAGAACCTTTAGGATCCATATCATTTTTTCTTTATATTCAATAGACCATAGATCTGAGAGACTTCTAAAAAATAACTTTACCTTCATGTTAGGCAAAGGATATACCTTTACCAGTTCAACATCTAGGCCTAAAGACATACCCACATTATTGGATTGCCAGGTTTGGCATTTTCTGATCCAAGTGTTTCTTCTCAGTCTCATTCCCACAACTTTCTTTATTTCTTCTGTAAGATGGCTTGCATGTCCTTCAAGTAATATGAATCTATCAACAAATGTATGAAAACTATCGTCCTGTGGTCCTTTTCCTGGAATGGTAAAAAACGAACCTGAACAAGTAATGAATGCTTTATTCATATCCCTGGTTAATGAATCTGTCAAATAATTTGAATTACCTGGGATCCATTCAACTTCAAAATCAAACTGTTGGAACCAAATCTGCCATGCAAGAATTCTTCCTTTTGCAATTTGTCTTGATATCTTGGCAGATAAAAAATATTTGAAATTCTTGGAGTCTGTTCTTATTAAGAATTTCACAAGTGTAAGGTATAACTCAAACCTTTGTATCCCATTGAATATAGCCAGTGTTTCTTTTTCTGCTATGAAATAATTCTTCTGGCTGGGTGTGAATTCACCTGATGCATAGGCACAGAGTCTTTCTTCACCTTTCTCCCTTCGTTCAAAAAGAACGGCTGCCCAAAAATTTAAAGAAGCATCAGTTTGGAGTATAAGCAGACCATCACCTGGTGGTTGGAGTTTTGGCAGTTGCTGACATTCTGCTTTCAGCTGTTTAACTACTATTGTTGCTTCTGGTGACCATCCCTCTTTGAGATGTTTTATAATTGGAGCTGTTTTCTCTGTCAATCTTGGGATGTACTTGTGAATGTAATTCAGGACTCCTAAGAACCTCTGAATTTCTTTTGTATCTTTCAATTCATCTGGAAATTGGGTTAATTTAGTCAACACATGTGGTTGCATCTGAATTGCACCATTGACTACATGAATTCCCAGAAAATCTATGTCTTGAAATCAACAAATTTTTCTTTCTGATAAAACTATGCCATGCTGCTGAACTTCTTTTAGAAAAATTTCTAAATGCTCTAGATGGGTTTTTACATCTGGACTATGAATAAGAATGTCATCAATATATGTAACAATAAAATCATACTTGGCAAAAATGAAATCCATTCTTCCTTTTCTATCTTTTCTGATTGTTGCTCATCATAGAGAAATTTCAGATTAGCATTTATCAAATCTGCTTGTTTGCCTAAGTCATCTAGAACATCTTCAGCGTGTGAACACCAAGTGGTTAGATAGTTTCCTATCTAGTATATCTAGTCCATATCATTTGGATTTTGTGAATTTTGTTCTAGTAAAGTAGCGCAGTCAACTCTTGTGCTGGCAGTCAACTCTTGGACACGAAACATTCTATAGACAGAGTCTGAAGTTAGCCAGGAAGCCTTCGAAAAGCATTTGTAATACAAGTGTTGTGTAGATAAAAGCTGCTTCAATCAATCTTTGAAATAGATTGTAAAAGTTCAACATGTCCAATTTCTTAAGATCATTCTCAAATATCGATAGAAGATTTGTATCTGAAGTAGACTGTAGATGCCTTGAATCTGACAGTGTAGAACATGAAAAGGTTGAAGATCCAAAAAGTTGGAACCCACCAGTTTTGAGCTCTAAAGAAGTTTATCCTGTTCCATCTTTGTTTAGTCTATCCAAAAAAGTTTGGCTAAAAGAGGTTGAACGAAAGATAAAAATATCAGGTCCCTCTTTACAAATTGTTGGTCTCAATTTGTTTTTTGAAAATGAAATTAAAAAATTCCGAAAATATGTTATTGAAAAGAAATTCTCCTATTTGCATTTTGGGGGAATTAGAATTGGATTAGCTCCATTGTTCCGTCATGGTTTCAATAATCCTTGTACAGCAGAAGTCTTCGACACTAGACATAATATATATTATCATGCCGTAATCGGAACAATACTTGGAAATCTATCCTCAAGATGGCAATATGGCACTATCTCTCCAGATTATGCCATTAGTTTTTCTGATGTTCACTTAAAATATTGTTGGAAAGCATTAGTTGGAGTACAAGGTCTAGAAATGGTTCAAGACAGTGAATATTTATCTGTGTACATTCAAACCTCTTTCCAGTTGAGCAATACTATACATCCTAAACTAAGACATCCAGTTTTAAAAGATTGTGTTGTGATAGGTGTGAGCAATGCTCAAGTAGAAGGTGTTCATTATGACAAAGAAGCTTTGCCTAATGATTGGTATATCCAATATAAATCTCTGGCATCCGTAAACAGTTCAAAGAGTAATATTAAAAGAATGTATGTATCATATGGTCGTGTTATAATTCTTCCAGACTGACCAAAAGTACCTCGGCTTATAGTCATGTTAGAAAAACACGTGTTACCAGCAATTCAAGAAAATTAACAAGCTCCTGTCAGTGGTAGAAAATCTTTTTATTGTCATATTCCTTCACTAGATGAAGCCAATTCTTCCACTAGTATACCATTGCCTACAAATCAATTGTACATACCAAAAGAAAAACCTTTCTTTGTTGTAAATAAGATGTTTCGAACATATGTTAGTAATACTCCACCTGTTGATGAATTCCAGTTTGCAAATCGTAAATTTGTGAAAGGAGGTAAATGGCCGCCTAAAACAAAATTCAATACTTCTTCATCCAATACTAGACAACTAGCAACAAGATTTTACTGTGCTCCTTTACTAGAACAAAATTCACAAAATCAAAATGATATGGACCAGGTATACCAGATAGGAAACTATTTAACCACTTGGTGTTCACACGCTAAAGATGTTCTAGATGACTTAGGCAAACAAGCATATTTGATAAATGCTAATCTGAAATTGCTCTATGATGAGCAACAATCAGAAAAGATAGAAAAGGAAGAAAGAAGAAGGAGACAGAAGAAAAAGGCCAAAGAAATCCCTAAGTTTCAAATAGATATGAGTGCACCCAATTTTTGGGATCCGAAAGAAGAAGAAGAATCAAAAGAAGCGGTAACTGCGATTAGTCCAGAAGAGTCCACTTCAAAGAACACTGGAAAACTAACCAATGAAAAAAAGGAAGCATATAAAACAGATAAACCTTTTGTCTCAAAGAAATAAGTGATGACCCTTGATCAAGCTGCATCCAAATTTCCTTCTTTTATCTTGCCATCCATAAATAACCAGAACAAGGCTCATATCCTGAAAGAAGTAAATAAATATCCACGTGTTGAAGAAGGTCTGTATGCTGCCAATACAAGTGGCTATATCTTAGATTTGGATAATTCTTCAAACCCTGGAGAATCAATTCGGATTTGGATAGGTGCTCTGTATCAGATGCAGGTTACAAGAAAATTGGATAATGTATCCATTATTGTCCTAGTAGAAAAGAGAATGACTGGTATAGTCTATGATTAGTGGATGGGACCATCAGAAGAAGAGAGAAGAGTTGTCATGGAATCCGGACTGTCTACATTAGAATTATTGCTAAAGACACAGTTCGTGCCAAAACCAATTGATGAGAAAAAGAAATTGATAATAGATATGGAATTAAAAGATTTGAAGTACTTTCATCAATTCAGTAAAGATTTCATGGATAAGGTTTTCAAAGCTAATCTCTCAAATGATGTGGCTCAAAAAATTTCTTTTTTGTCAAAATTACCAGGCAATCTAGGAGACCTCTGTTATAGACATTTTTGTGCCTTACAGCTATAAGCATGAAATGTCCATAATCCAAGGGATCCAAAGTCCCTAAAGATGTTGTTACAGATCCTAAAGGAACAAGGTCAACCAATGACAGCTTCTCCCAGAAGTTCTCCACCAAAAACCACTCAGAAACAGTCAATTCAAGATCAATTCAAGTGCTCCACTAGCTGCATGTGTTGCAAAGCACCCCAGTACACTGTCTAGGTGTGTTGCAACGCACTTGAATGCACTACCCAGGTGTGTTGAGCGGGAAAGGACAAGTGGCAGAGTCATTCAACGGGGTGGAAAGACCATGGAAGCTTCCAGAATCTTCTCCAATGACACTTGCCTCACTGAATTCGACCAAGTGATGAGTAAGAGGCTCTCAGTCTCCAAGTGGAAGCAAGAACTGACAGAGAGAAGCCACAAGTCAAAACATAAGCTGACTCATCCTCTCTACTTACATCTATATATGGATCCCTCATCCCAGAGATCCGGAGGCTGGAATTTTGTACTTTGCAGAGAATTGTTGTTGGTTTGAGATTGAGATTAGTACATTGGGTGATTTATGCTTTGTTGGAGGAGAGGAAGGGATTCCTTTGCTGGGAGGTAGATGCTGGATCGGAACTCACTTGGTTGTATCTCCTCTTGGACTTTCTTATCATATCAATAAAATTATTTGAGTTTCTCCTACATGCTGTGTATCAATGATGTTTTGTGATATTTGCATGTTTAACTTAATCTGATCTTGAGCTTTTTATGAATGTATATCTATATCTTCATGTAGTTTCTCTCTCTTGTGATCTTGCAGGAATTCGGTGAAGCTGGGCTGGTAAGGGAGCAGGGAGCTGGGAGCCATCGAAGAGAGGAGCGATTAGATCAACAAACTAGCGAAAGACACAGGTTAGTTACATCCTTCCTCCTCATTTACATTTCATAAAGAAGAATACTCAAATAGTTTTCCTTGTTTGTTGCTAAGGCACTATCACACCTTAGAGTGGGATAGGGGCGTTCTGAATAGATACTTTTCCCAACAACAAATTGGCGACTCCGTTGGGGATCGTATCTAGTTAGTTTATTTGTGTTTCTATTGTTGTTCTTCTCATAAACTTAGGAGTGCTGAATCGAACTGCATTTTCCATTTACAAATGCAAAGTAGAGATCTGCCACTCTAGTCCACTCACTGGGCCTTTTTATGATCTGAACAAGCTGATCCACAAATGCTCTAACTGCCCTTTGTGATAGCTCTTAGTCCTCCTTTAAATCATCCTTCTAATTGTACCTTATTGATAGCTTTTATCCGGCCAAAAACCTCAGATCAAACTGCAAACCGTGACCCAGAACCCAAAGACAACTCTCGTTTCTACTTCAGCGCAGGCTCTGTGAAGAGACTCTGCATTTCAACGCAGGTCCCGAGAGGGCTACCTGCGCTGTAATTCAGTTTCTCTGTGCTGCAGGTGCGTTGATCAGCCTTTGCCCTGTGCAACTGTGGTTCTTTGCATCCTTGTGTTCAGTTTTATCTCTGTTTTTTGCAGCCTGTTATCAGTGTGTGTACCTATCTGAAAACCCCTTTTCTCTGCCTTAATTCCGCCTCAGTTGTATAAAGAAACTATATTTGTTTTTGTGTATTTGTTACATCATTTGTAGTTTCCCATTACAAAAGTAAACTAGTCATACTGTCGCCCTTAGATCTAGACCTGTCATAAGTGTCGTTTTGATCTTAGGAGAAAGTTTGTTGCTGTTGACAGTTGATTGTGCTTTTACTTTTGTCTTTTGGTTTGAATTTGTGAATTTCTAGTGTCGAAACAAGTGTTTACTTCAAAATCATAAAGTGTCGTAATCGTCTTTTTGATTTCAAAAAGAAACTTGTTTATGTTTTTCACTTGAAATCAAATTCAAATTTGTACAACAACTTTCTTTTTAGGCATCAATATTAAGAAAGTGAAAACAAATACATGCATTTGTGCATTTGCATAATGATAGTTTGATTTAGGAAAAGTGCATTTACAGTGTGCTCTATGCTCTTTGAGAAAAGATTGTGTTTTTCTTTTCCCCTTGTAGCTAGGATTTTCATTGTTGAAAAGAGATAAAAGCTTGCTTATCATCTTTAGACTGCATTTAGGAATTGTATCTACATCTCGTGGTGATCCAAAAAGGAAAACTTCTAAGAAAGATCAACCTAAAATAAATTGAATAAACTTAACAACACTTTGTAACTTAACGCACAACATAGAGGTCTAGGCTAGAGACGTGTTCCGGCGTCGTAAAACCTGGTGACTGTCGGCCTCACTGATGGTTGGGTGATTCCTCCTGAGAGACGATAAGTGCCAGTACAGATTGTGCTCCCACGTACCATCGAGTATATATTGGGAGACCCCTATAGGCATAAAACCTTTATCCATAGGAAGCCGTGTCGACCGCCCTACTGATCGCAATGCACTGAACACAGCATTCAGGAAGATTGACCGCCCGTACCCTAAAAAGTATTCTGCGGTTTTGCGATTGGTTTGGCACACCCTCTACCTAGATCTCCAGAGCAGTCCCTTTCGTTCCTTTTCAGACTCCTTAACGGAAAAGGTCCATCTGAGCACTTGTCACTTCAGGCTCATTAAAAATCGAAGGAGACTAGAGTCATCTTTTGTTTTTTCTCGACTCTTAAAAACTGAAAAAACAAGTTGTGTCAAGGCGTCTAAAATTCATTTAATTTGGAAACATACTTCCCCTTTGTTTTAGTTGATCGAGTAATCCACGATCGTGGAAGAAAGTCAATCGAAATCGCTAGAAAATCTTTTGGATAGACTAGATATGTCTGAACAACCGTCGACATCCAGGACTGTGTCGTCCGACACAGCAGTGGCACAACCTCCTACTGCTACTCCAACGATGTTCAATGATATACCATCTGTCCCGGCAAGTTATCAACAACAAGCCGGAGTCCCATCAGGGACTTCTTCGACGACATGGTTAGTTCCTATTTCTTCATCTGGATTATCATCTGGTATTTCTTATGTTGAAACTCAACAAATTGATCCAATGTGTCTTCAAAGGCCAATCTACCCTTTAAGTACTAGATTGCCACCATATGGAGGGCAGTATGCCTTTTCATTATTCCCTCCCAGAGAACAACCATATGAGAGTTTACAACAAAGTTCAGGTCAAACTGGAATTACATCCAGCGGTTGGGTACCAATACTGCCTCAGCAACCAAGGGTTGTATATTCAATGCAACCAGTCCACCCTGTGTCGAATACTCCCACTATACCTGCTATGGTGACTGCATCGCAAGTACAAGCGTTACCTGTTGTATGTCAACCACAAGTTTCTCAGGTTGCAATACAACAGCCTCTTGTCTCAACGACTCAATCACAACCTCAGGTTAGTGCCTCCTTATCTGGAGCGACTCAGGATCAAACAAGTATTTTGACTCCTCATCATGGTCAATCATCCAGTATTGGTCAATAGCAAATGGTCCAACAACCAGAGCTGGTTCAAACTCAACAACCGCCATTCCAGCAATCATATCAAGGACCTGAGCAACAAGTCTTTGTAAGTAATGGGCAACCACATTTCCAAAGCGGTTATCAACAACCATATTATAGTGTTTATGCCCATCAACCTTGTCAAAGTTGCAAACATCAAATACATTATACTGGTATGCAAAGACCCATTGCTCAGGCGATTCCATCTTATCCTGGGTATGCTTCGCCTAACCTGAATCAATAGTTTCCCTTTGTAGCAACTCTAGAATTACTAGATCTAAACCGGATGACGAATGATCCAATTGCTTATGCCCCTTGGTGGCCAGCGATTCCGCATAAACTTCCGTCAGATATTCCTAAATTTAATGGAAATCCGGGTGAAGATCCGTCGAATCATGTGATGACATTTCATCTGTGGTGTTCATCAAACACCCTAAACGATGATTCGATTAGGCTTCGCCTTTTTCAGAGGACGTTAACGGGTCCAGCAGCAAAATGGTATATTGAATTGCCTAGAGCTTCGTTCGACAACTTCAGTACCTTAGCCACGACTTTCTTAACCCATTTTCAATTACCAATAAGGTATGAAACGGGAACAGAACTCCTTACCAACTTCAAGCAGACAACGGCCACTCACATATCTGATCATATACATGAGTGGCGACGTCGTCGCAGGATGGTAAAAACGTACGTTCCCGATCAGCTATTAGCTGAATGGTTTATCAAGTCGTTATTACCTTCCATCACGGAAGATGTGGCAAAGGGGGGAGTCGTAACGGAAGAGCAAGTTATAGCTCGTGCGCAATATCTGGACTTGATCTATACTCAGTCTGGCACGCTCTACGACAAAATACCTGACGCCCCTAGACCGGAATTCTCAATTCCTCCTCCTCCTAAATCGAACAATGACTCTCACGCCGTCGATGGCGTGATTGGCGCAACAGACACGAAATCGACAAAGGCTACATCTAAAAAGGCCCGTAAGATTTCCAGTCAAAATGAAAATGAGGAACTTCTTGCCTCAGAAGTAAATGTCGTGTCGACCGACAAGGGCAAACAACTAAAGCAACCAGGGGGCAAGAAGAAAAAGAAAGGGAGAAAAAGGAAACCCCCTGCGAGGTGTCATATATGCGATGAGGATCATTGGACGAGAGATTGTCCACATATAGCTGAAGTTAAGAAACTCTTTAAGAGTTCAAAAACCTCAGCGGTATTGACTGATCCATTTCCAAGCCCGGGAACCAAACTGGTTGCTAATCAAAATGCTTCCCGATCCCAAGTGCTTATGTTGTCTATCTCAAAGCAGCAAAATGATGCTTTGGCAAGGAATAAAGATTACGGGAATCCACAGGTGTCGAATAACAAGGCTAATGAACAACCTAATAGTTCGACAACAACTTTGACCAAAGTTGTGCCACCCATCATTCCTAAACAAATGATAAAGTCGCCAAAGGGAGTAGTACACAAGTCGACATTTAATCCTCGTGCAAAAATAGCACAGAATTATAATATAATAGAGGACCTGGCCCAATCGCCGTCCGCTATGTCGACACTTGAGGTACCGCAAAATTGCCTCTCCCAAGAGCAAGCTTTATTATCAGCAATAGGTGGGATTGACCCAATGGATTCCAATCTTGTGGCCTTTAATCATAAAGGATATGACCCTCAGTTACCAGCTCAACTAGCTTTCCTTATTCAAGTGAAAGCCCTCAACAAAGCTGTTCATCTAACAATTATTGATGAGGGGGCATCTACATGCATTATGTCGATGAGTTGCTGGAAAACTTTAGGATCTCCAACCTTGTCGCAATCTTCGACGACATTAAAAGCATTTGATGGACGGACATATACCCCATATGGTATTCTAAATAACTTGAAAGTTGAACTAGGAGGGAAAACAGTAGAAATTGATGTTGAAGTAATCGACGGAAACCTTGATTACAACATCCTATTGGGAAGACCCCGGATATATGCCATGGCCGCAGTTGTGTCGACCTACTTCAGGAAGATTGCATTTCCCTTCCAAGGAGGAATTACAATCGTTGACCAACAAACATTTCTCCCCAACAGTTCACAAGTTATGGGAAGCATTCCAATGATCCATGGAAGCAATCATTCGCTCCAAAGTATCAGAGTAGGTCTCCTAAAAGACCCTGCCTTAATGGGTACTTTTTCCCTACCGCCTCCGAGTAATCTGGCGGAAGTGGCCACAGTGGAATATGAAACCTTCTATATCTAATGGATTTGGACTCCGAGGATGGTTCTTATCTCATATCAACCTCGTTAAAAAATGAAACAAGGAGTCATGAGGATAGTTCTTTTACTGTGTCAACCTATTTTAAAAAATGAAACAATCCCCTTTCCAAATCTCAAAGGTAAACCTTCATTCCAACCACCGAGTTGAATGCAATGAATCTTGGGGGGCATGCACCTCGATTTGCGTTATTATGCTGGGGGCATGCAAACTTATCATCGAGCAGTGTTACCGCAAGGTTCAAGCTCGTTAAAAAATAAACCCGCACCGAGCAAATGTTTCCACCCGCGTTTAAGCTCGTTAAAAAATGAACTATCCCCTGGTAAATAACCACCGTGAATGTAACATTTCAGCCATTAAAGCCTTGGTCGTGTTTGCACCGTCACCTCCACTCTTCCATTGGCCGATCATTCACCTCCATTTGATTGTTTACCCATTTTGAGGAACAGCTGCGAAGAGTGATTTCACTAGCCATCCTTGTGACACTGCCGTGATTGGAAAATTCCAACCCTTACCTGGAATCAGATGCTACCCATTTTATCACTCGTAACTCAAAAGACGAGTCTTCTTTAAGCTCTTTTCAACTGACTCGTAAAATATGAAAAGATTGCCGAGTTTTGGCCTTCCGGCTCGTTAAAGCGACCGGAAGTGCTATCCCTCCTCTAGATTTTAATCTTTTTGGACCTGAGGGATTATTGCACAAAAAGATCGAGCACTTGCTTTGTTCGGCTCATTAAAACTATCGAAAATTCATCCCTTCTGTATTGTTTTATACTTTTTCGGACTTAAGGGATTAGATGACGAAAAAGGAATTTTGGAGTTGCCTTTACGTACCTTTTCAGACTCTCTAAAAATTAAAAGGACCAAGTTATCTTTGTCGTTAAACTCGTTAAAAAGATTAATAGCGACAAACTTGTCTTTAGACGAGAACGAGTTTCACTATCGCAAGGCTCGTTAAAACATAGCGATGGGTTTTCCCGAAGGGCAAATTATCGAACAAGCATATGTTATCCTCCTCAAGCTTGACAAAAATAAAGAGGTACTGGTCAGCAATGACTAGGGAAAAATTGGGAAGAAACTCAAAGAATCTTTATTGGTAGCAAGTCGCTCTTGAACATGACACTTCCACTCCGTGCCTGAGTCGGGTTGGGTTGTTTCATTCACCGGTCACATCACCATGGTCTCGCCATACCATCCAAATTTGGGGTAAATGCTACCGATCCATCACATAAGTGTCGCCGACATGTTCAAGAGAAGTCATCCAAAGAAGTCACCCGTGTCCCATCCACTACCATACATTATACTTCATTCCTTCATGACCGCCATCCTGAACCATATATCATCAGATCATTTTCACCTCCATCAAAATCATTTGCTCCGTTCCATGTCATTGATGTGGGATTCATCAAGGCCCTCCTTTGACGGATCGCTTCTTGTCGACATCAGCTCATTATCCAAGAAGTTGATCTAGGGACACCCCATTCAGTACTTTGAAGCTTGCATGCCTCAATGGCAAGTTTCTCACTTCCGGCGACAGGTATACATCAATGACCTTCGACCGAACGATTTTGCGTGGTGTTCGACGCCAAGTCCTTTATTCACACCACGTGAATTGTACTGCAGTAACTTGAGGGTCATTATCATTATCGGTGATTCCTCTCGCACTTGTTAACAGTTTACATCATTAACTGGTAATCAAGCGATGTCTTTCCATGTTCGACTTCAAAACATTTTTCACATGGATCGACTTGTACTTCGAGTGAAGATCGGACGAGATTAAAGACTCCGGATCTAGTTTCATCCATCCGGGTTGTGATATATATTCAGGAAAAATAAAGATATTGACATGTACAACATTGCAGCACAGATAATCATCCTACCAAAAGGATGATGACTTCATCAAAATCATTAGTCTACCATCAGACGATTGTTTGTCCTGTGTACATAAAAATGAATTTATAAAGTTGAGCATGGGAATGCCCGCCTCAGCTAGATCATGAAAATTGTATGAAAATAATGTATTGTATTGAATCTTATTACAGGTCTCCTCCCAGCATTGAAAGAACTTCGGATCCTCCTAATAAAGCATTTCACCCGATAAACGGCCTCATACTTTAGGGGGCAACTGTTATAGACATTTTTGTGCCTTACAGCTATAAGCATGAAATTTCCATAATCCAAGGGATCCAAAGTCCCTAAAGATGTTGTTACAGCTCCTAAAGGAACAAGGTCAACCAATGACAGCTTCTCCCAGAAGTTCTCCACCAAAAACCACTCAGAAACAGTCAATTCAGGATCAATTCAAGTGCTCCACTAGCTGCCTGCGTTGCAAAGCACCCCAGTACACTGTCTAGGTGCATTGCAACGCACTTGAATGCACTACCCAGGTGCGTTGAGCGGGAAAGGACAAGTGGCAGAGTCATTCAACGAGGTGGAAAGACCATGGAAGCTTCCAGAATCTTCTCCAATGACACTTGCCTCACTGAATTTGACCAAGTGATGAGTAAGAGGCTCTCAGTCTCCAAGTGGAAGCAAGAACTGACAGAGAGAAGCCACAAGTCAAAACATAAGCTGACTCATCCTCTCTGCTTGCATCTATATATGGATCCCTCATCCCAGAGATCCGGAGGCTGGAATTTTGTACTTTGCAGAGAATTGTTGTTGGTTTGAGATTGAGATTAGTACATTGGGTGATTTATGCTTTGTTGGAGGAGAGGAAGGGATTCCTTTGCTGGGAGGTAGATGCTGGATCAGAACTCACTTGGTTGTATCTCCTCTTGGACTTTCTTATCATATCAATAAAATTATTTGAGTTTCTCCTACATGTTGTGTATCAATGATGTTTTGTGATATTTGCATGTTTAGCTTAATCTGATCTTGAGCTTTTTATGAATGTATATCTATATCTTCGTGTAGTTTCTCTCTCCTGTGATCTTGCAGGAATTCGGTGAAGCTGGGCCGGTAAGGGAGAAGGGAGCTGGGAGCCATCGAAGAGAGGAGCGATTGGATCAACAAACTAGCGAAAGACACAAGTTAGTTACATCCTTCCTCCTCATTTACATTTCATAAAGAAGAATACTCAAATAGTTTTCCTTGTTTGTTGCTAAGGCACTATCACACCTTAGAGTGGGATAGGGGCGTTCTGAATAGATACTTTTCCCAACAACAACCTCATTATGAAATATCTAGATGTACAAAACAAAAGACTAGATCAAGTTTATTGGGTTGACCTTCTTTTCAGAATCACAGAGAAAGTTAAGTACTTATGTTGGAAAAAGAAGGCGCATGACATCACACCCAGTTCAGATGTCTGCAAAATCATGCTACCATGGAAACCATTCAAAAAGAAAAATAAAACAAAGAGGTATGGTAGATTTAAACCTAAGAGAGTCTCAAATCCAAGAAAGTCATTCTGAAAGTATAAATTTTTGAAGAAAAGATCAAAACCAAGAAACAATAATTGTTGTTTCATTTGTAAAAAGGAAGGAAATTTCGCACGAAAGTGCCCGCAAAATTCATCAAGAAAACTTAAAGCTTGTATAGATATAGAAGAATTTCAAGATGATTGGTCTATAGTAGAATCAGAAGATGATATTTCAGATGTATATATTTTGTCTGAAATATCAGATGCAGAAGAAGAAGAGTGTCTCCAGAAGATGAATATCTGTTCAGATGATGATTTTTCAGAAGAGCTCCATTACAGTGAACAAGAAGAATAAAGTGAAGAAGAAAGTGACATTGAAGTCACTAGCGAAACAACAGATGTTTCAGAAGACGAATCCGAAAGTTCACGATCAGAGCAGCAAGGTAAGCAATGTGTGTTACCTTTTCCAGAAGTAAATTCTTTCTGTCCATTTCAGAAAAGAACCATAGCCTCGACCAATCTTCCAAACAAGAGATCAATAGAATAGAATAAAATACTTTGTTAAAAAAGATAGTCAAGACTAATAACCTTATTTATATTCTGGTTCAAGTTCAAGTAAAAAATGAATGGATATCTGTTGATGCATTCATAGATACCGGTGGATCGAACAACTTGGCTAGACAATCTCTGTTTAAATCTCTATGGAAACCATTGCAAAATATACTGGTGTCTGAAACCATAGGAGTATCTGTGAGTTTAACTCATTATGTAGACAATATTCCATCGAAAGTTGGGGGGAGTATAGTTAAGATTTCTGCAATACAGCATTTTGATCCCTCAACTAGTTTAATGTTGGGAATGTCATTCTTAAATTATGTGCTTCCAATAACAATCAACCAAGATAAGCTAATTATAAATCTGAAGAAGACGGCTATTGCTGTACCTAGATTGTTTATTGCAAATTCAAAAGCAAGACATGAAAATAGCCAGAAAAGAGTAGGAGCCAGAAAGCCATTAAAAGATTCTGATGATTGGCAGGAAGTTCTGCAAATCTATGAATCAAGAGCAGAATCTAAATCAAAACAAATGGCATACATAGACCCCAATTGGTCTACAGAACAAGCTACTATCCATAACAAACTTATAAAAAGCTGTTCATAAAATCCACAACATTTTTGGATAGTAGAAAGCCCAAAGCAAGAGATTGTGACCTTGCATGATAATGGAGTCAAAGGGAAACTAATTTCTTGCACTCCTTCAGACGACCAAGAAATAAAGAGACAAATTAAAGAATTGTTAGAAATGTAGCTCATTGAGCCAAGTGAGTCTCATTATTCTTGTTCAGCGTTTCTGGTAAGAAATCATTCTGAGATAGTCAGAGGTAAACCTAGAATGGTGATAAATTACAAACCTCTAAATGCAATCACTCAAAGTTTTAATTATCCACTTCCAAGACCAAAAACGATAATGTAGAAAAAACAGCACAACAAAGTATTCAGCAAATTTGATATGAAGTCTAAATACTATCAGATTCAAATACAGAAAGAGGACCGACATAAAACTGCTTTTATTTGTCGTGCTGGATTTTACCAATGGAAAGTTGTTCCGTTTGGTTTGAAAAGTGCCCCTGCATTCTTCCAACGAAGAATGGATTTCATTTTTGCCAAGTATGATTTTATTGTTACATATATTGATGACATTCTTATTCATAGTCCAGATGTAAAAAACTATCTAGAGCATTTAGAAATTTTTCTAAAAGAAGTTCAACAGCATGGCATAGTTTTATTAGAAAGAAAAATGTCTTTATTTCAAGACAGTATAGATTTTTTGGGAATTCATGTAGTCAATGGTGCAATTCAGATGCAACCACATGTGTTGACTAAATTAACCCAATTTCCAGATGAATTGAAAGATACAAAAACAATTCAAAGGTTCTTAGGAGTCCTGAATTACATTCACAAGTACATCCCAAGATTGACAGAGAAAACAGCTCCAATCAGAAAACATCTCAAAGAGGGATGGTCACCAAAAGCAACAGTAGCAGTTAAACAGTTGAAAGCAGAATGTCATCGACTGCCAAAACTCCAACCACCAGGTGATGGTCTGCTTATACTCTAAATTGATGCTTCTTTAAATTTTTTGGCGGCCATTCTTTTTGAACGAAGATCAGGTGAATTCACACCCAGACAGAAGAATTATTTCATAGCAGAAAAAGAAACACTGGCTATATTCAATGGGATACAAAGGTTTGAGTTATACCTTACACCTGTGAAATTCTTAATAAGAACAGACTCCAAGAATTTCAAATATTTTTTATCTGCCAAGATATCAAGACAAATTGCAAAAGGAAGAATTCTTGCATGGCAGATTTGGTTCCAACAGTTTGATTTTGAAGTTGAATGGATCCCAGGTAATTCAAATTATTTGACAGATTCATTAACCAGGGATATGAATAAAGCATTCATTACTTGTTCAGGTTCATGTTTTACCATTCCAAGAAAAGGACCACAGGACGATAGTTTTCATACATTTGTTGACAAATTCATATTACTTGAAGGACATGCAAGCCATCTTGCAGAAGAAATCAAGAAAGTTGTGGGAATGAGACTGAGAAGAAACACTTGGATCAGAAAATGCCAAGCCTGGAAATCCAAGAATGTGGGTATGTCTTTAGGCCTAGATGTTGAACTGGTAAAGGTATATCCTTTGCCTAACATGAAAGTAAAGTTATTTTTCAGAAGTCTCTCATATCTATGGTCTAGTGAATATACTGAAAAAATGATATGGATCCTAAAGGTTCTAAACTTTTATCAACTTATTAGAGGAATTGATTTTTGTCTCAACATTTTCACAAGAGCAAAAATTTTAGATCTTGAAACCATTCGTTTTAAGAGTGAAATAGAGAAATACATTCTATCTCTAAAAATACCAGACATTTTTGAGGAAGTAGAAGCATCCTTTCTGCAAAGGTTTGATGATAATTATGCACCAAATGACACTTTTCCTCAATATGAAATTTTTGAAGGATTTGCTGATTGGGAGATAAAAGATGGTTTCTGCAGAAAAAAGCCAACCACTAGGATATCTCAGTGCATTCAAAGGATGTTACAATATCTCAGAACTTTCTCATCTCCATGGGATTATCATAATCTCGGAATAAGGGAAAGTATTACTTCTAATCCTTTTGCACAAGTTTTTAGTCATGAGCGGATCGAGGAAATCCGTACCAACAATAATGAATAAATGATTAAGCAACATGATGGATGGTTCAATGAATTTAGAAATCTGAGGTTAATCGAAAAAATACAGATTCTACAAAAAATGGATGATTTACAAGGAGAGCCAAAGGCATTAAGATTTATAATCAATCAAAAGGCTTTGGTAACTATCAACATTATTTCAAGTAATTGGAATAACAATGTAATCCATATTATTAGTCTGATGATTTCAAATAGAATATATACATCTATGATTTTTGAATTAGGTTGGAAAAACAAAGATTTTATGAGTAATAATTGCAGAGAATGGGTTCAGCATGCAATTGAAAGCTCCACTAATATGTTTCATCTTTTTAAATGGGAACTTTTAAACAACATCGAATTGGCAGTACAAAGGTCACCCATGATCAGAAATTTCTTTAAAGATTCTTTCCTAGATATCAAGATCAGTGTTCTATCTTTCCTTACCAAGTGGGGAAAATAATCGGCTAGGTACACACCTCAGCAACAGGGTCTCCACCAAATAAAGATGAATACTGAAAGGGGAGAATCATCAAGAGCATCATCAAGAAGGACAATAATTTTAGATGAAGATGCCAAATGAAAAGGAATAGAAAAAGAATCTACTTTACAGGACGAGCATCTGGATGCTCAGGACCCAACTGATATATATTGGGACGAAGAGTACTCTAAGTTGATTGAACATCACTACCAAAAGATGCCCGATGAGTCTAGGCTAGCACATGATTCTTCAGAAGAATTTGATTTTGATAATAACTGTGATTTAGATAGAAGTCCGAAAGGACCATGGTAGAACATTTTGTATATATGTACCATAAAATTTGAGTAGACACCATTGGCGAAAATATGCCGAAAGGACCCTCAATTGTTTCTGTTTTTTTCATTATAGTTTAGAGGTGTAGAGTTAGAGAGTCTATAAAAAGAGAGATCAGCAGATGTTCAAGACATCGCTTGACAGAGAACTCTGAGATCTCATGTTGTAATAAGCCTTATGTATTTTGCTTGTCTTTATTAATATCGAAGCCTACTGGGCCGCCTGTCTGAGGACAGTTTCTGTCATCCAAAAGAACTTGGAACTGTAAGGCGAAGGCGTTTGAAGACCCGTGGAGAGAGGTCATAGTTGCGCGCACATGTTCGGTTGAGGAGAAGTAACCCGCTTCAAATCTGTTGTTTAATAGTCTTCGATTTGGATCAGAAGTAAGTTTCAATACCAAGGCTTTCTATTGTTGCATTGTGATTAGTCTCCAGTTAAGTGGTTCTATAATTTATGCTCAGTCTAGTAAAGCCTGCTACAGTGCTGCTACAGTTCCGCGCGCTACCCTATCGTCACTTCGTCTATCTATCCTACTTCATTTGTCTATCCTACCCTCTGGATCCAATTTTGTTGCATACATGCAAGTATAAGATTGAAATATATGTATAGAAGGTCTGAAATCATTTATGTCAAATACTAGATCGATTCTATGGAATGAATTTGAGGCATGGTATCCTCTAAGCTCACAAGACATATTCATCCATGTGTTATGCAAAGTTTCTATATCTCTCTAAAGCTAATACGAGTTCCAGTGGCACAAGAAAAGTTCAGTGTTTCTATTGATAAACCAGAAAAGAATTAAATCTCCTATGACATATGAATTCAAGTTCTATAGCATACCTATTTGAGTTTTGTAGCACACAAGTTCGAGTTTTGGGACACACATATCGAAAATTCTGAAGATACTTACATCCAAAATTCCTAAGGCATGTGAGCAAGATTCTAAGATACTATTGGTGCAAATATCTTGTTGTATTATCTTTGTGCTAGGCCGAAATAATGGACAAAATTTAGGACAAATATTTGACTTTTATGGATAGTTTTGAGGTAAATGTCAAGTCTGCATCAAAGCTCTTCTTACATATTCAAAACGCTCAATATTATATTCAAGACAAAGAAGGACTCTTTACAGATGAAATTAGAAGTTACAATTTCTCTCTGCTAGCACTAAAAAAATCAAAAGACCAAGCGCATTCATGATATCTAACTAATCAAAGTACTGCAGCTGACATATATTATTATTTGGAGAACATTCATTCTTGACATCCAAAAATACTAGTATATATATAATCAATACAATTATGTGGAACTATGATTATATAGCTAAGGGACAAAGGAAAAAAGTGTGGTATAGTTAAAGGAACTAAAACCATAGGAATCATCTCCAAGGAATGAATACATACAAAGAAACATCTTTTTGTGACATTTATAGCAACATACCTGAGTTCATTATTAGACCATGGATACCACAATGAATGAGGCATCTAGAGGATAGAAGTATGGAAACTTGTGTCCAGAAAAAATACATAAGACAACTCTCTTGAAGAATGAAACCTTCTTGAATGCATCTCCTTGATTCGTATCCTAGTTTGAATACCAAGATGTTGGAACTCTGTGGATGAATTTTGATATGAAACTTTATCTCTATGACACCAATGCATGAAGAAGTCACACTAACTAGATATCATTCTTATATATAATAAAATAATGATTGGCATTAATGAAGCCAACCTGAAGTTTAAAATAAATTATTTAAAGGATTAAAACAAAGTTGCAAAGTGACAGAACTGAAGAACGTTACTCTGTTTGGGATATGTATAAAGGGTGATGAAGTTCATCTTTGCAAAATGAATATGAGAAGTAGTTTATGTTGAATGAAGTCAATATATGTCAACTAGAGGAATAAGACCAGATCTCTACAAATAAGGACAGTTAAAATAAAAAAGGTGCGTATAATTTGTTTTTCTTTTGCATCAAAGCATTTATGCCAATTATATTAAACATAACACCAAGGCTTCTAGGTCATGATGAAGCTTAGTCTAGAAAATAAGAGTAAGCTAATAAAATAGTGACAAGGTATGCATAAATGCATTAATTGACATGATAGCATTCAAATTCCCTCCTTACATATGTAGACTATTTTTCATGATCAAGGAATGAAATCCTTGTTGGCAGGAAAAAAATTACCTAAGGTAAGGGTTGGCAACCTTAACAAGTCGAAGGCAGGATATCAAAAATAAGCATACATTCAAGCAATAAAACTATGTAAACTACTAAATTTGGGTCTAAGAGGAATACCCATAGGTCCTATGTTTGATGTCGATCCCACAGGATCCAAACCCTCTGCTTCCTCCAAAGTGATCAAACCTACAACACAGTTCAGAGAAGCATATACATAGAAAGTAGTTCAAAGTGTGTGCATAATAAACATGTTAGATCATCAAGCATAAACATATAAATCATGATATATTAGACATGAATCATAAAAAACATGAGATCATAACATATCAGGAACAAGACAGAGCTTCTTTATTGATATCAGCAAATAATAGTGGAAAGATACAACCTGATCCAACCATGGCACCAACGAAACCTTCCTCTGGATCCGTCCAGCCCAAGCCTCAAAGATCACCTCTCAAGCATGTGCAAAAGGATGCCATATAATGGAATATGAGCATATATGCAAGGAAACAAGGGTTTCCTATGACTAGGAGTGTAGGAGGCACAGTGAAAATCAGACTTGATCTGGGGACAAAAAGGACTATAATGTTGATATCTGATCTCCTTCTATCCTTTAGGCCTTCCCATGAGGTGTATAACTACCACTACAAATCAGTTGATTCAGTTAGGCCACGGGATCCTATAGGTGGGATTTTGGCGAAGCCCGTAAACCCCACTCAAGAAATAAGAAATATTTTTATTTTTTCATATTTTAATTATGTACACATGTTTTGTATTATGGTACCCACGTGTGTACATTTTTTTAAAGGGTAGAGTCACGTATGGAATTAAAAATTTTATTTTTTAATAAATTATCAAGTCTTAATTGGAAAGGGTTGCCCAAGGCCATATCAAAGCATCAAAACTACAGGAGTGTTGAATGCTGCTATAACAATTCCGTGTATAGAAATCATGTGAATAATATATCTAGGGTTTTGCAATATGCTTGTAGAGTTTTTAAATTCTATAATAGGTCTTGGTGACTATGGAGGATCTAGGGTTCATAAACCCTACTAAATAATTGAGTTATAAAACCCCAGAATAAAAACCCTAACTAACCATTTTTGTTGTAAAAAGAAAACATAGCTCTTGAGATTGACATAAATGACAGCATGTTAATGTGAGAACAATATTGATGAAAAGATCCAAGATTAAGAGGTAGTTGACTCTCTTAAAAAGGATAAGTATTATATTCCTACTTCCTATAATTGTTACTATTGTTATGCACTTTTATGTTTGTTCTTTCATATTCTTCTAACAAAGGTTGCAGGTCAAGACAAGATCTATCTATGTTTGACTAACAAAAGGAAGATTTGGAAGAGTGTAGCAAAGCACAAAGATAAGAAGAAAGTAGCTTGAAGTCTGTGTCAAAGGAATTCAAGGAACGAAGTTTACCTATCTCAGCTAGAAAGAGGAAGGTGTCAAACCCTAGATGGATCTAATACTACTTGGAGGTTGGAAGAAAATATGAAGAAGTTTATGATAAAGAAGAGAAGATGGCAGATCAATGACAAGATACTTTAGCAAGAAGTTGAAGAATCTTAATATCGTTGTACCAGCAGTTGATTAGTCTGATCTAGAAATATGTTGATTGAGTAGATAATATTGATGTTGATACCACTGATTATTGGGATATGATATGATTTTTTGGAAAAACATGAAAGCAAAACCTTGTTACTAAGAAATAAGTTGTGAAAGGCTTGTGCAATCAGTTGAGTAAGTTTGGCTCCTTAAAATGTTTGATAAAAATACTTGATGATGTGTTGAAGCTACATGAGGGTTGACAAATATATAGGAAGATCGAAGCTTGTTATGATGTGATGTAGATAGGATCCAAGCAGCTACAACTAGATCTCCATGGAAGAACAATCAGTTGATGTATTGATCTGAAACGAGACAAGTTTATGATTGTGGTTATGTCTCCCTCATTGAGAGGACGTAAGGATATCCTCCCTCGTTGAGAGGGAGTGAAGATGGACACTGTATTCTCCACGTTCCGTGCACTATGGCTAGGACTAACAACCATAATCCTGGTGAAGGCATTAATAGGGAGAATGGTGGATTGGATAAGCATCTGGAACTGATACTCCTTGAGGAATGGTATCCAAGATAGGAGTAGTCTCGAAGATCGATACTCTTTGAGGATTGGGAATCTAGGATAAGAGTAGTCTTGAGGACTGATATTATTTGAGGATGGGGTGATATACAAGATAATAATAGTCTTGTAAGGACATAACTGGTGAACATATGAATGGGGTATGTGCCTTGAGAGGCGGTGGTGGTGTCCAAATGTATGCATCTTAGAATTGTGCTCTGACTAGTGGAGAGACAGAGCTTGTTAGTCAAGGCCTTGCTATTTTGTAATTGACAATGTTGGTTATGAAGATGTTTGATGATGCTTATCAATCCAAACTCTTCTTATGAGAATATTTCAATTTGAGAGTATCTTGGCATCCTATTGTGTCATTATGAATACTTCCCTAGTTAAGAGGAAGTGTTGGAAATGTAGCTAGGTTAAGTCTTCATAATTATCATTGTACTTGTATCAATATGTATTTCATGTAAAAGAAAAAGAAATTATTATTATTAGTAGTAGTAGTAGTCAAAACATGTTCTTCGTGCTTCTAGAGTTTATTGAGTCAGAATAAAATTTGCCTTGAGTCAAAGTCCTATTTGGACTATTTGTTAAAATAGAAAAAGTATTTATTTTGGGTCAAAAGGAGTCAATTTGTCTTCCACAATACCAAGTCGTCCCTGATGGACAAATCATCCCATAAAAGAAACTATTCGACCTCCTAAATGTGTATATGTAGAGAGAAATTCGACCTCATTGAATCACCAATAAACCACTTTGATTTTTGTGCAAGAAAGAAGAAGAAAATCAACCAAGTCAAGGGAAACAAAGAGTGAAGTAAAAGGAGAGAGAAAGTCTTGTTTTTCTGCCCTAATCTATTCACATGTGTAAGTATCTTCTGTGATTTTTCAGATCTATTGTAGGGCCTGAAATTCAAGGGGATGGGATTTGAGGGATTGCCCAGAATCGAGAGAGTTGACTAACATTGACTTTTGTTGGCTTTGATTTGTTGGAAATGGATTGAAGGATGATTGACTTGGATATTTGTGGCAGTCTTAGTCTTTGTCTTGGGTCTTGAATATCTCACTTTGATCTAATTCTATACGAAGAGGATTTTTCTTGGGTTTCCCCCTTGTGGGGTTTGTCCCTAGCTTGGACCCTATTTCTTGTGTTCTTTATTTCTTGTGATCTTCATATTTTGTATTTTGGTAATTTCTTGATGAAGAAGAACATAAAATTTAATAAAAAGCCAACAAACATTCACAAGTAATTATCAAGGAAAAGAAATCTACCATAATCTATAAGCACTTTAATTTCTCAACATCTTATTGCTTATTTTAAAGTTGATTTTGGTTAGGACATTTTTTGTTTTGAGGCCCATTTTTTACCTCAAAATTCCCCTAATGACAAGTACCATTGCAATAAATAAAACTAGAGTTGCTTGAATAGAAGAAAATAAGTCTATCGTATTAAAAATGAATAAAACATTGAAATAATACAGGGAAAAGACAGAAATGGTACTACATCATGTGGAATATTACAAAGTAGAAATAGAAAGACTCACTAAGTTTAATACATACGCTATGGAAGCGCAATACGAGTTGAATGTGGCCCATAGGCTATTATACAAAAGGTTATAGGATATAAAGATGTATTATCACAATCTTTAGCTTTTTCTAATAAAGTGAAAGGTAAGAAGGTCGAGTACGAGAGAGTGTGGATAGGCCTACAAAAAATCAAGTATAAAAAGAAATAAAAACTCTTACAAACATCCCAAGGATGAGTAAGAAAGACATTGAAGCAACTAACTTCATGACAAAAATTCTATTCACTCATTTTAGAGAGTCCATTACACCTAGAACAACAAAATAATATGAAAAACCTAAAAAACATCATAAAATTAGAGAGAGTTGTTATAGAAACAACTCTATAAGTAACCAAGGATATGTTGAAAGAATATATTTATTCAACATAATTAATTCATTTGTCCATGCATTACAAAATGGTATAAAACCAATGTGGAGAGAATTAATAATGTATGAAGTGGAATTGGTGTGGTTGAATTTTTTGCGAGTCTTTAGCATACAATTAGCCTATTATATCTAGGGTGCACACAAGTCCAAACTAAAGGAAGGATATAACTTTAAAAATTGTGTCTTTGAAACTAAAGGCCAAAAGAAACATTCGTGTAATATTTTGAAAGGAAACAAGGGGTTTCTTCTTGCGGCGATTTTGTAAACTTCTTTAGAGAATTTACGAGGAGTAGGCACCGTCATCCGAGCCAAGAGAAAAACTATGATTCAAAGTTCTTTAGAGAATTTACGAGGAGAAGGCACCGTCATCCAAGCCAAGAGAAAAACTATGATTCAAAGTTCTTTAGAGAATTTACGAGGAGAAGGCACCGTCATCCAAGCCAAGAGAAAAACTATGATTCTAATGATGTATGTGCATGGAATTTCTTATCATTTTTCTTATGACTATCTGTATTTTAAAATGGAGTCTTACTTATATTTGTATTTATATTTGTTTTTAGTTGCTTCTCTATAGCCTATAAATATGTATCTGCCTATAAATATGTATCTATAACTATGTGTTTAATTAAATGTATCTATAAATGTGTTTAATTAAATAGTTATCTCGGATGATAATTGGTTAGGTATATTTCAATGGTTTACTTAGTGATTTTTTGTAGTGAAGATAATTGATTTTAAGTTCAAAACTCCTAATCATTATTTCATATGTAAGTATCTAAAGTATACTTGGATTATACACATGGAATAGAATTACATTTGCATTTTAGCGTTTTAATCTTTTAAAGTAATATTCAAAACCAAAAATGGTTGCCTTAGAAATATGAGTTCCCTATTTTAAATATTGTAGGGTTTAATTGAGACTTTACATTGGAGAGAACCTGTATCTCTTCCCTATTGATTGAATAGGGGTTTATCCTTGTTGACAATTTCTCATTAATCACATACTAGATAAACTTTTCATTTTGATAAATTGAGACAATTATATTTAAAACTTGTGGTGATTACAATATTCTCTTTGCAGTTTGCTTTGTTGCATTTTGTGTAGATGCCTTGCTAATTCCTAATTATTTCATTAATATGTTTTTAAAACTAGAGCACTCTATATTAACTGCATAGTGAATGGGGCATGCATTTTGAGAAATTCCAAAATTGTATTTTGTTCCTTTGATTATAAGGAAAAGATTATTACATTATCTTGAAGTGCTAGATCTACAAAAATAGACATGGAAAATTTCATTCTTAATTTCCTCTAATTGCTCTAAAATATCACCTCAAGAAAACTTTCTTATTTTGATTTATAAGTCACCTTCTTCCAAATGGTTTTTTTTTTTTAATGAAAAATAACCATGTTTTATGCTTAGCTTCCAACCTCTTTATGTATATTTTATTAGGTCAAATCCTAAAGCTCTCAGATTTAACAATAGGACTATTATTTTTAAATTCTTTTAGAGTTGAACCTCTCATGCTTGCCTTCAATTGTTAATTGCCTATTGATTTGTACATTTAAATCAAACAAATTATTTGTTTTTTTTGTCAAATTAGTTTTATTTTTTTATTTTAAAATATTCCATATATTTATTTTTTCCTTTAGATTTTCAAAAATGTTTTATCTATTTTTCTTTGAGTTTTTTTCCTCTAGATTTGTTTTTCTTTTTTATTATTCTTTTCTTTTCTTTGATTTTGTTTTTGTTTGCAACAATGTATTTTTTTTGTCATGGTTTACAAATATTTATGATTTTAACCTTTAAAAAATAAATATGCTACTTGTATCACCCATGTTTATATTCGGAGGTTGATTTCATATTTTTGGTTCTCAGCGATATTGATTATCAATACCACAATTTCAATATTTTTGTAATGTTAAACCTAAAGAAAATGGGGTGTTACTACTATCATCATTTTTTGTTTTTTGGGTTAATTTTAAGGTTTTTGTTTGGAATAGTATAGGTTGTTGATTCCATGAATTCAGCACAGTTGTAATCTTAGATAGAGGAGGAATGACCTGTTGTAGAGTTTTATGAACCCAACGTTTCGGACTACCAAGTGAGTCCATCATCAGGGGAGAATGTGTCAATAGATATTCTTAAAATCATAATGATGTATCCAAGAGCTATAATTAGGGTATATATATAAGTTATTAAACAAAAGAAATAACAAAATAGGTCGGATCTTAATAAACATATTAATAAAGAATACATAATTAAATTAATTAATTTGATTAATCAAACAAATTAATTTATTATTTAACCAAATTAATGAATCAATTGAACCAATTATTTAAAATAGAATTAATAAACATAATAATTAATTCTATAGATAATAAAATTATTCGATTAAGTTATCCCCTTGAATAAATTAATTAATTAATTAAATAATAATAATAATAATAAATAATTTAATTAATTAATTAAATAAAAAGATAAGAGCCGACCTATTTTCTTATTTCTTTTGTTTAATAACTTATATATATACCCTAATTATAGCTCTTGGATACATCATTATGATTTTAAGAATATCTATTGACGCATTCTCCCCTGATGATGGACTCACTTGGTAGTCCGAAACGTTGGGTTCATAAAACTCTACAACAGGTCATTCCTCCTCTATCTAAAACTATCCTCACCTGTATGGATTCATTATTTAAAAACATCAAATCCTACCATGGAAGGGATATGATGGACAGCGCATCAGAATTCGAGAAATTAAGATTATCCAGAGCTAAACTCATTTCCAATCTAAATTTTCTTAAAAATTGTAGAGATAACAATCTCATTCCTAAATTTGCTATATGCAAACATCCTCTCCAGTTTGGCAGAAATCTATCAAGCTTCAAAAAATTAAGTGAAACCCTAGTTAGAAATGAAATCAAATGGGTTAGGTCAAAATTAGTTAAAACTTCTTAGAAACTTTTTTCCTCTCATCTATACTTTTCCTCATATCTCAGACAGGATCTATGGCATTCTTTGGATGCTGCTACATTTATAAAATCGGATAAATGGCTAATTAAATACACCAAACAGAAATTAAAGAAGCTAAACAATTTGCTTAATGGTTGTGAAGAGCATAACTAGTGCTCTTATAAACACCACGCTTATTCCAGTTCAAGGATCCGAAATCTTGATGGCCACACCATAATTCAAGCTCAACAAATGCAGCAGAATCCTCTTAATGACATCCTACCAAACTCCTCATCCACTAACAGCGTTCCTCTTCTCACCATTTCTGAATTAAATAGCACAATTAATGAGAACAGTATGTGTATAACAAACAACGTAGTTAAGAATAGTGGGTGTGTAAGTAAAGAAGCGTGGGGAGAAAACTTGATAGACGGAGAGGATACCTCCATAATGCAATCCGGCTTAAAATCTGTACCTCATCTTGAAACGAAAGCATGTTTAGATTGGAATGTTATAAACAGTGCAGGTATAAATAAAAAATGGAGCAGCGTGGGTATAAATGAAGATATGGTGGCAAATGAAAGTGACACCTTCACCATAACAGCTCAAAAAAAGCAGCAAAATCCACTTATTCCATATGCTGATAACGTACCTCTTCTCACCATATCTAAAATAAACAACACAGTCAATGAGAATAGGAGGTGTATAATAAACAACGTAGTCAAGATCCATGGATGTATAAATGAAGATGTTATAGAAAATAACGACAACCCAGCTATAAAGGTTAAGAAAATACAAAGGTATAAATCAACTGATGAGAATAGAGTATATATGAGCAATAATGTAGATAAAACCATCAGGCCATCTACCAGTTTAAAATCTCAAACCTCTCATCCTGATCAAAATAGGATTTCAGACAAAACCCAGGTCATTGACTTATCAGACATTAGTCTTGATTATGCAATTCAATCCATTTTGAAAAAAGGTCTAAATTTTGCCATAACCCCGAATAAAATTCCTATAGAGGAAGTCATCAGTAATATTGAAGTAGCTATTAAAAACTTAGATATAGCAAAAAGTGAAGAAATCATACAAGATATTGCAAAAATTCTGAGAACCTCTAAACCGCCTACATCTAACATTTCCAGAGAAGAAAAAAGAGCTCTTAACAACCTCAGAAAGAATAAAAGCATAGTCATCCTAAAAGATGATAAGGGCAATCCTACTGTAATCATGAACAGAATAGAGTATGACAATAAAATGGAAGAACATTTAAATAATAGTGGATGCTATAAAATTATCAATAAAGATCCCCGTGAGAAAATCATGCGTGAAGTAACTAAGAAAATCAAAGAATCATCTTTGGATGATGCCACAAAAAAGAAAATCATTCCTAATAGTTCCATTATTCCTAGAATTTATGGAGCTCCTAAAGTCCATAAACCTAACATTCCTCTCAGACCTATAGTTAATACCATAGGTTCCCCTACTTACCTTTTTGCAAAGCACTTAGCCAAAAAACTCAGACCCCTGTCTAGCAATACCCCTTCTTATATTAAAGACTCCTATTCGTTTGTTCAATGGATTAATAACATAGAAATGAAAGATGAAGACCTTATGGTTAGCTTTGATATTGTATCCCTTTATACCATGATTCCTATTGATGAAGCCATTGAGATCATGAGAAACATCACTGATAAAGAAACTGTGGATCTTCTGGAACTATGCTTGAAATCCTCTTACTTTAGCTTCAAAGGTAAAATTTATGAACAAACTCATGGTGTGGCTATGGGCTCTCCTCTATCCCCCATAATTGCCAACATCTTTATGGAGCACTTTGAACAGAAAGCTCTTAGGTCATTTCCTTACACCCCTGAAGAATGGAAAAGGTTTGTTGATGACATATTTGCCAAATGGAGTCATGGAAAAGAAAAACTTGACCTATTCCTAAATCACTTAAATAGCCTCTCTGACCATATAAAATTCACTATTGAAATTGAAAACAACAACCAACTTCCCTTTCTTGATATCCTTCTAACTAAAAGAGATGGGTCTCTTGGTTTCCAAGTCTACAGAAAGAAAACCCATACAGAAAGATATCTTCATGCAAATTCCCATCACCACCCTAAACAGAAGATTGGCATCATTAGGACCTTAACTACTAGGGCGGCCAGAATATCTGATGTAGACCATCTAAATGATGAGCTTAACCATCTTCACAAGGTGTTTGAACTAAATGGATACAATAGAAATACCATCAAGAAAGCTATGCACCTATCCCTAAACAAGATTAACAATGATATTAAAAATCAAAATTTATCCACTCCTCAAGTCTCCCTTCCATACATAAAAGGCACCACTGATAAAATCTCTAAAATTCTTAATAAACATAACATTAATGTAGGATTCACCCATGCTAATACTATCAGACAATTATTCAACTCTGTCAAGGATCCCATAAACCCTAAACATCAAAAAGGTGTTTATGTGATTCCTTGCTCATGCGGTAAAGAATACATAGGCGAAACGGGTAGGTCTCTTAATATTAGAATTAAAGAACACACTGCTGACCTAAGAAGAGAAAGGACCTCTAAATCAGCCTTAGCTGAACATGTTCACTCTTCCTCTCATTACATCTGCATAGAAGACGTCAAACTGGTTAGAAAAGAAGACCACTATCTCAAAAGGAAAATCAAGGAAGCCATTGAAATAGAAAAAAGGAAGAATAACCTAAACCGGGACGATGGATTAAAACTAAGCAACACCTGGAAACCGTTAATTGAAACCTTAAAAGCCAATAATTAACTATATTCCCTTAAAAAGGTAAAAATAAACAAATAATAAAATCATCAATTATGGAATTTCCTCCTTAAACAATACATTTAATTAACAATCATAAACATAATTTAGTAATAGATTTCTTCACATATAATCATTTGACATCATTAAAAAAATAACTAATAGAATGCATATAGGTGTAAATACTCAAATCTTCAAAGAAAAATAAATAAATAAATAATAATAATAATAATAAATAAATAAACTCTAGAAATTATACATAAATAACTCACTAAAACCAAAAAAATAAATAAATAAAATATAAAAAAATAACAATAAAAATAAAAATAAATAAATAAACAAATAAATTAAGCAAATAAAACAAATTAATCAAATAAATAAATAATTAAACAAAGAAATAAGTACATTAAATTAAATTAATAAACTTATTAATAAAAAAAAATAAAATATATATATAATAATAATAATAAATTTGTTAACTAATCTATTCGTTTAATTAACTATCAAAAATTAGTTAATTAGTAAAACATAGTAATTAATCAATAAAAAAAATAATAATAATTTTTATAAATTTATCAAACCTAATAATTAATTCACAAGAAATAGAAAAATAAGTAATTAATCTATCCCTGTAAACTTATTAATTAATGAATTAATTAATCAAATTAATAAATTAATAATGTAAATAAATGAATAAACATATTAATAAAGAATACATAATTAAATTAATTAATTTGATTAATCAAACAAATTAATTTATTATTTAACCAAATTAATGAATCAATTGAACCAATTATTTAAAATAGAATTAATAAACATAATAATTAATTCTATAGATAATAAAATTATTCGATTAAGTTATCCCCTTGAATAAATTAATTAATTAATTAATTAATAATAATAATAATAATAAATAATTTAATTAATTAATTAAATAAAAAGATAAGAGCCGACCTATTTTCTTATTTCTTTTGTTTAATAACCTATATATATATACCCTAGTTATAGCTCTTGGATACATCGTTATGATTTTAAGAATATCTATTGACGCATTCTCCCCTGATGATGGACTCACTTGGTAGTACGAAACGTTGGGTTCATAAAACTCTACAACAGGTCATTCCTCCTCTATCTAAAACTATCCTCACATGTATGGATTCATTATTTAAAAAGTTGTAATCATAACCCGAAAAGTGTGGTGATGTTATGAGCACCACATTTTGTTTTTTAGATTCAATTTTAAGTTTTTTGTGTATAGCTTTACAAGGATTTAAGGCGTGGAAAAATGTTATAATTCTAAGCCAAAAAAAGGGGATTCCAAGAGTAGCATTTTTTTTTCAAGAATATATTTTGGTGTCTTTGACCTTAAAATATGAGTATTCAATATTATAGTTCTCATTTTAAAATCACAATTTTCATCTAGGAACCTTGTTTAAAAGAACAATGAGAAAAATAAAAAATAAAAATGTTGCAAAATATAAAAATCTACAATACATTTATTGACCTATTTACAAAGCTACATTTGCATTGGTCATTGGAGTAGTGATATTTTTGTTGATGCCACTAAAAGCACCCACATTTTCCAACCAAAACCTTCCATATCTATTAATCCCCCTAATATTATAGGTTTTGAAAGAGAATGCATTCAAAAAGCTTTATTTATGTTATATGATATGTGTTATGAAACTAGCTCACAAAAAGATAGAAAAGAGAGATCCACGCCTTAGAATTCAGCCTCTTCGAGGGGGCAACCTCCTTTACATTACATAAATGAACAATTCTTGGATAATACAAATGAAAAGACCTCCTTTCTATATATAGGAGTCTAAGGGGTTATAACATAATCAGAGCCGACATAACAATAATAATGTAAGGGAATAATAATAACAATAGTGGGCTTCTATGGGGCACAATAGTAACAATATGGGCGCTACATGGGTACATCAATATAATAAGTGGGTTATACTAATAACAATAAGGGGTTACACTAGTAGTATAGGGGCCTAACATGCCCCTCTCCTTCAAAAAGCGTTGTCCTCAACGCTTGAGTAGTTCTTGATGCTTCTATATAAAATTCTTGTCCTCCCATGTGGAATATTCAGCGGGTAAGTTCTTCCACTTGATGAGATACTCTGAAATTGATCGATTTCGTAGCTTTCGGGTTCTTGTTTCTGTGACTGCTCCAGGTTCCAATATGATTTTTCCTTCCTCTTCAATTTCTGGCAATATTGCTTGAATTGGGATCTTTTGCAACTTTTGAATAAGTGGCCATACTTCTTCGTTCTTCTTCCATTCATTCGTTGCTTCATTTATCCAATTTGGTTGGATAATATAAATAGCACAAAACAATGCTTCCACATCCTCATCCTTGAAGCGTCTTCCCATTCGGTAAGGTCGCCATTTTTTAAGTGCATGTAGTATTGCCAACATTTCCTTCTCATAAATAGCTTGCTTGAGATGTAGCAGTAAAAATACCCAATCACTTACATCAAAACATTTTTCACTACGATGTTGATCTACCTGTTGTTTCATTTGATTTTGCACCGAAGTGGCGTTATCCTTTAAAAGTTGGAGAACTTGTTGTTGATGCTCGATATGATCTTTCTCTGCTTGAACCTTTTTCTTCTTGATATGTCCTTCTATCTTTTGAGGAGTGGTAATTTCTTCCAATCCTTTACAAGATATGGTCGGATTCATTTCTTGATGCTCGATGTGATATTTCACTTCTTGAACATTTTTCTTCTTGATGTGTCCTTCTATCTTGATAGTTTGAGGAGTGGTAATTCTTGCCAATGCTTTACAAGATATGGTCTGATTCATTTCTTCTTTCTCTGGGGTGGTGTCCTGACATATATCCTCTTCTTTTGATGTTTCTTGATCCTTTTCTTCCTCCTCTTCATATTCTATGTAAAATAATTTCTTCTCAGCACACCTATGACCTTTAGTGCATTTGCTATCACAATTGTAACAATGCCCTTTTTCTCTTTTTTCTTCCAATTGTTGTGGTGTAACCCTTGTAGGTTGTGGAAGGCTGGGAGAAACAACACTTCCATCTTTATAGTTGTGAGGGGTATGCTTCCTAGTTTCCATAATTTTGCTTTCCATTATGTCACAAAGCCCTTTTACTCTTTCCAATCGTTGTGGTGTTGCTCTTTGTATCCTCATAATGTGCTATCATTTCCTCCGTGAAAATTGACCACGTAACAAGTTTTTTACGAGAACAAAGCCCTTTGTACCATAAAAATTGATCTGGTTCTAAATATGAAGATGCAATACATACCTTTTTTAACAGTTGTACACCATGTATATCAAAATATTGCTCCATCTGAAGTATCCAATTTACCGGATCCTTGCCATCAATCTTCCTCATCTTGCTTTTTCTTGATTTTAGGAGCTCTACCTTGAAACGACTGTAACCCTGTACTTTCGGATCTTTAAGTTCTAAAATTGTGACCTGTAGTAGCCCTCTGTGTCCTCTTTCCAATGCCACAAGTCTGATCCAAATTGGATTCTCCAAGAAAGAGTTATGCATAATCTCCCGCAGTGACCTGATTATAGACTAGTTCAGTAGAGTGAACTTGTATGAAGTGCCACGTGTCATTGTTTCACCCTTTGACTCTGAAAAATATATAAACATAAACTACAGTCCATCCTCTTTCTGTACCTTCTTACGAAATTTCAATTCGATGCTCAGAAAGAAAGTTATGACGATTTTCCCCAGGTCACCTGTTTTGAGTGTAATTCAGGAGTCTGCAAAAAGACCAACTTCCTCAAATCATATCTCCGAACATATCACGTAAAAATCTCTGAAATTCAGATCCAAGGTTCAGCGTCAATTCTTCTCAAATGGGTTTTTTTTGTGACTCCTGAAACGTCACAGAAACAAAGTTATAGCGAAAATTCCACGATGACGTGTTTGGAGCAGCGAAACCCTAGAATCCAAAGCTCTGATACCAAATGTTATGAAACCAGCTCACAAAAAGATAGAAAAGAGAGATCCACGCCTTAGAATTTAGCCTCTTCGAGGGGGCAACCTCCTTTACATTACATAAATGAACAATTCTTGGATAATACAAATGAAAAGACCTCCTTTCTATATATAGGAGTCTAAGGGGTTATAACATAATCAGAGCCGACATAACAATAATAATGTAAGGGCATAATAATAACAATAGTGGGCTTCTATGGGGCACAATAGTAACAATATGGGCGCTACATGGGTACATCAATATAATAAGTGGGTTATACTAATAACAATAAGGGGTTACACTAGTAGTATAGGGGCCTAACAATATGTCAAGTAAAATAATGTTAAAAATTTAATTCCAATACATTATTATATAAAAACATGTAGGCTCGAGTCCCTAAGACAAATGCCAAACTTGTCTCTATAAGATATTTTTAGTGATATCATGCCTAAGAAATTGGAGGGTGATTATTGTCCCTTGAAATATAATTGTTGTGATATGAAATGTAAGTTTAGTGCATGCTTTAAACCCCTTATTTTTTTATTGTAATAACATCTTCTCCACCTCAAATAACTCTTTGAGGTCTTATAAATTTGAATTCCGAGATTTCTATTTCATCATAATTTATAGTTTTTCTTTAACTCGCTTTGTTGTCACTTTATTGTTTTCATGTTAATTATACTCTATAAGTTTAGTTTTGATTTTAGTTAGGTGTTTTCCTATTCTAGGAATTTGCTTTTATATTAATGAGTTGGTTAATTTAAGTTTTTAAAATTTGTAGGTGGGTTACTAGGTTATGTCATTTTGAATTTTAGAATTGAATTAAAATAAATAGAAAATGGTCACTTCCTTGTATTTTTTTAAGTTATAAGAGAAGTTTTGTTAAACCCTATGAAGTATTTTTACCCCTTGTTGCATAACTCTGATACTAATGCAACTACATAAGGAATCTCTTTTCTTATTTTTGTAATAGATTTCCTAGATCAAACCCTCTACCTATTTATATATATAAACAAATCATGTGTACTAAAAATAGAAAATAAGATATGTTTATGACTAAACTAAAATAACTCAAACAAAAAACGTGAAATTTAAATTTAAAAGACATAAATATTTCTTGAAATATATAAAGTTTATTATAAAAACAAATACATCTAAAATGATTATTAAAAATTTATATTAAACTAATAAAAAAATTACATTAAAAAAGTTAACATAAAAATCCCAAATAAATTATAAAAAAATATATTTTATATTCAACTAAAAAACATAAAATAAATAATCACTTCTACTTAATATATGTGAAAGCTTCACATTTCAAAATAATATTTGGTTCTAAAATATCTAAATAATGGTGACAATTCATAGCTTCATTCCTCGTTAATGCATTTGATTTAGATGCACCATATTCATCTTAACCTATTAGATTATCTATATCAAATATTTTCTTCTTTAATTTTGCTATTCTCTTTTATCGCCTTAAAGCTTGACATCATTAGTCCCTCTCCAAGGAGGGTGGGCTCGATGCTGGGAAACTGGATACCTTGTGCCAATTCTCCTACAACTAGAAGGATGATAGTAGGAACCTTGCATAATGGAAAGTCTTACCTTTCTCCTATGCTTCCTTGCAATTGGTCAGAAATTCCTCGCATAAGAACCGTGCCCAGTTGAACTGGACTCCTTCTACACACTGCCCTGCAAGTGCAATAATAGGGGCTACCACCTCATCTGCGCGACATTTTCTCATAAGTTTACCAGCTAGTAGTTGGGTGGCGACTCACACCCCTTTGTCATTGATGTTCGCTATTACATACCCACACTTCCCTTTTTCTAGCTTATATTTGGCCTTCATTGCTTTTGCTAGACCTTCTTTTATCGCCTTAAAGCTTGACATCGTTAGTCCCTCTCTAAGGCTATAAAGGGTTTATAATGATGAATGGATTCTTGACACGTTGTTTAACTCTTCACCAAAGTTTAACATAGAAAAACAATATCTTTACTTTATATTAATATAATTAAAAATTAACTTTCCATTGTATGCTTGTCATTATATGTGGTTACTTGTATTTATAAAAAAGACGAATAGTTGCATAAGGTGGACATTATTTGGGTGCTGGAGTTATATAAGTTTTGTTGTTTTAAGACAAGTTTCTTGAAACACACTTCACACATGCAAAAACTAAAAAGACTACTAATGCTTTTACAATGCAAACTACCCTAATGCAAGGTGTAATGAAGATGCAAGATCCTAAATCACTCTAAAAAACGAAAGCAATTGTTTATAACTATTAATGAACCAACTTAAGTATTGAAGAGGATACAAATTTTGAATACAAAATTCTCTCCAAACAAGAAGGACAAATCGCAAAAGATCGCAATTCACTTTCAAAAATCAAAAGAAACCAAAATCAAACTTGGCAAAAGAAAACAAAAACAATGTTTTTTGAGATCTTTTCTTTTTCAAGAAACAACCAAAACAACTTTTTGAAATCACTTTAAATGCCACTGAAACTCAAAGACCGAAAGAAGAGCATAAGGAGTCCTTGCAAGTTACAAAATGAACGAAAACTTGAGCAAGAAGGCTTCAACTTGTACTAAATGACCCAAACAGCAGCAAAGAGCTTGACAAACTAACCAAGAAGCCAGGAAAGAAATACTTTCAAATTTGTCAAAAAGACTTTCAAAAAGCAAGAAAAGCTATAAGGCCACAAAATGATGGAAAGCAAAGCAAGTAGACCAAAAACCGAGCTTGACACTGAGATTGAAAACAATCTCTTGTTCTGGAGGACCAGAACAATCAAGAACTTCTAAACGAAGTCTTGTGTGCCAAAACACCAATTACAAACTCACTCAAAAAGCAAACCTAGGCCAAATCTTTTCAATGAGGAAGAGACTTCAAAATAGTAAGCTTGCAGAATAATGAAATTCTTCAGATAGAAATTGACCACTCAGATACTAAGCAGACCAGGCAACAAATCTTTTTGGGGAGAGAGATTTAAAAAAACAATGCAAAAAATGGTATATGTGACTGTGTTTAAGCACAGAGGTGTGTACACGAGCTTTTGATAAAGGAAAATCGCGTATATGTGGGTTCACTTCGCAGAAACAAGCATGTGTATGCTACTGTAAACAGAGTAAAAATCATATACAAAGCTTTGAAAGAAAAGTAAAAAACAAAGCCAGATCAAAAAGATCAGACTTAAGGTCTGAGACTCTAATAGACCAAATAAGACTGTAATAGCAAGCAAACCAAAGACTAAGCCCTGATTGACACTGAACAACCCAAACTAGGAATAATAAGATTGTTATCCCCAGCGGAGTCACCAATTCTGTTACGGGAATAAGTACCCTAGGGCTTTGGGTTAGAACCCCAACAGAGAATAAGAAGACTACAACAAGAAACACTCATACAACTCAGGCGAAATTCTTATATAAACAAACTACGTAAGAGCGACCGTACCCGGATTTCCTTTGTTTGAGTAGTTCCCGTAGGGTTCAGACCCTCTGCAACTCCCGATGTTCTTCAGATCTGAAAATCATTCAAGTCGAACATACATAGCAGTATAGAAGTAAAGCATATTCACAAAATTTGACTTTATATCATATAAGCTAATGATCGGTTATACATCAAAATAACATTCATACATTAATTACAACACAATTTGATGCATAAACAAAGTTATTTTCGGAAACAAGACAACATTTCTTTTATTGCAATAAGTTATAAATAACATGGAGTGAATTCGCCTGAGTCTTCTTCTTCCAGCTCCAAGCGGAACCGTCCTCCAGATTCGTCCTATCCCAGCCTTCAACAATCTTCTTCCATAACCAACACCATGATATCTCAAGCAAGTGGGAGAATATCTATAATCAAGGAAACAAGGGTTTCCTAAAGCTTGGGGAAGTGCATGAGGCACAAGGATTCATCAGACTCGGTCAGGGATAATCTCAGTATAATAACTTTATCGCTTCTCCTCCTTAATGCCTTCCCATAGAAGTCTCTTTATACTTCTCCCAATTAGTTTTTTAGTTGGGAAACAGTTGGGCCATGGGCAATAGGAGGTAATCAATAGGTAAAACCAGTGAACTCCGCCCATAATTAAGGAATTTTAATTTTTTAAGTGTTTCAACACATATACGTGGGTTGGGTATTGACCAACCCACATATACACGCATTTATCTCAGGGAAAAGTAGTGTACAAGGAATAAAACACTTTTTTTAATATATTTGGACCAAGTCTGGAAGGAGGGGTTTCCCTAGGCCATAAACCAAGCATCACAAATACCAAGGGTGATAAATGGTGCTATAACAATACTTCACATTAACAAAATAATCATCACCGTATCTTTATGTAGTAAAAAATTTACATAATTCATAATACTCAACATTTATCACCATTCCCCCCGGATGCGGGTGCCACCATGCAAGACCTGGTAAGGCCACTTGCCACGGTAGACAGGACATGCGACGGACGGAGGGCATTAAGGCTCCTCGCCGCCACCTCCCATCGACCAGCAACGCAGCACTCGAGCCTTAATGAAGGTGCAGGTACCACAGAGGAGGAGGATGGCCGCATTCAATGCGGGGACATTCCGGAAGAATGAAGAGGTTGTTAAATTTGTCGATTGGGATGCAGATGAAGCCCACTGCGATGGTGTTCCTGCTTTGCAACCTGAGATTTCTGGAGTCATTGTGGAATTGGGGGAGGCTGGCCGACTGCTGGTCCTCCCTGGTTCATGCCTACAGTCATTTGTTTGTCACAGTGAGCCGAATTGGGTGGAAGCTTCGTCTGAGGAAGCGGAATTTGGAAGAATGGTCCGTGAACGAATGCCATGTCGCCGGGGTAGAGGCTCAGGGAGAGCCAGATCCGCTCGAGGGCCTGCAGCCGACCTACACCACCATTGCTGCTGTGTTTATTGTCACCGACGAGGAGGAGCACCTCAGGTGCAGCCGAGTCAATATGTGGAAGCGGGAGGGTCCAGCAATGGAGAGCAATCTCTACCTGCATTCGGCTCTGTCATCTTCTCACTGCGCAATCCCAGAGAAAATTTGGGCATCAATGCTCATATTTCAGTATTGTTTACCAGAATCACGGACGAAAATGAAGCCGGCCTGCCTCGGCCACCTGCAATGGAGAATCCCTCGGACATTGAAGAGAGACTTCACCCGGCGCGAGAAGGAAAACTGCCTCTGGCTATGGAGGAAGAATGCCGGCTCGTGGATAAAGGTAAAAGGCCTTTGGGGGAGGCCTCAAGCTCACGGGAGGCGGAATTGCGGGAGAAAGAACCTGATCTGCCGGCCTTCATGGACGGCCTACCAAAAGGACATGGCTGGGCGTGGATTCGGGAAGCCAAACCAGGGGAGGACGAGCCAGAGGATGATGAGCAAGAGGGCTAAGCCCAGGTGGCTCTCATGCATGCAGTCTGGACGCGTGTGGGATCGTGGTCGGTTCTCTCTCCTGTGGGATCGTGGTCGGTTCTCTCTCCTGTGGAATCATGGTCGGTTCTCTCTCCTGTTGTCTTTAGTCGTTCTAGTTTGCTTTTTTCTGTTATATGTTGGGTCTCGGTCATATGTATCTTCTGTTGTTTCTGGGTCACTCTTCCGTTATGGAATGGAGTTTTGTTTGGTTTGGGCTATCTCCACAAGCCCTGGTTCTATGTGACAATCTCTGCCCCTGCGTGGGCTTCACAGAGTTGCCTTTTGTCTTTTTACTGGCGGTTGTAAGGCGCAATCTAGGTACCTTCAGGTGTGCTTCTCAGAAATGTAATGGGTTGGGGGGCTATGCTACAGCTGCCATGGAGCCACATGAGCAGCAAGACATATCGCATGTAATTTTCAGCTGTAAATATTAATACATAGTAGTTAATGTTGCTTAGAAAAAAAAACATTTATCACCATTCCATACATTCAAAACTCACATAATCTCACCTCACTAATTTGTATCTAGCTCATCAACTTGGTGCATCTATTCTCACTTATTAGTCTGGACCTTAGGTTGGACTATAGCGATTGATCAAACATTGATTATTTCTTTATGCCTGACTATATATTTTTTCCCAATCTATAATGTTAGACATAGGAAACATAAATAAATAATAATAGACAAAATTATTTTCTCAATTTTCATTGGGTAGTAAGTTTGATGTCTTATTATGAGCTTCTCTCCCCTGGTGTAATATTTACAATGAAAAGTAGGTTATCCTAAGTTTAATTACATTGTGATGCACTGCCACTATCATGCATATATATATCCTTAAGTTATTGTTATCATAAATGGACCCAAATATCAGAGTATGGCATATTTCTATGGCATCAAATAATTGAATGCTTTGCCCCTACAAAGCTTTCAACCCACCACCTTCATCGTTTCTTTCACCCATAAAAAATTCCCATCATATATGACCTTCTTCAGCATCACAAGTAGCATGTGAAGATATGCATGTAATTGGGGTGTGGTATAGGAGATGGAAATTTCTATAAGACACTTCCACATGAATGAGAAAGAGGGTTATGAGTGATTTGAATGTTGATCATTCCAATACTATTTGGTTGAAGCTTATTACTTTCCTTTTAATGCCCATGCTCCCGGATCTGTAGGTTCTTAATCTGTTGTTTCTATTGCATCCTCTCTTCTTTAACTCCTCTTGCTTTTGGAAGTAGTAATTTTGGCTATGGGAATGGACTAGAGAGTTCTTGCAACCATCCATTCCATCATGTTCACATTATTGCGTCTCTTGTTACTAAAAGCAAAGTTCCTCCCAGTGAAGGTCATTCTTTCTCTCTCTTTACTCTATAACAAAAGTAAAAAACTTTACTCTATAACAAAAAATATATATCTCTTTATTATGTGTTAAAAATTGTCCTGTTAACATTATATAAGATAAACACTCTCTAAAGCTTCTACAACAAGCCTAGAAATTAATTGGTCAATGAACATTTGCTAAAATATAATCATATACAAAACTTTGAATTATGCCTAGAAAGTGATATCCATACCATATCTTATGGATTTATCTCATATTTTTAGGTACCTCATCCATGTGTTTGAAAAATGACAAATCTATCCCTATCCCATTTAATTGAATAACATGTACAATGGTAATATATATGAGTGTTAAGCAACCAACAAACGTGCAAATCATGCATCATTTGAGTGCTTAGTGAGAAATTGAATCAACAACGAAAGACTCATATACTATCATATATGTTTAATCAAACATGGTAGTGTGTGTAGAATCTACCATAAAGAGTCAGTCGAAGAGAATCTATCTGGCACTTTATTCAACCCTTAGAATGCATGCTTTTCAATGGCCATGATTAGTCAATATGGACCCCTATACATTTTCTCTAGTATCAATCCTCTAAGGTCAATTGACCCTAAGATTTTCTCCCACGAAAAAAGAAATATTTCCGATATACCAAATGCCCCTTCTAGAACTTTATCTGATCCTTATAATGAATGTTTTACAATGGCTATTACAATTCATTCTAGACCCTAGTGCATTTTATCTGCTATTAACCGTCTAAGTTTAAATGACCCCAAGATTGTATCCCAAAAAAAGGGATTCCCACATACCAAATAAAGATAATCCAAATGGTCTAAAGTGGGTTGTCTGACTCAAAAATGTATTAAGACCATGAGTTTTAAGTAAGTTTTTATTATCTCCTACCTTACTTCATTTGGTTGGAAGATTTATTTACCTTTGAGGATCGCTTCCTTCATCATTGATGAGCTCTATTTAGAGGGCAGTAGAAGAGAGAGATATATTGTATATTCTCCTTGAAGAATGCAGAAGAACCAACCTTTGACTAGTGAAGATTAAGATGTAGAACCCCCATTAAAAAAAAATAACACAAAGTGCTTCATTTTATTCCACCTTCTTGTTAGATGCAATCCGAATGCCCAAAATTTTATGGGGACCTAATTAGAATAATGAAGGACAAATTATAGAAAAGGGAAAATGATATGAATAAATCAAGCTTATTCTAGAATTTGCTAAAAACAAATTTAAAACTAGAACCAGTTGTACAAACTACTACATACATCCCGTCTATAACATTGACTAAATAGAAACGCATATGATTAAACCAAATCATAGAAAACATTATAACCATAGTTTAGTAGAAAGGAAAAGAAAATGTATTTTCCCCTTGTCACAACATAACCTGAAATTGTCTAAATTCTCATTTAACGAAATCGAACTTCCTAGAAAAAAATAGTTCTACTTCAAATTTGCACTCTTCTCCTTAAAAAATGTATAAAAATCAAGTGAAAAATAAAACACAAAACCACCTTTTAAAAAATTAATAACATAGAGTGTTTCATTTTATTGCACTTTCTTTCCCAATGCAATGAGAAGACCCAAAAATTCTAACCCAAGTAGAAGAATGAAGAACAAAATCTAATAATATATAAATGATGGAATAAATCAAATGTTTTTGGAATTCACTAAAAATGAGTTAAAAATCAAACCCAACTATGCATATTCCTACATGCATCTAAATCATAACATTAACTAAAAAAACACATATACCTAAACCCAATCTTAAAAAACATGATATCCATAGTTTAATAGAAACGAAAGGAAAGGACAAAGGGTTTTTCCCTTACCACAACCTAACGAGAGGTTGTCAAATGATGTCGAGCTTCCCAAAGAACAGTTGTTCTACCTCAACTCCACTTAAATTTCCATGTGGCATCCCTTTTACAAAACAATGTGACAAAACTACAATGGAATTTACATGATTAAAGCGAAGGGCAAAAGTCATTCCTTCCAAAACACTAGCTATATTTTACAATGGAATTTACATGATTAAAGCGAAGGGCAAAAGTCATTCCTTCCAAAACACTAGCTATATTTTACTAACTGTTGTTCACATGCATCATTAATATATGGGAAGCATTCATGCATTTCACAGTGATAACAAATCATTCACTTGAAAGTTGTATACCTTTCCCTCTAAGCGAGTTGTGACCTCAAGTTGCAAATGGCATGTAATTAATTATGGTTTTGATGCGGGAGTAGTTTTTAATTGTGATTTTTTAAAGTTTTTGGTAGTTTTTTGGTTGGCATATGACGAAAAAATTGTGGCTAAATCTTGATTTGTGTTTTTAAAACTAGTTTTTTGACTATATACATGGATTCAGCACCTTCAAAAACTCATGTTGCACTTCGATTGTGAAGATTTCACCAATTGAACTTGTGATTTCAATGAATCCCTACTAAATTCTAGACAAATTAGATCAAAAAATAAACCTGAAAACTTTCCAAAAAATCACACTTAAAGATTACTCTATTTTTATTATGTTCCATTCGAAGAGGCGAGATAATGTGACATGTTTTTAATTTCTTAACTTGCACGAACGCAAGGTATATGATTATCTACAATGTTAGAATCTAAATTATGATTGCAGATATTATCATCCCGAAGAAGAAGCAGCATTGGTGAATTAGATAAAAAAAACATTGCTTTACAAACTTAGTCAATTTAGGGTGATAATATATATATCAAATTTGACAATTTATGGATTGTAAAAACTAAAAATTTTAATGCTCTAATCACGATTTTAAAACTTAAAATAGATTTAACATCCTCAAAATCTTCTAAACATCTCAAATTCCACAACTTGACAATATTAACCTGATTTTTTTTAAATTCCAACCAAACTTTACCAAAAATCTACGGAAAAAACCAACCTAACCCATTTAGACTGAGCGTTGACTTACGTTCCTCTCCCCACCAATCAAGCAACATGAGTTCCTTGTTTCCAAATTCCCATCTTTTGCAATATGACCAAAGTGAAGTGAGTGCCCTGCTCATTGTTTTTATCTTTATTATATTGGGCGTCGCACCTTACCAATGTCACTGTATCAACAACGAAAGGATATCACCTCTGAGTCATTCTACTCAGTTTGTACCAACAGTACCAACGGTATCCATAAAATCTAGAGCAGAGGATGCTCTATCCTACGTAAGCTTCGTTATCCCATTGCAACTATAACTTACATTGAGAAACCATGGTATTGAATGCTTGTTTTCTTCAATAATGACAAGTAGTGGATCAAGACTACACGTAATGCCTTCATGCTAAGAGATTAAGTTGGTTGAAACTCATTATACCGTAGTCTTGAAGCTTTTAGTTCTCACGGCATAATTCAAGTTCCGTGTACCAAAGTCAATTAAATAGCATTCCACAATCGACACATTGACAACCCCGCATTATTTATAATGATCACTAATATTGTTTGGTCAGCATAAGTGAAGCAAAGCTCTAAATACTGATCACTAATACTGTTGGGTCACTATAAGTAAAGCAAAGCTCTAAAGAAAAGCAGGACAATGGGAATTACCTTCGCGGGGACTGCTCTGCAATGCAACACTCGTTCAAATAAAATATCCCATAATTTTTATGGATAACACATCTCACATGTGAATAGTTTGCACTAAAATTATGGATAACACATCTCACATGTGAATAGTTTGCACTAAAATAATATTAAGGATTAATATTATAAATGTATGTAGTGAAGTTGTTTTATTTATGTACAAAATGGTATAGTTATTTTCTTTCTTATAATTTTGGGTGAGATTGTTATTTTTTTTAAATGTGTTTTTGAATGCATAAATGGGTTCAATATCTTAAAAAATATTTGGGACACTCAAATTTTACACATTGTAAAATTCAAACTTATGATTTTAAGAAATCTCTATCGAATTTCAAATAAAATTGACTAGGAAAGTGTTGGAGAATGTAACTAGACTCGGTATTCATAATTTCCTTTGTACTTATGACATTGTATGTATTTGTAAAAAGAGGGAAAGAAATATTATTTTAAGCGTGGGTTTCATATTCAAATTCATTTGTCACTATGTCAAGTATGTTGTTCATACTCCTAGGGTTTATTAAGTCAAAAGAGTCCTTGTCATATGTATAAGACCCATTTGGGCAATTTGCATCAAGAAAGAGAAATTATTTTTGAATCTAGAAAGTCAAAATGACCTCCAAGATCAAGTTGGCCCCGCCAATGATAAGTCGGGCTAGAAGAGGCATATTCGACCTCCTGATAAGGGTATATAAAGGAGGAGGATTCAACTCATTTGAATACACTTCACACTTCGATCTACAACAAGAAGAAGGAAGCAAGAAGATTGAAGAACAAGAAAACAAGAAGAAAGTCAAAGAAGAAGAGTAGAACTCATTTTTGTGCTTGTTCTCTCTCACACGTGTGAAACTAGGGTTTTTGTAGCTACCAGTAGACAGAAAATTGTAGGTCGGAAAATCTAACCTAAGGTAGAGAGCCGAAAACTTTGGCTGGAGTAGAATTTTGAAGGTTTGAATTTTGTTGACTTTAAAGACTTCGACTTGCTTAAGGAAGGATTTGATGGAGGGTTGACTTGGTGCTTAGACGAGGTCTTGGCTTTGTTATTTGGGTCTTGGATTTCTCATTTGATCTCATTCTATAAGAAGAAAAGAGATTTCTTTGGGTTTTCCCCTTAGAGGGGTTTTCCCTGGCTTAGAGCCTATGTCTTGTGTTCCTTTTGTTTTTGTGATCTTCATGTTTGGTAATTACCTCATGAAAAAGAAACAACAAAAGAAATAAAAGGCAAACTAAATATCACAAGTAATTATTATGTAAAGAAAATCAATTCTAATCTATACTTATATGATTTTCCAACATGGTATGAGGGCTAAGGAATCAAAGAGGTGGTTGAAGATCACTCATGTTGGCATAGTTCCTCCATTGTAATATCTCTTAAACAAATGCAAGTTTCTATGTCAATCTCTTTAAGAAAGAAGGCGAGTTTTCCTCTTAACAGAGATCTAAAGTTGGTTGATACAAGTACAAAGTATTAAAGGTCTCTAAGTTTAGCACATATAAAAATTTTGTTTTGAAGAATAAATTTTAGTCCCCTTTAAAACAAAGAAGGGTTATTCACTGCAAAGCTCATTTGAAGATTCAATCCAAGTTATCTCTTGATGATAGAGATCCAAGAATTGTCTCTGCAAGTATGATGAACGAGTCATCTTTTGATAAGAATTGATACAACTATAAAATGAGTTTCAGAGAAGAGGGTGAGCGCATGGAGCTGGGTTACACTTTTTGGCAAAGCAAGGGCATGTTTTGGTGAAAAAAGGATGCTCAATCGAGCAATTTTAAGCACTTGATTGAGTTATTTAGGCGCTTAAATCTACAATTATTTTTTAAGTTCCCTCCCTTTCCGCATTTCCAGCACACCGTTATAGGTTTTCCTGGAGATTTAGATCTCCCTCTAGATTTAGATCTCCCATTCGAGGATTTATTTTTGTTTCTGTTCTGGGACCGTCCTCGTACAGACAAGGCATCACCATTCTGGCCCTCCGTATTTTTCTATCTCATCTCCTCCAATAGCAAGGATGAGACTATTTCATCAAACTGCAAGGCAGTCACATTGCTACCTATTGCAACAACCAGACTATCCCACGAATCTGGTAGAGAACACAACAAACTAATGCACTTATCTTCATCTAAAATTTTTATATCAACAAATAACAACTGGCTTACCATAGTATTAAAGGCGTTCAAATGCTCTGTCATTGAGTCTCTATCCTTCATCCTTAGGTTATACATATTTTGTCATAGGAACAGTTTATTCACTAGAGATTTAGATTGGTACAAATTCCCTAACTTGTCCCACAAAGCCTTCGGCGAAGCTTCCCCTGATACATTCAAAAATACTAAATCTGAGATACACAATCGTATTGTTCTCTTTGCCTTATGATCCAACTTCACCCAGTTCTCAGCTAACATTGTCATTGGTTTACTACCTGGATCTACGGTGATCCACTGATCTTTATCCACCAGCAGATCCTCCATCTTGAGTTTCCACAACTCAAAACATTGACCATTAAATTTCTTGATCTCTATCTTTCCACTACTCGCCATATTTTTTCACCACAAGAATTGATCCCATAAATCTCCCACTGAACAGGGTCTACCACAGGCTCGAGAAAAACCCCTCAACAGTAAAGGTGTCCCCTTGAAGCCAAAACAGATTTGATACGAAATGTAGGTATTAAACCCATACAGAAATTACCTGCATACAAATTCTATAATCAGAAAATAAATAATGGCGAGAGCATAAAACATAAAACAGATATACACAAAAATTTTCCCCTTGATCCCAAAACGAGGACTACTAGATTTATTTTTCATTATGTTCATTTCAATGTTACAATACATATATATAAATGTCGAAGCATCCATAAACTCCCAATCCATTAACCTTGGATTAGAACATAATCGTAGTTCCCTTGACCGACCTACAAAATACCATGGGCAGAAAACCATCATGCCCAAAACCATGTATGAAAACCATGCACAAAACCATAGGTAGGTTCACCCACCTAATATAGGGCACAAAATCATAGGTAGGCTAGTCGTAGAAAGAATATAACACACACCCAATAGTACCACACACTCCCCATAACTTTGTTGGCCATGCATGCAATGTGGGTAAAGTCAAACTCAAACTGTGAAGCCATGGCTTCACTTTCTGCTCCTCCATAGCTCTTCCTGCTTGCCTTCTTGTGTGGACACTTCATGGCATAGTGCCTAAATTCATGGCAATGAAAGCATTTAATTTTTGACAAATCTTTCTTCTTGCCCCCTTGACTGGTTTCTGGTTTGGATTGGGATTTCTTACCTTTTCCCTTCTTTTCCTTTCTATCCAATGCAATTTTTTTCTTTATCTTTTCCCTTAGATGAAGTCTCATCTTTGGTATTCCACCTTATTTCCTGCTATACCAAATTGGACCATAAGCACTCCCAATTCGGTAGTTTCTCCCTCCCATTCACCAAATCTTGATAGTTATGCCAACTCTTGGGAAGGCCCAGAAGGGCTAGGCTTACCAAGTCTTATTTAGGTACATTAACACAAACCCCGCCAAGTTCATCACGATATTGTGTAAACTTGCTCAGATATTGCAGAATTTTGTCATTCTTCTACATCTTGATACTTCGAAGTTTATCCTTGAGCACCAGCTTCCTACGATCACTACCATTCTCAAACAATTATGTCAGTGCTTTCCACATTGCGAACGAAGTTTATTTTCCTTATATATTTGAGACAATATGATCTCATACTCCATCCAGGATTATTCTCCTTGCCTTGGCTACATATTTCTTCCACTAAGCAAGGTTTTGGGCATCATATGCTTATGGTTTTGCAACATCTGACTTGATGTATTCTAGAAACCCATTGTCATCCAATATCACCTCCATGTGATCCTTCCATGCAACAAAAGCAGAGGTACATTCCAATGCATACTCTATCCTTAGTTCATTGAAGGTCATCGTCTCAGCTCTGAAGAAATATTGCTAAATCGATCTTCAAATTCAAACCTCTGATAAACAACTTCGAATTTCTTGCTCTAATCTGAATCCAACCTTGATACCATGTATATATTAGGTTGTATATCTACAATTTCTCATGAAGTTTTAATCAAAATCACATGACACAAGCCTACTCTACTGCTCTGTGGACATTAATTCACAATTTAGAACAAAAATATCAGACATGCAAGAAGAAATAAAAAACATGCAACAAGTATTTTTATCTCGGGAAATAAATCTTCTAAAACCCCCAATGCCTACTTGCATTAATCAAATGAATAGAGATGTATCACAATTTCTTTGCTCAACTGAGCACAACCTGCAAGTACCCAACCTATCTCTCTTCTCATGTCAGGCCTTTGACCCAGACTTAGTCAAATTATGCCTCAACTTGAGCTCTTATTTCACTGTGTTATTCCTTGAGGACTTAGGCCCCTATTATTTAGGAAATTCCTCAAATTAAATTTCGCAATTCCTTAGGTTGATCATCTGACTGCATGCACCACATTTACACTCAAGACTAGTCTACAACTGATGTCACTCCCTTGGAATCTGCACCTTAACTGGGTAACTCGAATTCTCTACATGCACTACTATTTTGGTTTTATTGATCAGTTAACTAGATGATCACTAAGTTTGACAAAAGTCCCACTTCTTAACTAACCTTCCACTAGTTCCCCCAAAAGTTGGAACTGGTTTAACTGAAAACAAGCTTAAATAACTGACCTTGATTTCTATAAATATGCAATCACACATGCTTAACTGAAATCCGCCAACTCGAATTTACTGAGTAAACTGGGTGACACAAGCCATGTCACACAAATTAACATCATTCAAGTAGTCTGCGGATGTGGAAATTCAAATTTTCTCAATTTAATCAAGGAAAAATCAAATTGAGAATTTCTTCCTACATTTTCCAATAGTGGAAAATTGTTGTTATATCAAAGTTGTTTATCTTATGATTGCATTCATATGAAATAAATGCCTTATAATGTGGTGTGGATTGATAATAATTAAGAAATATTAGGAGATATAATCCTATTATAAAATTGAATGCCATTAAAATTATATATGCGTGAGGTTATAATGTGGATGGATATGGAAAGGCTATAGAACCACACAAGTGTCCCATAGCCTCCCTACTTGTATTTTTGTTTGGAATACAACTTTCTTGCCAACACTAGAGCACAAGGTGTTGTTTTCAGTCAAAAAGTAAGGTGTTCAAATGGTTGATCAAATATTTAGGAGGTGGTTGGATGATGTTTCAAGGTGTTGGTAAAACCTTCCAACCCATTATGGTGGAATACATTATACTAGAGTATGGTATTTTGAAATCAATGCAAGGATGCATTGAGTAGATATGCATGAACAACTATAAAAATGTGCAAGTGGTGAATATGCACATATTCATGCTAGTATATGATTTTAATTGTATTTGTTGAATGCATTGTGTGAATGCATGCTTCTATTAAATTTCTTTGGCATTAATATGTTAACACCTACAATGTCGGAGTTTCGACTAATTCATGAATTGAAATCATTTTAAGAGTTGTTGTGGATGAAGTGAGAGAATTGCATGCAAAAGTAGTCCCATTTTGATGGACAACATGAAAAAAATTTCATGGGAATGGAGTTAGGGGAAATATTGATGGCTAAAAGAAAGAAATCTTGGAAAGAAGGTTGCTGGAACCTTATTGTTTCCAAAAAATTCCTAATTAGATATTAGCAATGGATTCTTGGAAGTAAGTTGGTTTTCACCTTGCACATGAAAACCTTGGCCATATGGATCATCTTAGGGCCTATTTAGAAGTGAAGGGGATGGTTAACCCCAAAAGGGTGAGTGTCGCTAGTAAGAGATATCTTCCATAAATTAAATCATTGTAGAAAAATGCATGTGGTAAGGATGGATAAAGACAAGTTCATATCCCAAAGAATAGTGGAATCAATTCTTTCCCTTGGTAGATAAATGAAGCAAACATTGGCCATATATATAAGTATCAAATGAATATTGCATGTATATTTATGAATAAATGTTTACATTGGGAAGTTGAGAACAATTGTAGATAATATAACTTTTTTATGAAAATGAATATGGCATTTATACTTTTCTTGATAGTTGTTACAAGAACATATGAGGAATGAAGACATCGATTGAGTACATAAAAAGAACAACAATTGATGGTGTATTCCAAAGGGATCCAAAGGAAGGAATGAAATACCAACTATAATCAAAAGGAAATGGTTCTGAATAATAAATATGAGGGACAAATAAAGGACCAACAAATCTAGAAGATGTAATGTGGAAAGTATAGCCACAGTTGGTTACAAATTTTGAAGTAAACAAAATTTGAGGTAAAAAGAAAAACAATGTACATATGTATGGTGATGTGCACTAAGGACGGTGAAAAAATAAGAGGGAGGGGAATGTAACACCCTAGCTTTGTCCCCAAAAATATAATGTAATATATATGTGTGTGTGTGTGTGTGTGTGTGAATTATATTAAGAGTCAAACTATATGGCCAATGGCCAAGTAATGTAAATGAAGTGCATAAAAGTTATTAATATAAAATACATCCCTAGTTGTGTGATGAGGGGAATTAAAATGATGGGGAGCTATGATTCTATGGCAGAGGAATAAAAAAGGGAGATAAGGGGGCCAACACTATAAAATATAATATTTATTCCGAAATAAAATTCACATGGGCATTTAGCCTAATTTTGGGAAAAGGTTCTAAAAGTGGTCCATTCAGTGCCAACTAGCAAGTTTGAAGCATGCATACATAATTTTTTGTTTTGGGAAGTTTAGGGTCACTCTTACCTCATTTTTTCTACCATTATCTCCAGGATTACACCACCCTTGCATCATGAATTGAGCATGAAACAAATTTCAAGAGGAAGGAATCCATACTTGTAGGATTTGCTAAATAATGTAATTCTATTGTAGAATTTCCATTTTGAAATCCTCATAGATCCTAGCATTGAGATCTCCCTAGACAACATTTGCTAGAGCTTGAAAAGAGGTGAAATAGCCTAAAGGATAGCATTTCAAAGAAGAGGATCCCATCATGGGTTGTGAAAACTGAAACAAGAGAGATGTTTATTGGGATGGCTTCATAAGTGAACAAGTTATGAGAATTAATGGGTATTTAAGTTGAAACATATCATGTTCATCTTGGCGCACTCAAATCCCCAACACAAAGGTTTCCTATTTTAAAATTACTTAGTGTGATAGTTGTGTTGACGGTGTTTGATTTCACCAACATTGTAAGGGGATCTCCCCGATGTGAATTACCAATTAGACCTCACACCGTTTGGTGTAGGAGTCCCATCCAGTCATACGGTCGGAACATTGTTGGAAAGGTTTTAAAGATATGCCTTGGTCATGATCAAACATAAGAGAACACAACACCTCTTTGGGGCAGCAAGAATGTGAGATTTCTAAGACGCCCAATGTCAGGTGTACGAGGTAGACTTCCACGACTGGTAGGGAAAATGAGCCACTAGTTAGAAAAGTAATATTACTATCCTAAAGGGGGACCTAGGAAGAAAGAGAAAGGCTTGTTGATACCTGTAAATTAGTCCACATAATAAACAATAATCATTAAAGCATAAAATCACTCATTAAATAATAGCCATAGCTAAGCAATGAATTAATTTATTAACTTAGTATGTATTTAATGCAACATATGCCATAAACATACCTAGAATGTTAGGCCCCTATAATACTAGTGATTCCCCCATTACTATTGTCATTGTATCCCTTATTGTTATTATTGTGCCCCTATTGTCCCCATATTGTTATTAGTATGCCCCGTAGAAACCCACTATTGTTATTTTTGTGCCCTTATGTTATTACTGTTATGTTGGCTTGATTATATTGTGACCCCTTAGATTCCTATATATAGAAGGGAGGTTTAGTCATTTGTATCATCCAATAATTGTTCATTTGTGTAATTTAAAGGAGGTTTCCCCCTTGAAGAGGCTGAATTCTAAGGCGTTGATCTATCTTTTCTATCTTTTTGTGAGCTGGTCATACATTCCAAACACCATTGGAAAGGTTTTAAAGATATGCCTTGGTCACGATCAAACACAAGAGAACACAACACCTCTTTGGGGTAGCAAGAATGTGATATTTGTGAGACACCCAATGTAAGGTGTACGAGGGAGACTTCCACGACTGGTAGGGAAAATGAGCCACTAGTTAGAAAATTAATAGTACTATCCTAAAGGGGGACCTGGGAAGAAAGAGAAAGGCTTGTTGGATACCTGCAAATTAGTCCACATAATAAACAACGGTTGTTAAAGCATAAAATCACTCATTAAATAATAGCCATAGCTAAGCAACGAATTAGTTCATTAACTTAGTATGTAATTAATGCAACATATACCATAAACATAACAAGAATAGTCCAACTATATCTATGATACATGTATGAAGAAGTGTCGGCTCATTGAGCTTGTGATTAAGAGTGCAAGATCCCAAGTACACTATTACATAGATGAAACATTGTATCCAATAGTGGAACACGAAGCCACAACTTGCTTCTCCAAATAATGATCTATCTCCTATGTATTACAAGAGAAGCCAAGGCAAGACCTCTAGAATCCAAGCCATTTGCTTGAGTTATGAGGAGCTATTTATAACAAATAACAATGACCTTTGAGCTTCCTCATGACTCTTTGACTTCTATGACTATTCATATTCTATACATGACTCATTACATTCCAATGTGTGGCTATTCACATTCCACATGTGTCCCTTGGACTTCATTACATATAATTTATTACATAAGACAAATTACAAATGAGACAATGACTATATAAGACAAAATTGATAATGGGACAAAGACTCATCAAATTGATAAGTCATTTGCTTCCTCATGGAGCTCAGTTGTAATGTAAGTGTGCCAAGCTCTGAACTTCGTGGATATGGATTTGACTCGAACTAGAAAGTCCCCAATAAAGCACATCTTCAGCTTCAGTGACTCAGTTAATATGTTCTTGTAGTTTGACATACATTATTCCATATCCATGAAATTTTAATATTAGCTTTGACTCGTGCAATAACATACTGTATAATAATTTCTTTAGTTACCTCCAAGCCTTCTCGTTATGTTGCCTACTTGATCTGCTCAATGTATTTCCTAATCTCTGGGACAATTATCTCTATCCCTCTTATTGCTTCAAGTGTACCTATCGAAGGCATCCCAAGATTTTGTGTCAAATACTCAAAACTATTGTGCATTTGATTATATGAAACAATAGTACTAATTGAATGTTCTCCAAGATGCATGTATTTTTGGTGGTGTAGTCTCAATTGAACTTTATCCATCTCTGTGGAAATGTTGTCTTTATTCTCGAAATGTTGCAAAGCATTTAGATACTTGGCAGCTCACTCCAGAAGATGATTGACTAATTTGTTTAGTACCTTCAAGAGTTTCAACACTTCATGTCACCTTATTTTGAATGCCAACAAGAGGAGACACCACTTGTTGTAGAAGAATAATATCATCGTATAATCGTGCCATGGCTTCCTCCATTGGCCCCAACTCTTCATGCATGGTTGACTCCCATTTTGTAGTGTTGAGGCTTTGTGATGACAGTCATTGATTCTCTGCCGCAAGATGTTCCACTTGTTTCTTCACCGCAGCAACTTCTCATCCTGGAATTCTCATTCAACAAGTACTCAGAATTATCCTGTGCCACTGTAGCGAATGCAACAATTTCCACCATAATAGATTTGGGATTCCTTCTAGTGTTGGAGGTTATCACCTTCTTTGTAGAAAATGAGACTGGATTTTGAGGATCCTTGGGGAAGTATCTATGCCTCTATTGTATGATCCTCTTCTTAATATGATCAAACATTACACTAGATACATCCATGACTCTGTCGGCAAGTGGAGGTGTGATCCCCATATCACTGAATGGAAGATGATCACCTGTAAGGGTTCCTATGGAGTGTTTGTTTCATCATCCATGGTTTGTATGGTATCCTCTTCCTCAAAATCTTCTTCTTCAATATCTTGAGTGAACTATTCTTCTTCTAGTCTCTACACAGCTTCTTCCTCCTAGGATTGCCTCATTTGTTCTTCCTCTATTCTTCTTCTCTCCTCTTCTTCTTATTTTTTCTTCTGGAGAAACTCATCCTGCTTCCTCTTCTCCTCTTCTTCTTCTGCTACTCTCCTCTCCTATTCTGCTTGAATGGATCCTATGTTTAAAGGATCGGCTTTCCATTTCTTGCTATTCTCGAATGTTGAGTCATACCTGATCCTCTTCTTAGGAGCTACCTTGCTCGCTTGAGGGGTTATCTCTTCTGCCTCCTGCACCTACAAGTCTTGAGCTAGTGGATCTTGGGGTGATTTGGTTTCCATCCCTAGATGTGCCTTCATTTTTTCATTGTACTAGTTCTTTATCTTCTTATCTCTTGTTTTGGACATTGATGAGTACCTCGTATTGTGACTGATCCTTTCACAATGTTGTCTACACACTCTCCAAAGGTCATATCCATGAAAAACTTTAGTGGTGAAGTGCAGGTGGTCTATCTCATGCATCTTTGTTGTTGTCTTATTGTGGCTCTTTAACTCATATAATCTGATCCTCAATGGGAAGGTGGGCCAAGGGATTTCTTCCTCCTGTGAAGAATTCCTGGCAATCCCTTGTCTTGCTAATTTTTAGCTTCCTGAATGACCACCTTATTGGTCACATATCATGGCATGGATAAGGGTATACCTAACAACCAAAACATCTTATGTATGTACCCTCGGGAGCTGCAAACCAGTCTGTGATATCTCAGAGTTACTCCTTCACCTAATCGTGTTGGAAATACTAGGGGGGGTGAATTAGTATTTCTTTTCAACTGTTACTGTTACCAATTAGATAACTTATATTTAGAACACAAAATGAACAATAGAAATAAATGCTTTTATTAATATAATATTTATAATGAATCAAGTACAATATAGGTAGGGCTCCGACCTTAGATGAAGACACCCAAGCTCCAACCTGGAATGTGCCAAGCACCTACTTGGACTTTAGTGAGGCTCTGACCTCTAGGGCTTCAATCCTATCTTATCCAAGGCACCAACCTTGAGTTTAGGAGCACCAACTCCAAGGACACCAATCCTATATTTTCCAAGCACCAACTTGGACTTTCCAAGGCACCAACCTTGTCAATTTTAGGCACCAACCCCAAGGGCTCCAACCCTATAGCTTCACTTTGTCAAGGTATGTTTGGTTATACTTCACAGCTCCCAATGATTTCTTCAACAATCCCTATCAATATTCAACTACGCCTTCACTTAGTCTCCACGTAACATCATCAATGACAATCACATGAAGGTGTCACCACTGCTCTTCATGTTACCCAAACAAAAATTCTTCAAGGTCAACTATGGATTCAATGCATCATGGTCTTCGATGATCTCCACAAATCTTCAATATGCTGCTTCACAAAGTTCTCCAACTCTTTCCTATTATGTTCTCAAGAGAAGACTTCAACAAGCTCTATTTCTCCAATCCCAATAAATCAACACTTCTACGATGACAACTATGACAACTTCGACTACGACAGTGTCAACCATGACAACTATGGTAGCTTCAACCATGGCAACTACGGCAGCTTTGACCACGGAAACTACGGCAGCTTCAACCATGTCAACTATGGCAGCTTCAACCATGGTGACTACGGCAACTTTGACCACGACAACTACGGCAGTTTCGACCACGGCAACTACGGAAGCTTCGACCATGGCAACTACAGCAGCTTCGACCACAGAAAATATGGCAGCTTCGACCAAGATTTTATGCCCAAACAAAATTATCCTTTTTTTTCTCCTAAACAATAATCTCCTTGTGCTCGTTGGCCTTTTGTCTTCTCTTGTACTTCGTATCTCTGAATTCTTGCACGAATTGTTGATCAAAATGAAGTGTTTAAACGTCTATTTATAGATATTTCATTTATAACTGAAGGGACGTGTCTATTGAAGTGAGGCCGACTTCTATGACTGAGTGTAGGTCGGCTCACTGCTAGGAATAATTTCCTTAACTTATAAATTCAATATCTCACAAACTATTGGGATTTTTGGGGCAAATAAAGGCTCGTTAGAAAGAGGAAAAAATCCTCTTTAAGATGGTCTAGGATCCATTTTCAAAGGATGCCTCCAAGGTGTCCAAAATATTTCTAGTCCTTAAATTTTATGCATAAAAATTTTGGGATAGCACGAGGAATGTTTGGGACAGCGTGGCTTCTTCATTATTATCAATGTCATCATAGGATCATAGAGTCATTATGTAGGAGTGCAAAATCCATGTAGCATGACACATGAACAATGTCATCATATACTAGTGTAGTCATAGTGCAGCATCATTAGGATAACTCCAAAATAATCTTCTAACCATCAAATGATCTCCAACCATGTTATCAAGACCTTATCAAGTGCCATCATCAATTGTGGTCATTCATCAAGAATATGACATTATCAAATGTAGTCCTCCATATGTCATCAAGGGCTTCTAAATACTTGGAACTTGGCACTTGGCACTTGTTAAGACTTCTTCATTAGTGACTTGACATATTAATTGATGACATTCTTATGAAACAAGAGTTATGACATCATCATTTGGAACTAAGCATATCAACAATATTTTCCATCTCAGTTATTTCCATATTGACATCAATGATAACCTAGATTAACAAATCGATCATGCAAGGAGGATCGATCTCGAATATCATCTTAAAGATAACTTCAAAGAAGTGCTCATACAATTTGTAATATACACCTCTAAATCTTGATTATCATAACATTTTGCAATGGAAGTAAACTAGGAGCTTCTCCTCAGGGGTTCAATTATAGTTCATTCCCAAGAATGCATATTGTGCACATATTCCATCTAAGAGAAATGTAGACATGTAGAATTTTGGTGCCTGGTTCAACCTCAAAGATGCTTTTTCCTGCCCCACATGATGTTGCAACTTGTATGAAAATATATTTTCCCAATTGAAAACTTTGTCATGGTTTACCACCATGTTGAGAATATATATCCAATTCATTGTGAACATCTCAGTGTTCTTATGCCCTTGCAACTCACAAAACATAACTATCAAATATTGATATACATCTATAAGAATGTTTGTTGGATAGACTGCAGATGGGCGATGGAAAAACTTGGCAAGCTCTTCATACAATGATTTGATTATGTCACTTGTGTTGAGGTGATTCCATCTCATGTAAAATTTATCATTTACATATTCTACGAGCTTGAAAATGTTGTAATATGTATGTATATCTTCACCGTAATAGGTCGTGAGTTGACAGCCACTCTCACTACAAAGCACAAGGTGAGATTCATCCATATGTGTAATGATTCATTCAATCACCTCTGCACATGGCATGACTAGGAATCTACATGTGATCCTATGCATCCTGCACTTCTTGATATTAATGTATGTGTGCAAATCTTCTAAGTTGTCAAAAAAATTGTCCTACATGAATTTATCCTTGATATTTCCCCATGTGACCTCAGTAGTTTTATCAATGAAGCATTGTGTGTCTACATATATGGGAATTTTTGGATTTCTAACTTCAATAGGTTCCTCAGTACTTTCTTCTAAGATTTATTTGGAGGCCACTTTATGAGGCAGGATGGTTCCAATAGATGAAGACAAGGTGACAATACTTGTAGCACGAACACATGTTTGTGGCAGCACACTCATAGTTAAAAGGTTATCTTAAAGCAACATACTATGCAACAATACATGTAAATCATATAAAAAGATCCATCACATGTAACTGGTCAAAAAAATCTATGAACGAAAACACAAAATAACTTGCATGCATGAGAAAATAAGCATTAAAAATATGAGGGCACACTTTCAAAGCACGAAGGAGTGTAAAGGGTCATTCGGGGCTTTGCGGTGTGCTCATGCACTCATACAAGTGGAGAAAACCATCAAGGGCACACTGGTGCACTCCAAAGGGTTGAAGGGGTGATTTTTTGGACCTTCATGCCTTCACAATGCACTCATGTTCTCATGGAGTGAGAGAGGGCACACTGGCGCACTCCAAAGGGATAAAGGAATGGGTTGACCAGCCTTCAGGTCTTCACAATGTGTTGATGTGCTCAAAGAAAATGAGGGTGCAATGTTGTATGCCAAAGAAACAAAGGAATATGCTTCGATTCTTCGTGGGGTCCTCATGTGCTCAAGGAAGGGTGTAGTTCTTTGTGGTGAAGAAGTGCGCTCAAGATGAAAACTTGGTCATTATCAGTGTAGTTTTAAGGGTTGATCGAGCTTCAGGTTCCAGAAGTGCGCTCTACCTGTTGGAAGCTCATAAACAAATTTTAACAATAAGATTTGATTATAATATTGAGAAAAAGAAAGATCTACAAGGTTATATAGATGTTGTTGCATTCAAAGTGGAATATAATAGGTTTAAGAATGTAAAGATTTTATGTGTGCGATAGCATATTAACACTTGCAACATGAAGATTGAACATAAACGCTAGCAAACAAACTAAGAAAATGAAGAAACAACAACAAGAAAATAAAGGATGACAGTGAAATCACGAAAGGCAATGAAAATATTCGACATGCAAAACTTACTTGTAGTGTTGGTTGATTAAGAGTTTCCTGATCCACAGTTGTGCGCCCAACTCAGATTGAATGATTATGTGAATGAATGATTATTTGGGTTGATTTAAAGAATTTTATATGTAAAATTCATTCATGCGTGATCTCCACTTTTTATCATGTGAAAGGGTTAGTTAAGAGAAGTTAAGTGGGTTCCTACTTTCTAGGAGTGCGCCCACATACAAGAAGATGACTCATGCATGTGCCTAGGAAGAGTGCATGTCTTCAACATGTAGAAGTGTGCTCAAGGTAGGTGCACTTTCTTAGCATGAAGGAGTGCGCTCAATGAGGGCACACTTCTTCAGCTCAAAGGAGTGCACTCAAGTTGAGTGCATGTCTTCACCAACTTGGCGTGCGCTTTTTCTTTTCTGAGTGATTTTTCTCACTTTTGTTTTTCGTTTGTGATTTTGAGTTTTTTTAGTATGTGCATGGAAAGAAGGAAATTTTCTAATTAAAGATAAATGATTAGTTCACCCAACCATGGACTAACTAACTCAAGCACTTCTAATGGTTAAGTGACGATGCTTAGGGAAGATTGAATTAGGAGGATGTGACACTAGGAGAAAACACACAAATAGAAAATAAAGCAACATGACGACACAAAGGGGCTTGAAATGAAAGGTTATGTAGGCTCCAAAATTGACATAGGGAAAAAAATTGGAGGGTCATTGTTGCAGCGACAACACTTGGTAACACAAGTGATAACCCCAGCTTCTCTGGAATGATTTCATTTAAGCACAAAGTCTCGTTTCTCCAGGAAGTATTGATTCAATCAATGGGTTGCCTTAGCTCCCCATTTGTACTTGGTTAGATATATAGTCTTCCTTGTTACATTACTTGGCATAACATGGCATATAACAATCCATATCAGTGTCTTATCAATGTAAGGATAATATGGCATGGTGAATTAAGAATAATCAAAGTGTGATTTTTACATCTCTGGGGTTGCTCAGCTACTAGCAAGCCTGGATAGTACCCCGGCAGAGTCGCTTCGGGAACACAAATGTTGCTTCACTGCCAATGAGCCTGGAAAATACCCTAGCGAATTCGCTCACTTCACCTCCCTACATAGGAATCCTTTCTCTTCTTTCACCCTTTATTTTTCTTTTTCTTTTCATAGGGTTGTACATAGACACTTAATATTTTTCAATAGGCAGAAGAGGTATCCTGACTTATTGAGAGCAGAGGAAGTTGCTCCTTTAGAGATAGGTTTTAGACCTCTGATTCTTTTTTCACTAAAATTTTTCCCCTTATCTTACTCTACACATATAGATAAGAAAGAATACATTATTCATCAACAAGACTGAGTATAGGAAAGAGAATCCTAAAAAAAATGTGGGAATCATGGTTTTCCTACAACTGAAGGATCGTATTTTCCATCGAAAAATCATTGACTTGAAAGTGATAAACCAACTCAAGGAAGAGGGTGACATATAAGCCAAGGTTTTCATGTTAATGCAACTTTTCTTGCACAAAATATTAGTCGCATCATCTCAAAGATAAAAACCGACTTTATTCAAGGACAAAAAAAACCAAAAGAATAAAAGCGATACCTAGAAGATGAAAACACACAACAGGAATGCAGTTCATCTAACTACATGAAACATATCCTATCCTAACCTAAAAAAATATATGTTCGAGTCATGTAAAGTGGAATTCCCAATGCATCCATATAAGTTACTCCTAACCTTTGGACTAGAAGATATGATCGTGTAGAACCAAAACAAAAAATAGTGCAATGAACAAGAGAAACCATGAAAACATATGCACTAACCAATGGAAACAAGAAGTGAAACCACAACGATGTATTACACTCAACTTCTCTACCAAATGAAAAACTTCACAACAACAATAACTACCAGGCTTGTGACCATACAAAACTCGACAAAGCGCATACAAGTGCAAGGCATGAGACATGGGTCTGGACTGAAAATAATTTTCTAATGAGTCTGCAATAGCATCATGGGAACAACCTTTAGGGAAACTTAAACAATAAAGACTGAACAAAGATAAATCTATGTCATAAATAATATTATCATTTGTGTGAGATTCTTTCATGGATGATGAAAAATATTCGTGAATATTCTTTCATGCTTCTACATTGCAGGTTAGAGATTTGCTTGAGATGAAATGTAGCGGTGGAAGTTCAATAGTCGAACTAAATTTCCTCCCCTGGGGGTTGAAAAATTTTACGTGAAGAAAATAAGCATCCCTCAGGGGAGATTCAACATCCCATGTGATGATATGAATGATAAAATGGTGCAAAAGAAACATGAACTGATTGAAATGACAAATGTCACCATGGTGATAGGAACCTAACATAACCATCAGCGTGGGATGAAGTGTCCTACTCATCTGACTTAACTTTGAATCCTAACAATATTGATTAACAATATTGGAAAATATGGCCAGCAACTTATCAAAACAAGATCCATTATGAGATTCAACAAAAGATAGATGTTCAAGATTACTGCAAAAATATTCAATGATAAGCAGGTCATTTTCTTGATCAAAAGGAGATATACCTAAAATAAAATATTTGATAATTGCATTAGACTCCATTTGAAATTTCTACAAATCTAAATCTTCATGTAAGAGCATAGATTCATCCATATTACTTGAATAATCATTGATGTATAATTCAGAGTAAAGGAAATCGTCAGGGTCATGATAATCCAAGGGTTTAATTTTATCAATGGGTAAAAGGTCAACTAGTGGAATATCAAGATTGGAATATGGCTGATTGATAAGGTCGGATGAATCACCATAAGGGGAAATATGTGAGAGAAAAATGAATTCCTCATCAACGAATATATCTTCCGATTTAGTGATTGATTGAGGTTCGAAACACGGAACATGAAAAGGAGGAGGACATGGAACAAAAGGAAGGTATGACTCTTCCTCAGGATGTTGAAACTCTTTTGGATTGGGACGACGTAATGAATCAAATTCAAAACATTTCCTTGACATCTGGACTAAGAAACAGAACTTCTCATCCAATAATTTCTAGTCCACACTCTCATCTAGAAATTAATAACAAAGATGAAGGAATCGATCAGCAAAATTTTCAATAGATTCATTCAGTTCCACTCCAACTAGTTGATTTATTTCGTTGAGGACATATTTATATTCATATTTGTAGAAGATGCATCAAAGCTCGTTAATCAAATGATTAAAATATGAGATAGAAGCAATGGGGAGAGAATAACACCATTGCTTCGCACGACCATCCAATGTAAGGGTAAACAAATGGGTAAGGATTTCTTCGAAATAAACACCACTTGTAAAACAAAATTGAACAAATTTAATTGTGTAATCAAGTATGGTTTTTGTACCCTTGCCATCGAGTTTAATATGTGACAAGTTATGTAAAAAAAATTATGGGGATTGAAAGATCTAAAGGTTCGAAAAAACACCTCAGGATTATCATCTCGAATGAAGCCAATACAGGTAAGAGATTCGAACAGAATTCACGGTATCATCTTGTCATATGTCCCTCCTTCTAGCACCAAAAATATTGATGGTTCTAGAGGCCACCAACATTGTAAGGGTATCTCCCCGATGTGAAGTCCCAATAGACCTCACACTATTTGGTGTAGTAGTCCCATCCGGTCATACGGTCTAGTCACCGTTGGAAAGGTTTTAAAGATATGCCTTGGTCACTATCAAACACAAGAGAACACAACATCTCTTTGGGGAAGAAAGAATGTGAGATTTTTGAGACACCCAATGTAAGGTGTACGAGGGAGACCTCCATGGTTGGTATGGAAAATGAGCCACCGGTTAGAAAAGTAATAGTAATATCCTAAAGGGAGATCTAGGAAGAAAGAGAAAGGCTTGTTGGATACCTACAGATTAGTCCACATAATAAAACAAAAAAAAAAAATCATTAAATCATAACAACACTTATTCAATAATAACCATATCTAAGCAACAAATTATTTCATTAACTTAGTATGTAATTAAAGCAACATATACCATAAACATAACCATAATAGTCCAACTATATCTAAGATACATGTATGAAGAAGTGTTGTCTCATTGAGATTCTGATTAAGAGTGAAAGATCCCAAGTACATTGTTACATAGATGAAACATTGTATCCAATAGTGGAACATGAAGCCACAACTTGCTTCTCCAAAGAATGATCTATCTCCTATGTATTACAAGAGATGCCAAGGCAAGACCTCTAGAATCCAAGCCATTTGCTTGAGTTATGAGGAGCTATTTATAACAAATAACAATGACTGTTGAGCTAATTTATGGACCTAAATTAACACAATTATTTCTTATCAATCCGGGTTGTTTATGCTTTGAGGCAAGTTCACTATATGTGAAGATCAGATATAATCAAACCTTGAAAGATAAGTTATTCAAAAGCTAAAAGTAATACATCCTATAACTCTAATTCAATCAGCTTAAAAAGAGAAAAATATTGAAAGGGTTCTTGACCTCAAGAAGTCCACCTTCACCTCAATTATCACTTAATGAATCAGAGATTGAAACCAAAAGCTTAAGATGGATAAATTATTAATGAAAGAAGCTCTTAACTTAAGAGACACATAAGATATTCCATCATAATTCATTCATCTCAATATCCAAATCTCAATGAAAATAAAACTACTTGCATGCAAACAAAAGAAACTAGTTTTGATTCATCATTTTAGCAGAAGGGATGCCCAACTTGAACACATGTTTTTCCAACTCAATAAAGTGATGAATAAGCTATTAATTAATGAAATCAATCACTATGCATAAACCATAAAGCAAACTGAAATAAAGCTTTGAAAAACTAGTGCTACAATCAACCAGATTACAAGGAAATGAAACTAGTTAACAAGGAAGTGTACTTAGCTTGGAATGGGGGCCCTCCACCCTTGCCTTGCACACTTTGAGAGGTGATATCAGAAGCTTAAATCAGTCACACATCCATAGCATTGAACAGCAAAATAATAATAACACAAGTCTTCAAATTAACTCCTCAATCCAAAGATGTCACAGCATAAAAGTATATCACAAAATCAATACATAAGCCATCAAAGTTTTGGCTTTAAATAAGAAGTCTCATGAACAAACTGATCTATATTCACTCAAACAAACCCATCTACTCTCATCCACCTATCTAAGTCGAATTCATTATCCCCATCCCAAGAAAGATGACCATTCCTATGAAATCTCAAAACTGCCCTATTTCTATGGGATTCCTGCATGACTAGTCATGGTTGACTAGCACCAAATGGGCCTAATAAAGCTTGTTCTGTTCGAACTAAGCATTGCTGGCTTAGTCCTAGTTCCCAATCTGTCCATCCATGCATTCCATTCATGCCCAAGTGTCCTGCAACCATATCAACCATAGAGCTATTACGGGAATTTTTGAATCTACCAATTTTGCACTAAAAACCAAATTTTCATAAAAACTTTAGAAATTGAAAAATTAAAATTAAATACCTGAATGGATATCAAATATACATCAAAATGGGATAAATGGAGGGAAAATGGATGGAAAATAGATGGATAAGTAAGTTTCTTTTAGCAAAAATAAGACCAAAACTAAGGCCCAACATCTCTCCCTTGCTTATCATCAAGCATGTCCCCATGCTTGCTTGCTCCTCTTTGACCTTCATCTTTCTGTAGTAGATGTTGTACCTGTAGATGCTTCCTGTTGTGCTGCCCTGGCCAAACAATCCAGACCTGTATCATGTCTCTCCCTAAACAAAGCTGCCTTGACCTTTTGTTTTTCATATTTTGCCTGCCACATGTTCTTTTCCTTCAGCCATTTAAATGCTTGCTTAGAAAGTAGATCATTTTTCCTTTTCAGCCTCCCCAATTCTTCATTCAGTTTTTCATTTGCCTTAACCAATTTAGCATTATCTTTCTTATTTGCCTTGTTTTCTTCTTTTAATTGCTTCTCTAAGATTTTGCTAATTTCCAATTGGTCAGTTAAATCCCTGATTCTTCCCAAATTAAGTTCTCTCTCAAAATCTTGTGTTGTTTTCATTAGTGATGTTGCTGCTGCATCATCATATGAAGAATCCTTCTCAAATACCTCTTGTGCAATATCATTCTCTACTTGCTGTCTTGGGGAATATGTTTCTACTTCCTTGTCTAAATCAATGGGACTCTTATTCCTAAATCGTCTAGGAATAGACATAACAGATGTTTCATTTTCTTGCATGGCCATGTTGTTCTGTTGTTTGGCTCTTGTTCTAGGATACAAGGGTGAGTTCATCAATCCTCTGTTTTCCTGCTCTGTTTTATCCTGTACCTCATTAACCTGTTCAATGAATTGATTTTTAGACATGAATTCTCGCCACACTATGCCCTGTCATCTCACCTGATACTCAACTAGGATTTTGATTAATCCTTGGTGGTATATCTGTCCTGCTTTAGGCATGTGTTCATGTTTAATTGTTTCAATCATTCTCAAAAGGCTCCTATATAGGAAATAAGGCAAGTTAATCCTATCCTCCCCTTTTATATGTTGCAGAAGTCTGACATGATATAAGTGAGCCACGCTATACCCTCTATCACAGGTCAAAAACTTTTGGATAACCAAAACCAACTCACCCCATGGTTCATTAAACCATTCCCTGGGTATCCCTTTTGTTCTATCAAATGTCCCTTTCCGGTTCTTCTCAAGAAAGAAAGTCCAGGCTTTCTCCTTGAAGTGCAGGCCTTTGTAATACTTCTCACCTATCATGGGTAGATCTAAAGCTTGGGAAAGATATTCCTGGGTTACAAGAATAATGACATCTCCCACCTGTGTCTGGTCTTGACTGAAATTGTTTATAAAATCCATGGTTATTTGTTCAGAGTGGCCATCAAATTTTTGTAAGAAACTTATCATCCATGCTTGGTAAAGTTTTTCTATAGTTTCCTTCCCCCAGCTCTCTATCTGGAATTTTGGCTCTACTCTGACTGACATTGCTTCTGTAAACCAATGAATGAATTCCTCTACTGTTACTAATTTCATTTTGAAAGAAAGATATAATTATTTGTTTGATTTCAAAATGAAATTTTTGAAGGCAAAGAACCTTACCTTCCTCCTTTCAATCAACTCAATTCTAACTTTGTTAACCTCTGTTTGACTCTGCTCTCAGCAACAGCACTGTTTTAATTCCCTGTTCAATGCAAACAAATGCCTGTATACCCTGTCAATATGCCGCTCTCTGCTTTTGAAAACAAAAATACATATATAAACATTGTTCACATATGCTCATCGCCTTATTTCATTGCCAAAATTCAAATCATTATTTTACTGTGTGTGTGTTCGACCAAGAAAACTTAAGGAGTGTTTATATGGCACTCGGTCTTATCATAAAACAAAACAATTCCCAACATGCTCTCGGCCTCATCAAGAATATTTGCAAAAACTGCTCTTGGCTATCTCATAAAAACTTAAAATTTTTGGCCTCAAAACACAGATAGAAACAAATGATAGCGCATTTAAATTAGATTTTAAATGGCTCAGCAATCAATCCCTATTTTTTTGTTTTGGCAATCAGACATTTCGCATGGCATTACTCGTTTCAATCTTTAAGCATTTCAGTCCTCTGTTTAGGTGTAAATGAAAACTACAAATGGAAACAACAGCGCGCAACAAGGGCATGGATGCATGTCGTTTCATGTTTAAAATGGCGCACAACCAAACAAGGTGTGACAACAAAAGAACGCGGTGCGAATTCTACAGCACTTCATATTACCATTCACCGCCATAACAATTTAAGTTTTATGCCTCCTCTGTTCATAACAAGTTAACACGGCATATACTGCATTCGCATTTAACACGGCATACACTGCATACAATCCTAACGTGTTCATCATGCACTGCATTCACATTTAAGTGAAGCGTGATCCACTAAGGGTTCATACCAAAATTCACGCAGCAAATCAACGAGTTGGAGGCTATAATTTCGGCTTACCTTAGATCACCGAGCACTTGGAGGGATATCTGGCGCTCCAAATCTTTGTTTAACTGCTCAATTGACTGGTGGCAAGGCAAAGCAATCGTTACCATTAATAACTGATAGTTCATAACCGTGATTCACTGTATGCCGAGCTTCAAACAACGCCTTACCTGATCGAATCCCCAAAACTTTGCTATCTCTGAACGTCAAACACGGGACGATTTTTTTAAATCCACCCAACTCAGTTCACTCTTCTTTTCACCAGGCTGCGGCTTCAATCACCATTTCTCTGAGCTATTCGGCGATGAGGATTATGGTTTGAACAGCGCGGATTATTGTTTTAACAGCGATGAGGATTATGGTTTTGAACAGCGATGAGCTAGTCGGTTCATGACCGTTTCAGGGGCTGTACTGCTCTTTGTATCTATTGGTGTTTGCGATGCGTGGTTTACATGGCCGTCCTGTTTGACCAGTCGCCCGACTGTGTCATGAGGATGGCCGAATCATGTTCTCATACGCATGACCCCCTGCACCGTATACTGTCCAATGACCATAAGTCATCGTGCCACCGTGTTCATGTTCGTACCTGTGTGCTGGCCGGTGGTGGTTTGTTTTATTTATTACAGTTGTTTTACCATTATGCCCACCGTCATGCGCTTATGATATATGACCATTGGTTGTGTTGCAATGAGTCGCATGCAATGATATTGCAACCACCCGCCGTAATGCTTCAATGCTGATTGGATGATCGAACACAGGCTTCCTCATTGTTTGCATGCGGTCGTTTACCATATCATACCATTGCATTGTTATATAACCCGTCTCATATCATACCATTGTTATATATCATATTATGCGGTCGTCTCATAACTATATTATATACCATATAGTGTGCATACCTTAAACCTTATATCATATGCGCGTTGGGTGATATGATTTGCGCATTCACATTTTTTGAATTTTGAACTATGGTATATATTAATATGATATATAATAACGTTTGGTTTCCATATAGCGCATGGTTTGTTTGACTTGTCTAACATAGCTTTTATAATTTTAAAATGACCATTGGGGTCATATTTAAAATTATCACCACCACTAATGCTTTGAGTTGTATGTGCAGGTTGAAAGTTGTCCCAGTTTGGCCTTTTTAAGCTCACAAAGAAAAATACTTAGGGGTAGTAGGGTTAATGAAAATAGGGAATATGCATGGAAATGAAAGGGAATAGGGTTATAATGTATAAGGGTTATAGGAATATAGGATATAAATGATAATGAATATCCCCAGGTACTAATTTCAATTTAACAAAAACTAAAAATTTCTAAGAAAAAATTGAATTTTTAAAGCACAAAATGACCACATATACTCCCCTGGATGATGGTTGTACAAGTAGGATGAAATCAATTGATCAGATGTTGTAGATGGATCCAAATGTAGACTTTATTGCTGCTCCTTGTTCTTCATGTTCTAATTCTTGAATTGATAATCAGGTCCCTCTGTAATGATTCGTTGTTTCAGGTCCCTTTTACTGCTTACAAAATATGCACATGTTGTGTTGACATTGGCAGGTCTTTCAGGTCCCTTGGCAATGATTTGTTATATCAGGTCCCTCTATTGACAATACAAGTCCTGTTTATACTCCAGCGTTCCAGCTCGTTCCAGCTAAAGAGCTAATGTTTGCAACTTCAGCTGTCCACTTAAAGAGCAAATGCAAGTCTCCCCCCTTGTTGAAGATTTGACTTGTCCTCAAGTCAGTGGTTGGTGGAGTGTACCTGCAGTAAATGTATCTGAGAACAATAGAACAAGTAGAAAGAATTCATAGAGTCCAAGTTGCCCTGGTTTTCCCCTATGAATTCGTGCTTGCAATGTGCCAGTTGCCTGGTTTTCACTTGCAAACAATTTATTTGTTTTTTTTTTTTTTTATGTTTTTTTCTTTTTCTTTTTTTAATGTTTTTTTCTTTTCTTTTCTTTTCTTTTTCTTTTTTTTTATTCAACTAGTAGACTAGAAGATGGTTGATCCTGTGCCATGAGTTCCAGTTCTGTGTCTTCGATCAGTTGTTTCATAAATGCTTCTTTACTGATAGGCCTATTGTAAACTTTGAGCCTATGTCCATTCACTATAAATGAGGTGGAATCCTGGTCGATTGTCTTGATCCTTACTGCTCCATTATCAAAGATTTCGTCAATTTCATATGGGCCTAGCCAGTGTGTTGTGAACTTTGCTTTGAAGTCTTTGAATTTGGAGTCGAAAAGCAATGCCCAGTCTCCCTTGTGAAATGTCTTTGTTTTGATATATCTGTCGTGCCACTTCATTCTTTGTTGTTGCACTAATGTAGTATGTTCCATAGCTTGCTGACGATGCTCATCTAACTGATTCAGTTCCATGATCCGCTGCTGTTGTGCTTCTGTCAAGTTGAGTCCTAGTTCAGTTGCTAGTCTGTATGTATCTATCTGAAACTCTATAGGCAGTAGAGCCTCCTTCCCATATACTAACTGGTATGGATTGAAACCAGTTGTAGTTTCCCAAGTGATTCTATAGGCCCAGAGTGCATCTTTTAATTTTTCAAACCAGTCTTTTATGTTCATTTGTACTGTTTTTGTCACAATATTTTCTAGGACTTTATTTGTTGATTCGACTTTCCCATTTGCTTGTGGATGATATGGTGTAGATTTCCTATGTTTGATCCTGTATTTCTCCATTAGATCTCGTACCAGCTTTGATGTAAACTGTGTGCCCTGATCTGTTACAATTTGTCTAGGTACTCCATATCTGACAAAGATTTCTTCAAAAAGAAAGGTGATCACTGTATCTTCTGTTTCTCTGTTTACTGCTTTTGCTTCTGCCCATTTGGTTACATAGTCTGTACATACTAAGATGTACCTCTTCCCATTTGATGGTGGATTGATAGGTCCAACAAAGTCAAGTGCCCACTGCTCAAATGGTTCTATGAGAACCTGTGGCTTCAGTGGCATTTCATCTGATGTTATTGGTCGTCATGTTCTCTGGCAGCTGTCACATTGCTTGACATATTTCTTAGAGTCTCTGAAGATGGATGGCCAGTAATAGCCTAGTTGCAGCACCTTATACGTTGTTCGTTTATCTGCAAAATGGCCACCACATGGTTCATCGTGACATGCTCTTAAAATGTCTAATATTTCATCTTCTCGTACACATTTTCTAATTATCAAGTCTGAACCAGTATAAAATAAATCACCATTGACCCATGTATATCTAGAGCTTTCTCTAACAATTTTGTATTTTTGCTTTTTAGTGAATTGAGCTGGAAACCTTCCAGATGATCAATAGTTTGCAATATCTGCAAACCATGGTGTTTTGACTGTGATGGCAAACAGATGTTCATCTGGAAAGTTATCTGCAACTAGATTTGGATCGTGGGGTGAGTGTATGCGGGACAGAAAGTCAGCCACTTGATTTTCTTTGCCTGGCCGATCTTGTATTGTGATATTAAATTCTTGCAATAACAGTAACCATCTTGTTATTCATCCATTGGTGATGGGTTTATTCATCAAGTATTTGATTGCTGAATGATCAGTATGAATGAAAACTTGATATCCTGTTATATAGTGCCGGAATCTATTTACTGCATGTATAACGGCTAACATCTCTTTTTCTGTGACTGTGTAGTTCATTTCTACAGGTGTTAGATTTTTTCTTATAAAGTATATTGCATAAGTGAACAAGTTCTCTTTCTGTCCAAGAGAGGCACCTATCGTGGTATCAGATGCATCAGTTGAGATATGAAATGGTAAAGACCAGTTTGGCCCACGAAGAATGGGGGCAACTGACAATTTCTCTTTCAGAATTTGAAATGCATTTTGACAATCATTTGTCCAGTGAAATTCAATATCTTTTGCTAATAGTTTGAACAGAGTTTGCGATATTTTACTAAAGTTTTCAATGAATCATCTATAATAGCCTGCATAGCCTAAGAAACTTCTTACCTCTTTCTGTGCTGTAGGAGGCATTAAGTTCACTAGGACTTGGATTTTTGCTGGATCCACCTTTATTCCTGAAGCAAAAATGTGGTGTCCTAGAACTATTCCTTCTGTCAACATCATATAGCATTTCTCATTGCTTAATGACAAATTTGTTTCAATGCATCATTTCAAAACTTTCTCAAGGTTGTTTAAGCAATCATTGTATGTGTTTCCGTAAACTGTGAAGTCATCCATATAGACCTCTACACATTCATGAATTAGATCAGCAAATATTGCAAGTACTACTCGTTGGAAAGTTGCAGGTGCATTGCATAGACCAAATGGCAAAACATTATATGCATAGGTTCCCCATGGGAAAGTAAATGTTGTCTTGTCTTGGTCTTCTTTTGCTATTCTTATCTGGTGATATCCACTAAACCCATCTAAGAAGGAGAAAAATTTCTTCCCAGCTAATGAGTCTAACACCTGGTCAATGAATGGTAGAGGAAAATGATCTTTTAGTGTAGCTTTGTTTAATTCCCGGTAGTCCACACATACCCTCCACTTTCCATTTTTCTTTGGTACAATAACCAGTGGAGAAACCCATTGACTATCTGAAATAGGATAGATGAATCCAACTTTTAACAATTTTTGCAGTTCTTCTTTCACTATTTCCTTCATCATGGGATTCATTCTCTTTGAGGGTGTCTTATAGGTTTAAGTTGATCATCTGTATAGATGTGGTGGATACATGTGCTAGGATGGATTCCTTGCATATTAGTATAATCCCAGGCAAAAGCTTTTGAATATTTCTGTAATAGTGCAATTACCTCTTGCTCTTATGCTGATTGCAATTCATTTCCAATGTTTAGATGTTTTCCAGGATGAACCTCAATTGTTTTGATTGTTGGCTTGGAGACTGTGTTTACAGGAAAGATGTCTATAAAAGATTTCTGCAAGGTTTGAATTGTACATGTTTCCTGAAAACATTGATTCAAAAGGTTACTTGCAGCTTCATATTGAGCTTTCCTAAGCTGCTCTGAAATACTTGGTTCTGAAATGAAAAGATCCATTAAGTCCTCATTCCCTTCTTCTTCTCTAAAATCAAATAATTGATTTATACTTAAAACTGATTTTGTTTTCTGTTTTTCTTGAGTTTCAAGTACTGATTCTAAAGAAGTTGATTGTGCAGGTGAATAAAGCTTGATATGTTTCCTTTCATCTCCATGTGAAATAATCATGCTTCTAGATCTGCATCCTATGAAGGCATCAACGGTAGCTAACCATGGTTTGCCTAAGATTAGAGGATGTCCTCCCAAGTTTGTCTTTGGTTGCAAGATCAGGAAGTCAACAGGATACTCCCATGAATCCAAGGAGACTATGATATCTTCTAATATTCCTTCAGGAACAACTTTAGATCTATCTGCTAGTTCCAAGATTGTAGAAGTTGATCTAATGTTGTTTAATTGCAAAGTCTTCATTGTCTCCATTGTCATTATGTTTATAGCTACTCCCAATTCTATTAATGTATTTGGTACTGAGAAATTATTTATTGATATGGTAACCATTGGGATACCAGGATCAATATATTTTTCTACTATGGTTTGTGTAGACATGAGGCTTGCTAATTTACCAATGACTTGGATTGTAGTAGGATCCTTTTTCTTTTTCTCTGATTTCCGAATGCACAATTCCTTTATTGTTTTAGCATATATTGGTATTTCTTTAATTGCCTTCAACAAAGGAATTTTTACATAAGCATTTTTTAACTCGTATAAGATATCAAATTCAGGAAGGATTATTTTGTTTTGTTGTTCCACTAACCTTTCAGGATAAGGTGGTGTTTGTGTTGTAATATTTGTTCCTTTCTGATTTTGTATCTCAGTTTGTGATGTTTCAGGTGATTCTCCTTGTTCAGTTGGTTCTTCTATAATTGGAGGAGAATCCTTTTTAAGCACTTTTCCAGACCTTAGATGGACATCATTAAGAGGAAGGATCGAATATGTAGGAAAACATGCTGCTTCCTCCACAATGTATGCAGATTTGTCCACCTTATTATTTGGATTGGCCATTGGTTGGGCTGGTAGTTGAGTTGGTCTGGGTTGATTTGTAGGTAGCTGTAACTGTTGTGGCTGGGTCAACAACGATGGTGGATTCTGTTGTGGAAATGGGATGGATTGCGGATATACAGAATGTTGTTGTTGAAAGGGTATGGATTGCGGATATTGTGGATATGCAAATGGTTGTTGGTATTGTTGTTGATACTGTTGAGGTTGCTGATTTCCATAACCATATCCTCTCCAACCTTGTGCAGGTTGTTGTGAATATTGTTGTGGAGGCAAAGCTTTCCATGGCATTGGAGGGGTCCAAGGATTGTGAGGTGGATAGGAATAATTTTGTTGAGGGAATTGTTGCTGATTTGGTTGAGGCATCCTAGGTTGCCATGGTCTTCGTGGTGCTACATAATAGAAACCTTTTGTCCCTGGCACTTCTTCCATTGAGTTCATTTGTAATTCTTTCAGTTTTACACAATTCTCTGTGGAATGATTTGCTGTACAAAGACCACAAAGGACATTCTCTCAAAGGATGTTTCTTTTTACATTTGGAACAAAAGATTGCTAGAGCTTGTTCTTGTTCTTCTTTCTTCTTGTTTGCCTTTAGCACATCTACTTGTGTTCCTAATGTACTCAAGGGATCTGTTTTGAAATTTTCCAATAAACTTCCTATTTCAGCTCTTGTTATCCCTCCTGCAGCTGACTTTGCTGCTTTTGAACTTACTTCCCTTCTTCCGGTTTTTGATCTTCCTCTAGAATATTTTTGACATAACTCAACAATTTCATCGAATGGAAGGTTTGAAATATCTCCTTTACCCATCACATTCAAAATGTCAAGGTATTCATCCCTTACACCTTTGAGAAAGATCGTGTGAACGGTTTCTTGATTTAGAGAATGTTGTTTAGATTTCTATAGATTATATGCGAATCTTTCCAAATATTCTTCTAAACTTTCATCTTCTTGTTGTGTCATTCTAAAAACATCTTCCTTTGAATCTCTAGATCTACAATAAGCTTGATATTTCTTAAGGAAGACAGATCGCATATCATCCCAAGAGGCTATTGTTTGTTCTCCTAAACCCATAAACCATTTTAAAGCTGCTGCTTTTAATGTTGCAGGGAAAAGACGAAGTTTATGAACGTCATCAGTATATCCATATGTTCTACACAGAATATCAAATTCAAACATAAATGCATCAGGATCTTCTGTAGACATTCCATAAAAGTTTGGCAATACAGAAGGTGGAATATTTTTCATTTTTACTTCTTCTCCCAATATTGCACTTGTATCTACTATTGGAAAACCAAAACTAGTTTCTTGATCAATTCCATCTTCTTGTCTTTTCCGGTCGTTTTCTAGCTTCCTATCATTTTCTTGTTTTGCCTCTTCTTCTCTCTTTCTTCTCCATTCTCTTTGGTGTCTTTCATATTCAGCCCTTTGTTGTTCAGGAGTGAGAATAATGGATCCATGTCCCTCTTCTGCCATTGATTGATTTATTTCAATTTCAAGTGGAATTTCAAGTTGTTCGAAGATAGGAGGATTTATGGATGGAAAGACAGGTTGTTTTCCTTTTTCTTTTTGTTTTCCGGAAGTGGAGAATTGTTTTTGTTTTTCTTCCCAAGCTAACAAAGTTTGCCTTTCAATCAAGGTTAATCTTTGGCCAGTTCTTTGTTTTTCTACCAACTCCTCAATTGTTGGATTACCAGTAACTGGGGTGTGCGATGATCCTATTTCTACTTGTGGGGGGTTTTTGATAAATCTACCTTGAGGATCTCTATATCTAGGCATAAAGAAACATAACTTAAATGGAATGTAACTAATGTTTTTGTGGTTTTGAAATTTATCTTTCTATTGACTATGTCGATATTTGCCTCCCCGGCAACGGCGCCAAAATGTTGAGTTAATTTGTGGACCTAAATTAACACAATTATTTCTTATCAATCTGGGTTGTTTATGCTTTGAGGCAAGTTCACTATATGTGAAGATCAGATATAATCAAACCTTGAAAGATAAGTTATTCAAAAGCTAAAAGTAATACATCTGATAACTCTAATTCAATCAGCTTAAAAAGAGAAAAATATTGAAAGGGTTCTTGACCTCAAGAAGTCCACCTTCACCTCAATTATCACTTAATGAATCAGAGATTGAAACCAAAAGCTTAATATGGATAAATTATTAATGAAAGAAGCTCTTAACTTAATAGACACATAAGATATTCCATCATAATTCATTCATCTCAATATCCAAATCTCAATGAAAATAAAACTACTTGCATGCAAACAAATGAAACTAGTTTTGATTCATCATTTTAGCAAAAGGGATGCCCAACTTGAACACATGTTTTTCCAACTCAATAAAGTGATGAATAAGCTATTAATTAATGAAATCAATCACTATGCATAAACCATAAAGAAAACTGAAATAAAGCTTTGAAAAACTAGTGCTACAATCAACAAGATTACAAGGAAATGAAACTAGTTAACAAGGAAGTGTACTTAGCTTGGAATGGGGGCCCTCCACCCTTGCCTTTCACACTTTGAGAGGTGATATCAGAAGCTTAAATCAGTCACACATCCATAGCATTGAACAGCAAAATAATAATAACACAAGTCTTAAAATTAACTCCTCAATCCAAAGATGTCACAGCATAAGTCGAATTCATTATCCCCATCCCAAGAAAGATGACCATTCCTATGAAATCTCAAAACTGCCCTATTTCTATGGGATTCCTGCATTACTAGTCATGGTTGACTAGCACCAAATGGGCCTAATAAAGCTTGTTCTGTTCGAACTAAGAATTGCTGGCTTAGTCCTAGTTCCCAAGCTGTCCATCGATGCATTCCATTCGTGCCCAAGTGTCCTGCAACCATATCAACCATAGAGCTATTACGGGAATTTCTGAATCTGCCAATTTTGCACTAAAAACCAAATTTTCATAAAAACTTTAGAAATTGAAAAATTAAAATTAAATACCTGAATGGATATCAAATATACATCAAAATGGGATAAATGGAGGTAAAATGGATGGAAAATAGATGGATAAGTAAGTTTCTTTGAGCAAAAATAAGACCAAAACTAAGGCCCAACAATGACCTTTGAGATTCCTCATGACTCTTTGACTTATATGATTGTTCATATTCTATACATGATTCATTACATTCCAATGTGTGGTTATTCACATTCCACATGTGTCCCTTGGACTTCATTACATATCATTTATTACATAAGAAAAATTACAAATGAGACAATGACTATATAAGAAAAAATTGATAATGGGACAAAGACTCATCAAATTGATAAGTCATTTTCTTCCTCATGGAGCTCAGTTGTAATGTAAGTGTGTCAAGCTATGAACTTCATGGAGATGGCTTTGACCCGAACTAGCAAGTCCCCAATGTAGCACATCTTCAGCTCCAGTGCCTCGGTTAATATGTTCTTGGAGTTAGACTGAGCATTATTCCATAGCCATGCAAGTTTCATATGTGCTTTGACTGGTTCAATGGTGTACTATAGAATAATGTCTTTGGTTACCTCCAATCCTTCTCATTCTATTTCTTTCTTGATCTGCTCAAATGTATTTCCATATCTTTGGGAAGATGGTCTTCCTACCTCTAATTGATTCAAGTGCACCTATCGAAGGAATCCCATCCTTCTGTGTCATAGAATCAAAACCATTGTGCAGTATATTATATGCACCAATAGTACAAATTGAATGTTCTCCAAGATGCATGTGGTTTTGGTGGTGGAGCCTCAATTGAACTCTACCCATCTCTATATAAATCATGTTTTTCTTCTCCAAAATTTGTAGAGTATATGGATACTTGACAGCCCACTCCTGAAGATGATTGACTACTTTGTTTTCTACCTTCAGGAGTTTCACCATTTCATGTTCCTTCTCCTGAATGTCAATAAGAGGATACACCACTTGTTGTAGAATAATCATCTCAACGTATAATGGTGCCATGGTGTCCTCCATTGGCCCCAATTCTTCCTGCATGGTTAACTACCATTTTGTGGTGTTGAGGCTTTGTGATTACAACCGTTGATTATCTACTACAAGATGTTCCTCTTGTTGCTTCACCGCAACAAGTTCTCCTCTCATCCTGGCATTCTCATTCAACAAGTACTCAGAATTATCCTGTGCCACTATAGCGAATGCAACATTTTCCTCCATAATAGTTATGGGATTCCTTCTAGTCTTGGAGGCTATCACCTTCTTTGTAGAAACTGAGACTATATTTTGAGGATCATTGGGGAAGTATCTATGCCTTTTTTGTATGATCCTCTTCTTAAGTTGATCAAACATTACACTAAATACATCCATGACTTTGTCGGCTAGTGGAGATGTGATCTCCATTTCCCCGAATGGAATATTACTACATGTAAGGGGAGGTTCCTCTAGATTTCCTAGTTCATCATCTATGGGTTGGATGGTATCCTCTTCCTCTAACTCATCTTCTTCAATCTCCTGAGTCAGTTGTTCTTTTTCTAGTATCTGCACTGCTTCCTCCTCCCGGGACTATCTTCCTTTATTCTTCTCCTCTCCTATTCTTCTTCTTGTTGCTTCTGGAGAAACTCATCTTGCTTCCTCTTCTCCTCTTTATTCTTCTATTACTCTCCTCTCCTACTTTGCTTGAATATCTCCCAAGTTTAAAGGATAAGATTTCCATTTCTTGCTACTCTCGCATGTCGACTCATACCTGATCCTCTTCTTAGGAGACACTTTCCTCGCTTGAGGGGTTATCTCTTTTGCCTCATGCATATGCAAATCTTGAGTTAGTGGATCTTGGGGTGAAATGGTTTCCATCCCTGGATGTTCCTTCATGTTTACATTGCACCAATTATTTATCTTCTCATCTTTTGTTATGTACATTGATGAGTACCCTGTATTGTGACCAATCCTTTCACAGTGTTTCATGTACACTCTCTTGGCATCATATCCATGGAAGTCTTTAGTGGCGAAGTGCAGGCAGTCCAGCTCTTATATCTCTATTGTTTTCACATTTTGTCTCTTTAACTCATATAATACAATCCTCAACTGGAAGGTGGGTTGATGGGCTTTCTTCCTCAAGTGAAGAATTCCTCATAACCCCTTGTCTGGCTGATTTGTTTCTTCTTGCATGACCACTTTATTGGTAACATATTGCGACATGAGATGAGGGGATATCTAACAACCAAAAAGTCTTATGTATGTACCCTCAGGAGTTGCAAACCAGTTCGTGATATCTCATAGTGACTCCTTCACCAGATCAATCATGCAAGGAGGATTGATCTCGAATATCACCTAAAAGATAGCTGCAAAGAAGTGCTCGACCAATTTTTCATATACTCCTCTGAAGCTTGATCTTGAAAATAATCTACAGTGGAAGTAAACCAAGAGATTCTCCATAGGGGTCCAGTTCCAATTCATTCCTGGGAACACATATTATGCACAAATTCCATCTAAGAGAAATGCAAACATGTAGAATATGGGTGTCTGGTTCACCCTCAAAGATTATTTTTCCTGCCCCACACGCCTTGCAACTCGTATGACAATATACCTTCCATGGAAAATTTTAGGGGCTAATGTTCGTAGGTAGGTTAATTTTCAAAAAAATAGATTCGCCAAATTTCTATTTTCTCTCAAATTCATTCGCCCAAATTTTATATTTTAAAATTATTTTACCTTAAAAATAGCTAAAATTTTATAGAGAATGATATGAAACCATTAGAAATTTGAATATTTTTAGAAAAATATATCCAAACATTTTACGCTTTGCGTACTAAGGACTATAAATATTTGCCACGGTTTCTAAACATTAAGAAAAATTTCATTCCTTAAAATTTTCCTTGATATCTGCCCGATTGAAAACTTTGTTGTGGGTTACCACCATGTTGAGAATATATATCCAATTCTCCTAGAACACCTCATCTTTATTGCGCCCGTGCAACCGAAAACACATGGCTATCAAATACTGATATACAACTCTAAGAATATTTGTGGGATAGACTCCAAATGGGCAATAGTGAAACTTGGTAGGCTCTCAACATTGTGATTTGATTACATCACTTGTGTCGAGGTCGACCCATCTCATGTAAAAGTTATCATTTTCATATTCTACGAGCTTTATCATATTGTAATATGTCTACATACCTTCACCATAATAGGTGGCAAGTTTAACATCACTCTCCCTGTGAAGAACAAGGCGAGAGTCATCCATATTTGTAATGATCCATTCAATCACCTCTGCACATGGCATGACTGGGAATCTTCATTCAATCTTATAAATCCTAGACTTCTTGGTATTAATGTATGCGTGCACATATTCTAAGTTCTCAAAAAGCTTGTCCTACTTGAATGTGTCCTTGATCTTGCCACATGTGACCTCAGTACTTTTATCAATGAATAATTTTATGTATGCATATATGGGAATGTTTGGCTTTGTAACTTCAACAAGTTCCTCAGTGCTTTCTTCTGAGAGTTATTTGGAGGCCACTTTATGAGGTGACATGGTTCCAACATATGAAGACAGGGTTACAATACTTGTAGCACGAACAGTTGTTTGTGGTAGCACACTCATAATGACAAGGTTAGATTAAAGCAACCTAATATGCAACAATACTTGTAAATCATATATAAAGAGCCATAAAATGTAACTAGTCATGAAAATATATGAATGAAAGCACAAAATAACTTGCATGCATGAGAAAATGGGCATGCAAACTAGGAGGGCTTTCAAATCATGGAGTGTAAATGTTCATTCAAGGATTTACATATGCTCATGCACTCATGCACTCAAGGAGAGAGGGAGGGTGCACTACCACACTCCGAAGGGACGAAGGAATGGGTTGACCAACCTTCAGGCCTTCACAATGCACTCATGTGCTCAAAGGAAAGGAGGGGACACTGGCGCATGCTGAAGAGATGAAGGAATATGATTCGAGTCTTCGTGGTGCGCTCATGGGCTCAAGGGAGGGCGCAGTTCTTTGTGGTGAAGAAGTATGCTCAAGAGGAAAACTTGGTCATTCTAGGTGCATTTTTTAAGGTTGATCAGGATTCAAGTTCCAGAAGTGTTTTCTACCTAGTGCAAGCTCAAAGACAAGTTTTAATAGCAAGATTTGATGATGATATTGAGAATAAGAAAGATTTGCAAGGTTATGTAGATGTTGTCGCATTCATGGAAAAATATGAAAGGTTGAAGAAAATGAAGATTTTCTACGTGCGATGGTATATTAACCCTTGTAGCATGAAGATTGAACATAAATTCCAATAAACAAACTGAAAAATGAAGAAATGACAGCAAGAAAAGCAAGAATGATAGTGAAATCATGAAAGGCAATGAAAATATTCGACATGCAAAACTTACTTTTAGCGTTGATTGATGAAGAGTTTCCCGATCCACAGTTGTTCACCCCACTTAGATGGAATGATTATGTGAATGAATGATTAACTGGGTGGATTTAACGAATTTTACATGCAAAACAGATTCATGCATCATCCCCATTTGTCTTCGCATGAAAGGGTTAGTTAAGAAAAGTTAAGTGGGATCCTATTTTCTAGGAGTGTTCCCACATGCAACTAGATAGCTCATGCATATGTCCAGGAAGAGAGCATGTCTTTGGCATGGAGTGTGCTCAAGGCAGGCACACTTTCTAAGCGTGAAGGAGTGCACTCAAGGAGGGTACACTTCTTCAGCCCGAAGGAGTGCACTCAGGTTGAGCACATGTATTAACCAACTTGGAGTGTGCTTTTTCTTTTCTGAGTGATTTTTCTCAATTTTGTTTTGTTTTTTTTGTGATTTTGAGTGTTTTTCGAGTGTGTGCATAGCGAGAAGGAAATTTTATAATTCAAGATAAATGATGAGTTCACCCAAACCATGAACTAACTAACTCAAGCACTTATAATGGTTAAGTGATGACGCTTAGGGAACATTGGCTTAGGAGGATGTGACACTAGGAGAAAACACACAAATAGAAAATCAAACAACATGATGACACAAAGGGGATTGAAACAAAAGTTGATGTAGGCTCCAAAATTGACATAGGAAAAATTTTGGAGGGTCTTTGAAGCAGCGACAACAAGTTCCTATGGCTAGAAGGAACGTCCCACATTAGTATCCAATTTTGTGACCTTTCTTAAAAGATAAGTGCTATGAGTATGTGTGTAAATGTTGTAAAGTATTCATATTTAGAAGTTTAATTAATTTTTATACATGAATGAATTGCATATATATTTATGTATTTTATTATAGGAAATGCATAAGTTGCATGTCATTTGTTTGCATATTTGATCATATGCAAAGCATGTTATTTGTGTGGTTACAAAACATTAGGGAGCCAGTTTAACGAATTTAGAAATTTTAGAGTGGGCAGAGGTCAAATTGCCATAATGTGTCTCATATTGGTGTTTGGGTACATTACAATACATCTCCCATATTTTTTTCATTGAAAACATTCTTCTTTTTGGAAACACCATCATCTAAGAAGCTAAATGCCTCAATAAGATTCCAAAACTTTTTCCTTCCACTACTAGAATGGATATAATTCCTTGAAAAGCACCTATATTCTTCTATGATTTTTCCCAACCCACCTTAGCTATGATTCTAAAATCTCTTCCATTCATTTTTGGTTCAACTAAGGAGTACTCCATATATCGTGGGTTCATGATGAAAGCACAAAACTATAATTTTCAAGGTTCATTATGGCTATATGTTAGGCCAATTAATCACAAACAAGCCTTCCAATCTGAATTTCCACTAATATGATAATCATTATATGCATCAGAGTTGTGACCATTAGGATTCCAATTCCAAGGTTTTTTCAAATTACTCCATTTACTCTATTTACATTTTTACATATTTCACCTAATATTTTAGGATAAGGTGTCAAGCATTCCCCCCCTTAATTTGAGGAGGTGTTTGTGAGTCCAAGCATCATTCTGAATCTTTCAGAATTTTCTCTTCCAAGTGATTTGGTGAAGATGTTTACAATTTTATCATTTGAGGAATAATGTTGTAGGTGAATATTCTTGGCCTCTACATCATGTCAAATCAAATGATACTTTGTTTTGATATGTTTGGTTTGATCATGGAATTTGGGATTCTTGGCCAATTTAATTGCAATGTTTCTCCTACAAATCTTCAAGAATTTTCTTAATCCATACAATCTCCTTGGTTACTTCTACAATTCTCACATATTCTGCCTCTATTGTGGAATCTGTTGACACTGACTCTTTATGTGACCTCCAAGAGACAACTAATAGTCCAAGACTCATAACATGGCCTAAAGTAGACACTCCATTTTCCTTATCTCCAGCAAAGTCTAAATCAGAATATCGAATCAAGTTGAAGGCATCCACCTATGAATATTTGAGTCCAAAGTCTTGAGTTCCTTTCAAGTACTTTAGAAATATTTTTCCAACAAACCAATATCCCTCACAAGGCTTTTGAATAAACGTAGAGAGGATTCCAAGAGAAAATTAAATATCTATTCTGGTATTGGTGAGGTAGATAAGACTTCTTGTTAAGAAATCTATAGGGCAATGATTAGAGTGATTTCTTTTTTCTTGATAACTGCTTGTGATGTATTTTTACTTTTTCTTACTTATTAGCTTCTTCGCTTATTATTATGTTTGTGTATCATCAAACAACTACCAAAACAAGAAGAAAAACAATACACAAAAACAGGGAATGTAGGTTGTAATTCAAGGCCAAAACCTCTCCACTTGAGAGGAAACCTGTAAATCCCTTCTCTTCTTATAAATTCTTCAATTGACAAAGTCCACGATATATATACCAAGATCAATACCCCAATACCAATTCCAACCCTTCTGGATGATGTTCTTCCCTAGATCAATTCAAACCCATTCAAATCTCTTCCAGCAGCACAACTTTGACCTCCAGCTTCAGAATTTTGGCCTCTACTGTAGGTATGAAATTTTGGCCCCCCCAGTAGTTGTTGTTGCCACATGTGTGAGCTTGTTCTTGTCTACCAAGACTTCCTCATACCTTCGCTCGGATTTTACCCTTATTCCACTGCTTGAGGATGACTCAATGTGACCTTTACTGACCTTCTTTCTCTTCCTTCTTCAAGACCGAACGTGCAGAAAGAAAACCCTAATCGAGTAGTAGAAACCCTATCCTTCCTTCGCACAGGTGCGAGAGAAATAGCTAAGAACAAGATATCTTCATCCTCTTCCTTCTTCACTGCCTTTATTGCTCTTCTTCTTCACTTGGATGAGTGAGTGAATGAATTTCTTCCAAGGAGGCCAAGTTCCCTCCTTTAAATAAGCTTTTTAAGGTGGACATGGCTCCTCAATTTAGGCCAACTTTCCAGTTGTCAGGCCGACTTGGCCTTGAAGGGTATTTTGACACTTTTAATGACAAAAATAATTTTCTTGTTGAAAATAGCAACAAGAAATGCTAAATATAGAAGTGCTAAATTTAGTACTGCTATAAATAGTATTTCGGGATACCTTCCTATTTTAGTTAGTCCCTGAACTAAAATAGAGAAGTAAAATTTCGAATTCAATCTTAGCAGTTGTTTGTAAAATAATTAATTAATTCACCATGAGTTAATTAGTTGTAGAAAATCAAACATGAAGTCTATGTGGGGACATGCAACAGTTTCTCCATTAATTGAGGAATTTATCCATTAGTTAAAGAGATAAGGATGAGTTGTAATATTGAGTTGTAATTAGTTGGCTCAGTTAACTGAGTCAAGTCCAGTTAGATTAATTCAAACAATTTGTTGAATTAATTGTGAGTTCAGTTAGTTAATGCATGCATGCATGTAACTGTTGTACTTCAAATAACTGAATATTCTCTCATAAATAACTCATGCATGTCAGTTCAGATAGAGACCCAGTTGAGATCAGATGGAGGGATAGTGTACTATCAGTTGCAGGAATATTCCATTGTGAATATCTCTTGCATGCAGAAGGAATTCTTTCCTTAGAGATTGCGCAATTACTTCTTCAGTTTTTGTGAGTGTGATGAGGCCAATTCACACATGTGGCATCACTAGACCCCAAGAAAAACTGCGCAAGGAAATAGGAGGCTTGGAGGGCTGAGGAAAGGCATATCTCTTATCTACTCAGTCTGTGAGTTGTATTGTTTGATTGCAGAGAAAGAAGGATAGCTTGAGAGCTTATTCTTTTTGTAACTCATACATATTTCCACTTGTATGACAATACAGAGATTGGGGTTTTAGGCTGAGGCTTTCCTCGGTTTATTTCTTCTGTGTTATGTGTGATTGATTTCTCATTCTCAGTTATATGTGTTCTCATTGATCTTGCTCATATTCGATTAAGCATCCGCAAAGTTTGTTGTAGAAGTAGATCTTGTATTTTGCTTTAGTATATTGCATAATCTATTGATCTACAGTGGGAATTTCTACATGGTATCATAGCAAAGGTGATCAAAGTAGAGAACAATATACAAGAAGGGAGAAGTATGAAGTTTAGAGTTGAGTTCTTATCACATCTCTAATTTCATCAATGGCAGTAAACGGTTTGAGACTCGAGTATGCCCTTGATGGCAGCTCGAAACCTGGAAGGATCGCATGGAAGTAGTATTAGAGGATAACGATCTAAATGACATCATTGATCAAGAAGTCCCCAAGCCGACTGATGCTACAGAATTGGTGGAATGGAAGAAATGTGTGGCTAGAGCAAGGAGAGTCCTCCTAGAGGGAGTTCGAGACCACGTTGTCTCGAGCATCCATGGGAAGGAGACACCATTTTCTATGTGGGAAACATTGAAAGATCTATATCAGATTAGCAGCAATCAGAGGAAGTTGGCGCTAAAAGACAAGCTTCAAAAAATAAAGTGTGAAAAGGGCGACACGATCTCTACATATCTGAACAAGCTCACCACCTGCAGGGATGAGCTTGGAAGTGTTGGGATCACGACCGCTGATGATGACATGGTGAGTCTTGCACTCCTTGGTCTTCCTAAGAGCTAGAATAGCTACCAAGGCTCAGTTAATGGAAGAGAAAAACTGCCAGATTGGGAATGACTTTGGTTGGATTTGATGCAGGAGGAGATAAGAAGAAGCACTAGAGATGGGTCCTTGTCAAAGAAAGATGATGAGGAAAATCTATCCTTAGCGAGTAAGGCGAGGAAAGGGAAAGGGAAGGCATCCCATCCCAAATCCAATTCTTCCCATGGTGGGAAGAAGTTTGACAAATCGAAAGTGTGACGCTTTCATTGTCATGAAGTGGGCCATTATGCTACGAATTATCCACAGAATAAATCCAAGAAGGGTTCCTCAAAGGGATCTGATGGTGAGGCACTGGCCTCATAGTTTGAGTTGGATTTCTTGCTTATCGCATGCATGGTTTCATCCATGGTGGGATGTGTGTGGTACCTGGATAGTGGAACTTCATTCCACATGTCAGGTGACAATAATCTTTTTAGTACCTTGGAGGAGAAGGATCTCCAGATGCAGATCGAGATGGGCGATGATGGAAAGTACCGTGTTTCAGGTGAAGGTACGGTTGTGTTTCAGAGGGAGCATGGAGCTCCCCTCACCCTGATTGATGTAAAGTATGTACCAGGTCTGAATAAGAATCTTGTTTCTGTTGCTATGCTAGAAGATAAAGGCTATGATGTAGTCTTTAGTAAAGGAAAGCTTTTCCTGAGGCATATCAGTATTGGATAGACCAAGCGAATCGGGATTCGAGTAAAGAATCTCTACAAGCTGGAGGTAGATTACTGTGCTACATTGAGTTCCAAAGCTGAGATGGTTCAGAGCCAAGATGTTGGCGAGCTATGGATAGAAGACTAGGCCACTTGCACCATGGAGCCCTAAATATCATGCAGCAGATTTCTACCGGACTATCCAAGGGAAAACTGGAGCAGACGAATACATGCAAAGGTTGTACCTTGGGTAAGTATGCGAAATCTTCCTTTCTAGATCGAGACAGTAGAGCTGGAGCAATCCTGGAGTGAGTTCACTCAGATGTTTGTGGACCTTTCTCTACAGCCTCCATCGCTAAACAAAGGTACTATGTTAATTTTATTGATGATCTTTCTCGTAGATGATGGATCTACTTTATGCAAAAGAAGGATCAAACCTTCTTGAGGTTTTGTGAGTTTAAAGCCTTGGCAAAGAAAGAATCTGGAAAGAAATAAAAGCCTTGCGTAGCAACAATGGTGGAGAGTATGTCTCCCAACAGTTTAAAGACTTTTGCGCTGCAGAATGAATTAAACGGGAATTGACGGCACCCCATAACCCACAGCAGAATGGGGTGGCTGAAAGGAAGAACAGATTGACTGTGGGAGCAGCTTGAGCGATGTTGCATGACCAAAGCTTACCACTTCATTTGTGGGATGAGGCATGCAATACAGCAGTATACTTGTAGAACAGAAGCCCGCACTGTATACTGGGGTGAAGACACCTATGGAGGCCTTTTCCGGGAAGTAGCCAGATGTGAATCACTTCTGAATCTTTGGATCATCAGTTTATTTTCATGTGACCAAAGATGCCAGGAAGAAGTTGGATCCAACAACTGAATTGGGAATACTTGTTGGGTACACGGATACACCCCACAACTATCGGGTGTACCTACCTACCAATCAGAGAACAGTGGTATGCAGCGATTTGAAGTTTGATGAGCAGAAAGCCATGCGATTATCACTTGATAGGGAGCTCAAGTTGCATGCAAAGGAGGAAATTTCAGTTCCTAAGGAGGAGGAGCCTCAGATTGATGCGGAGCAACTACATGAAGAGGATCCGAGAGTGGAGACATCCACTCATGTTGAGACTTCCAGAGATGGGTGGAAACACTCAAGGGAAGCTGACAGGTTGATGTCGGATGCGCAAGAGAATGTGGGACAGCCATCTTCTCAGCACAGATAGAGGAGGTCACCCGAGCGGTACACTAGGTACATGGCCCTAGTTGGGGAGTGTGTAGATACCGAACCTTCTTCATTCGAGGAGGTAGTGCAGCAACCAATCTGGGTTGATGCAATGGTAGAGGAGTATGACTCTATCATTCGGAACAGTGTGTGGGATGTTGTCCGAAGACCTCATGGTAAGTCAGTGATGAGTTTCAAATGGCTTTACAAGGTAAAGCAGGCAACTGATGGCAGTGTTGAGAAACATAAGGCAAGGTTTGTTGCCTGAGGTTTCTCACAGGTTGAGGGGATCGCCTACGATGAGACCTTTGCTCCTGTAGCAAGGTACTCATCTATCATATCGATGTTGGCACTATCATCTCAGATGGTTTGGAAGATCCATCAGATGGATGTGAAGATAGCATTCCTTAATGGAAAGATTGAGGAGGAGGTGTACATTGAAAAGCCAGAGGGTTTCGAGACCTTCGATCATGAGTCGTATGTGTGCCAACTCAAGAGGGATTTGTATGGACTAAAGCAAGCGCCCCGTGCTTAGTACACCAGGATCAACAGCTATTTCACCGGGTTGGGCTTCACAAAGAGTGAAGCAGATGTGAACCTTTACCACATCATGGTAGAAGGTAAACCATTGATCATTGTTCTTTATGTCGATGATCTGATTTTGACAGGTGATGATCAGATGATACAGTCTTGCAAGGAGGACCTTGCAAGAGAGTTTGAAATGAAAGATATGGTTCTTATGCACTACTTTCTAGGCATGGAGGTGTGGCAGAAATATGGTGAAGTATTTGTGTCTCAAGGAAAGTATGCCAATGAGATACTCAGGCGCTTTCACATGGAGAAGTGAAGCCCATGAAGACTGCTCTAGCTGGGAACTGGAGGAAGGAGGATGCTACTTCAGGTGAGGTAGTAGCTGCTACTGTTTATCGGCAACTTGTGGGTTCACTTATGTATCTAGTGAACACACGACCAGACTTATGCTTTGTGGTGAACCAGCTAAGTCAAGCTATGGTTCAGCTTACCAAGCTGTTTTGGAAGGCATCGAAGCATGTGCTGAGATACCTCAGAGGCACATCTCATTTTGGATTGTGTTACAGGCGGACAGAGGGAGTGAAGCTTCAGGGATTCACATATGTGGATTGGGCAGGGAGTACATCAGATCGAAAGATCACTTTTAGAGGAATCTTCAACCTCGGTTCAGCTGCAGTTCCTGGTACAGCAGGAAACAGAGATCAGTTGCACTTAACTCAGCAGAGGTTGAATACATGGCTGCTAGTCAAGCTGCATGTGACACCATTTGGATGCGGAAGATTCTAGTGGGATTGTTTGGTCAGAGGATGGATCCAACCGTGATCTACTGCGATAATCAGAGGTGTATCAAACTCTCTTGGAATCCAATTTTTCATGATAGGTCCAAGCACATTGATATCTGGTATCACCATCTTCAAGACTGTGTGGTCAAGAGGATCATGTTGTTGCTATATGTTTCGACTGAGGAACAAGATGCAGATATTTGACGAAGGCATTGTCAAAACGCAAGTTCGAGTTCCACAGAGACAGGATCAGGGTTACTGATAATCCCTTTCTTGTTGAGAGGGAGTGTTGAAAATAGCAACAAGAAATACTAAATATAGAAGTGCTAAATTTAGTACTGCTATAAATAGCATTTTGGATACCTTCCTATTTTAGTTAGTCCCTGAACTAAAATAGAGAAGTAAAAATTCGAATTTGATCTTAACAGTTGTTTGTAAAATAATTAATTAATTCACCATGAGTTAATTAGTTGTAGAAAATCAAACATGAAGTCTATGTGGGGACATGCAACAGTTTCTCCATTAATTGAGGAATTTATCCATTAGTTAAAGAGATAAGGATGAGTTGTAATTAGTTGGCTCAGTTAACTGAGTCAAGTCCAGTTAGATTAATTCAAACAGTTTGTTGAATTAATTGTGAGTTTAGTTAATGCATGCATGAATGTAACTGTAGTACTTCAGATAACTGAATATTCTCTCATAAATAACTCATGCATGTCAGTTCAGATAGAGACCCAGTTGAGATCAGATGGAGGGACTGTGAACTATCAGTTGCAGGAATATTCCATTGTGAATATGTCTTGCATGCAGAAGAAATTCTTTCCTTGGATATTGCGCAGTTACTTCTTCATTTTTTGTGAGTGTGATGAGGCCAATTCACACATGTGGCATCACTGGACCCCAAGAAAAACTGCGCAAGGAAATAGGAGGCTTGGAGGGCTTAGGAAAGGCATATCTCTTATCTACTCAGTCTGTGAGCTGTATTGTTTGATTGCAAAGGGTGTAGGATATCTTGAGAGTTGATTCTTTTTGTAACTCGGACATATTTCCACTTGTATGATAATACAAAGATTGGGGTTTTAGGCTAAGGCTTTCCCTGGGTTATTTCTTCTATGTTATGTGTGATTGATTTCTCATTCTCAGTTATATGTGTTCTCATTGATCTTGCTCATATTCGATTAAGCTTCCACAAAGTTTGTTGTAGAAGTAGATCTTTTATTTTGCTTTAGTATATTGCATAATCTGTTGATCTACAGTGGTAATTTCTACATTTCTTTACAAGCTACAGCGTGCCCGATGGGGTTTTCAACTTCTGACAATGACTCTTTTGACTTCTTGACCTAGGACAAACCCTAGAAACACTCAATGGGTGATTGACCTCTAAAATAAAAGACCTTGAGAATGAAACCCATGCTCCAAAAATAATAATAATATTTTTCTTTCATTTTACAATATTTAAAAACCAAAATTACATTTCATATTTATGAAGACCGAACCTAGTTACACATTTTTCAACACTCCCTCTTAGCTAGGGAGGTATTCATAAATGGTACATGGACATACTCAATATGAATAGATGTCATAAGGAGAGTCAGATTGGTAACCCATTTGTTTAGCATCATACCAACCATAATTTTCATAAAGCAAGGCCTTTGCTAACAGCTCTATCTCTCCACAAGATAATAACACAATGTTGGTGAGACCAAGGATTGATAGACACCATCATCATTGTCTCTCTTGAAACATACCTGACCCGGGTTCTCTTAGAGTATGTTCCATTGGGACTATTCATATCTTGGATAGATAGTCCTCAAACAATATCGGTCCCCTATGACTACTCTTATCTTGGATGCCCTAGCTCATCCTCAAAGAGTATCAAATACCATATGCTTACCCAATCCTCCATTATTTCTTCCCAAGTGAAGATAATATTGATGTGTCTATCTCTACCTCTCAGCCAGGGAGGATATATCAACCAAACCAAGCTTATATCTCAAATACAAAAGCTTCTTGTTAGGAAGAGATTTTATCAAAATATCAACGATCTGTTCATCAGTGGAGATATACTGTAGCTCCAATATACCATCTTGTACTAGCTTCCTAATGTAGTGATACTTGTTGTTTATATGCTTTGTATTTGCATGAAACACTGGTTCTTCAGACAATATCATACAATTGGCTTTATCACAATGTATCATTATAGGGTCCATTTGTCCTTCAAATAAGTCGAACAATGGCTTCCTCAACCAGACAACCTCCTTGCTTACTTCACAAGCTGCAATATACTCAACCTTCGCATTACTCAAAGAAATTGTATATTGCTTTTTGCTCATCCGTGAGATCATGGAGGATCCCAAAATAAAATATCCTCTTGTAGTGCTCCTTCCATCCTACTCACTGCCTTCCTATATGGAATTTGTATATCCAATAAAATGGACATGATTCCTCCTATCATATTTCAGGAAGTAGTAGATGGTTCCATGCAGATATCTCAATATATGTTTTGTTTCTATCCAATGATCATGCTTTGGCTCCACTTGGAATTGACCGAGAACATTTACTCCAAACCATATGTTTGGTCGTGTATTCACCAAGTACATCGGTGAGCCAATCAATTTTCTATATCTAGAAGGATCCACAGGGCTTGATTTGGAAATCCTTAGTCTTTTCAAGTTTGTGATCATCAAGGTTGTTATTGGTTTGCAATCCATCATGTCAAACCTCTTCAACATATTTATCACATACTTCCCTTGACCTAGATAGATCTCATCAGATCCTTGCTAGACTTCCAGTCCCGAATAGAAGTGCATCAACCTTAGATCCTTCATGTCAAATTATGTTGCTAGATTCTTCTTACATTCTTCAATTCGACCTTCCACGCCTATCAAGAGAAGATCATCCACATAAAGAAGAATGATTATCATCTCTCCCTTCACAACCTTAATGTAAAGGTTTGTATCAGCTAACCTCTTTGTGAAGCCTAATCTCTGTAGGTATGCATCCATTCTAGCATACCATGCCTTTGGTGATTTCTTTAGGCCATATAATTCCTTCTTCAATATACAAACATATGCATCTCTATCATTAACTTCAAATCCCAAGGGTTTCTCTATATATAATTCCTCATCAATTGTGTCATTCAGGAATGTGGTCTTGACATCCATTTCATGGATGTTCCATCCCATCGATGCTGCCAAAGAGACCAATGAATGTATAGTTGTATACCTTACTGTCGGAGAAAATGTCTCTTCATAATCGATGCCTTGTTATTAAGAGAAACCCCTATCCACAAATATTTCCTTATATTTATCAATACTTCCATCTACTAAATGTTTAATTTTGTAGACCCATTTGGAAGTTACCACAAATTTGTCTTCGGGCCTAAGTATGATCTCCCAAACTCCATTTTTCATTATTGATTGGTACTTTTCATTCATGGCATCCTTCCATTCTTGGAGTGTGACAGGTTCGTCAAAGGTGGATGGCTCTGTTTCTATCAATTTCATCATATACGTTACATACCCAGAATATCATTCGGGCTTCTTACTTTCCCTGAATGTGCCTTGAACTACTCCATGACCTTTTGCATCAAGTGTAGACTTCAACCAGTTAGATCCCTTTCTAGTTTCAATGATTACAATAGGTTGTATAGGTTCACTAGGACATTCATCTACATGATTTGATTCTTGTTCCTCCCTAGTAATTTCCTCTTTAAATACTACAATTTATTCATCATCGGAGTCCATAAAAATATCCTTTGATTTCTTGATTGCAATACTTTCGTTAAATATCACATCTAGGCTAACTTCTATTAAGTGTACTTCCTTTATGTATATCCTATAGGCCTTAGAATAGTTACGGTAGCCAAAAAATGTTCCCTTCATGCCTGATGGATCCAACTTCTTTCTTTTTGACCGTAGTTATATGAATATAAATAGGAAAACCAAAAATTCAGAGATGATCCACGGTTGGTTTCTTTCGAGTGAACACTTATTTTGCATTCATGTTATCTAGTAACCTGTGGGGTCTTTGATTTTGTACGTATATAGTTGTCTTCGTAGCTTCACACCACAGAAATTTCAGTAAATCTTGGTCATGTAGCATATATTTTACACTTTCTTCAATGGACCAATTCTTTTGTTCTGCAACTCCATTTTTTTCGGGATTATATGGGACTATCAGCTCCCTCTTAATCCCATACTCCTTACAAAAGGCTATATTTTATTTGGATGTGTATTCTCCTCCATTATCGGATCTTAATAAATTGATCTTTCTTTCTATAAGGTCTCTACTTCAGCTTTTAATTCTTGAAAGTTGGTAAATACTTCATCCTTGGTTTTCATTAAGTAAACGCAAGTTTTCCTTGAATGGTCATCTATAAATGTGACATAATATAGATGACCTCCAAGTGATATAAGAGTCATAGGACCATGGACATTGAAATGAATAAGATCCAAGATTTATTTTTACCTTGAAGCATTGCTTCCAAATGGTCTCTTGGTGTTCTTACCCAATGCACATCCCTTGCATACTCCTTCATGATCTTATTTTAGTTCAGGGATTCCATATACTATGGAATTTAGGGTTAGAAGGATTTTGAAGTGGATATGTTCGAATCTTTTGTGCCAAACTTCACTTCGACTGATTTTAATGTGAACTAATGCTTGAGCAAGGGGAGTTAGCATCTTGTAAAGTATCCCTTCACGAATCCATATCATTATTTCATTTTCTATGCTTGTGATTTTACCCAATACTACAACTTTGCCATCAAATAAAACCACTCTATCACCTTTATCTTCTAGACTTGAAATGGAAAGTAAATTCTTATGCAAACCTGGAACAAATAGGATGTCGTTGAGATGCATATTTCCTCCATTCTCCAACTCTAGTGAGGTTGATCCAATTCTTCTCATAGGATAGCTCTTATTATCACCAAGCTCTATGGAGTAATAGGACTTTCCTTTTGATATTTTGTTTAGTTGCATGTGATGGTCAGTCATATGTCTTGATGATTCACTATCGATCACCCAAATGCTCTCATATTGAAATGTGCCAATGAGTGCTGAGAAGAGTCATTTGTCCTTTGTCTTGATCACTTCCTTCTTTGGAGTAAAAAGAATATCCCATACTTATTTGAAGCTCTTCTTGAGATGGCTTGCAACATTTTAACACTTTTTTAGAACCTTCTTCAGTGTGGTAGACTCTCTTCATAATTCCCTTATCCAACCTTAGCTCTGATACCATGTTGAGAAATGCATAGGGAAATGATTAGCGTGATTTATCTTTTATTGATAACTACTTGTGATGTTTTTTTTCATACTTATTAGCTTATTCACTTATTATTATGTTTGTGTATCATAAAATAGCTACCAAAACAAGAAGAACAATATTACACAAGAACACAGAATGTAGGCTACAAGCCAAGGCCAAAGCCTCTCCACTTGAGAGGAAAACCTGTAAATCTCTTCTCTTCTTATAGATTCTTCAATTGACTAATTCCATGACCTCTAGATCAATACCAATACCCTCCAACACCAAGTCCAATTCTTCTGGATGATGTGATTCATTAGATCAATTCAAACCTAGTCAAATATCTTCCAGTAGCACAACTTCGACCTCCAGCTTCAGAATTTCAGCCTCTACTGTAGGACTGAAATTTCATCCCCCCAGCAACAGTTGTTGCCACACGTGTGAGATTGTTCTTGTCCCCCAAGGCTTCCTCAAACCTTCGCTTGGTTTTTATCCTTCTTTTAGTGCTTTAGGATTACTCAATGTGACCTTTGTTGGCCTTCTTTCTCTTCCTTCTTCAAGATCAAACTTGCATAAGAAAAACCCTAGTCAAGTGGCAGAAACCCTAGCCTGCTTTCACATGTTTGTTAGAGAAATAGCCTAGAACAATATTTCTTCGTCCTCTTCCTTCTTCGTTGCCTTTCTTTCTCTTATTCTTCACTTTTATGAGTGAGCGAATGAATGTCTTCCAAGGAGGTCGAGTTCCATCCTTTATATAGGATTCTTAAGTTGGACATGGCTCCTCAATTTAGGCTCACTTTCTAGTTGCCAGACCGACTTGGTCTTGAAGGGTATTTTGATACTTTTAATGACAAAAATAATTTTCTTTATACGTTGAAATGTGCCTGATGGGGTCTTCAACTTATGGAAATGACTCTTTTGAATTATTGACCTAGGACAAACCCTAGAAGAACTCAATGGGTGCTTAACCTCTAAAATAAAAGACCTTGAGCATGAAACCCATGCTCCACAAATAATAAAAATATTTTTTTTTCATTTTACATTATACAAGAATAAAAAGTACATTTCATATTTATGAATACCGAACCTAGTTACACATTTTTCAACACTTCCCACAAGATTTATATACTTAGTTTCATCCACAAATTCATTTCCTTCTTTAGATATGAGCTTCAGATATTGTTCCATTGGAGTGGACAAAGGATTGCAATCAACCATGCCAAATTTGTTCGAAAATTATCCAATGTACTTAATTTGATACATGAATATATATCATGGATGTTGGGTCACTTAAAAGCTCAAATAGTAATGATGGTGTCCCAAATTTTTCATCTCAAATCCTTTCATCAATTCTTTCTTTATGGATGAAACATAATTTTCATTTTTCTATCAACATATCATCTAAATATACCACATGATAAACAACAATGTTTCTAAATTTCTTGAAAAATAAAGTTACATCATCAAGATTAAAATATTTGAAATTTAATTTCAAAATATGCTCAATCAAATTTTCACACCAGGCTCGCGGTTCTCATTTTAGGTCATACAAGGATTTGATGAGTTTGCATATTTTTTGTTAATTTTCCTTCAGGGAAAAATCTTTTGGCTGAGACATAAAAACATTTCTTTCAAGTCTACGTTCAAAAAATCGGACTTTACATCCATTTGATGGAGTTTCCATCCATTCTGATCTACTAAGGTAAAGAGAGTCTCAATGGTGGCTCATTTTGTTGTGGGGGGGAAAGGTCTCTTCATAATTGACACATTTTTGTGCAAATACATTTTCCATGAGCCTTGATTTGTGATTTTAAAGTGAGCCATACGATTTATACTTGTTCTTGAAGACCCACTTGCAGCCAATTGGTTTGGTTCCAAATGGAGGGTCCATCAACTTCCCTGTTTCATTCTTTATGAGAGAATTAAACTTTTTCATTGCTTCTTTCCATTCATTATGAGAAGAAACTTATTTAAAGGAAGTTGGTTCAATATTAGTAGACAAATGTAATTCACAATCATAAGAAACATATATATCATCAAATGAATCAAAATCATCTACATCACCTTCATTTTTCAAGTTGAACTTCTAGTTCCTATCTTCCCAAGCTCATCAAGATAACAATTTCAACTGTTTTAATGAGCCATTGTGGAGGAACCTTTTGGGATGGTCCAAGTTTCTCTGTTGATTGAAATAGAGTTACATATCCTTTCAATCTTATAAATCACATCACTCAAAGGGTCTTCCTGATCTAAATAAGTTGTTGGAACTTCATGAGTGGGAGAGAGTGCTATAAAAGGAGATTCCATAGATTGATCCAGGATATGGATCCCCCCCTTCAAGATGTGGAATATAATTATCAAATTCATGATAAGATTTTTCATGGTTAAATCTATCCAAATGATCCGCTCAATAGTATTTTCAATCTTAGAAGATTCAAGAAAAAACACATCTCTAGACAATAATATAAACTTTTTATTTACCTCATTGTAGATACAATATGCTTTGGTGGCATATGAGTACACCCAGAAGATAAACTTTCAACTCCTTACATCAATTTCACTTATTTCTTCCTTAGGAATCAAGGCATAGCAGGTGGAACCAAAGAACCTGAGATGCCTTACCGAAGAAATGTGGCTATACAACATTTCATAAGGAGTCTTGTTTTTTAGAGCTTCAGACGAAAATACATTTTTGATATATACTACACGTAGATTTTCATTAACCCAAAACATCATATTTACATTTTTTTTAAACATCATTGAGTGAACATGTTGTCGTTGCTACAACACCCTCAAAAATGTCACTACATTTAAATTTTGGAGCCTACTCAATTGTCACATGAAGTGTGGTCTTGGTCTTCAAGTGTCATATCGAGTCATTCTATGTCTTTCAAGTGTTACTGATCGTTCTTGAGTGTCGTCACATTGATTAGAACACCTCTAGTGCATTTCATGGTCATGACACCTTTGTTTCCAAATGACACTTTTGGTCGCAGTCGCACATACTTTTTCCATTGTACTTGGAGAGTGTTTGTAAATTGGAATTTTGATGTCTATTTATCATTGTTTGAGTTTGTCTAAGTTGTATTGATGAGTTGGTGTGTGTAACACATGAACCAATGCCTAAACTCATTAATTGTATCCCTTTTTCTATCTTCCACAGACAAATTTTGGTTGCAAAGTGAACCAAGCCTTAAGAGGGAATCCTTTGTTGTTCATAAGTGCACCCTGCACCCTCCAAGAGCTCATAGCACACTCTTAAGCTTCATTCCCCTTCCTTGTTCTCAATTGTGCCCTCAATAACCAAGTCTTCCTTTGAGCGCACTCCTTCGACTCAGAGAAGTGTGCCCTGCCTAAGCGCATGAGCATACTCTAAAGACCCGAAGCCTGACACCTTCAACCTTAATCAATGTGCAATTCTCCCTCCTTTTCCTTCTTGAGCACACCCCAAATCTCTTAAGCCTCTTCCTTCAGCCTTCAGCTTTGTTCCTTGTGCCCTCCTTGTCTCCCTTGAGTGCACAATGCACTTAAGAAGCCCAGAGCCTCATCCTTCATCCTTTGTACATGCACCCTGCACCCTCGCTTGAAGTTCTCTCTTTCCTCTTGAGCACATGAGTGCATCCCGAAACCCCAAAGTTTCCTCCCTTCATCCCTTCAACCTTTCGAAGTGCGCCCTTGTACCCAAAATCTCTCCTTGCTCTTCCTGAGCACATTGGTAAGACATGAACAAAAAAACCGGCATGAAACATGCTAGAAGTAGGATATTTTTTAGGCTCATGTTTTCTTTCCATCAATGATTGTAGTTACATTCATTTTAGAAACAACATGGCATGCATGCATGACGAATATCAGGAAAAGAAAGCAGCCAAAGGAAGCATTCGAGAACAAAGAACACGTTGTAGTATTGATGATCAAAACACCCTAAATACTCCATAAGATCAAAGACCCTTTGGTATGTGAATACATCAACTATCAAAAGTTTCATCCAAGAGAAAAGACACGAGTGGAAACCATGTCACCTATTGAATAAAGTCCATGTCATCAGTCACTATGAATCCCAGTCATCAATGATAGTGACTTATCATGTATCATCACATGATTATGTGGAAGTTATGATGTAATTATGTAATCATTGTAAATATAAATAAGTGAAATTCCAAGAGTCGTGTATGGACAAAAGATCCATATAAGTCCAAAAGACATGTAATACCAAGAGTCATATGTAATTCCAAAAGTTATTTAGAAGTCCAAAGCATTTAGAAATCCAAATTTCATTAGAAGTTGGAGAGTCAAGAGCCTTGAGGATATGAAAGATAATGCCTCAAGTTATAAAAGCATCCTCATTACTCATGCAAAGGACTTTTAACCTTGGATTACCCCACAAGGAATTAGAGAGATAGAGTTAGTACTTTTGAGGAACAAATAGTGGCTCTAACGCAACATTATTGGAGCTAGTGATGTTCATTGTACTTATGTATCTTGGAACTTTTGTTTAATACTTGAAGCCATTTGGCCAGCACATTTTCATGCATGGATTGTGAATGTTTTAATACTATTCTTGTAATGTTTATGATTCATGTTGGATTTCACATGTACTGAAGTAATTGAACTATTTTGGTGACTTTGGTGCTTAACTTGTTGGAAATGTGTTGTAATGATTGTAATGATTGTCACATCTATGTGAACTATTTCACATGATGTTAGACGAGTCTTTCTCATATGTGTGTGTGTGTGTGTGTGTGTGTCTCCATTAGATTAGTACTATTACTTCTCTTTTAGAGGCTCACTTTCTTCCCCTTTGTAGTGAAAGAATCTTGATACATCTACAACTGAACATTCACAAGGAACACTCTCTTACTCATTCAAAAGCACGTGTGCGCTTCTCTCTCATGCTAATCGCTTAAGCCATAGAAAACCTTTAAGTAAACAGTATTCGGGCTGTATTTCTAGATGGGACTCCTACACCAAACAGTGTGAGGTCTGATTGGGACCTTATATCAGGGAGATTCCATGTATGTTGGCAGTATCCAGCATTGTCAACATTTTGGCGCTAGGAGGGTAGCCAGTTTTTTATGGTTAATAACTCGACACATCCCAATAATTCATCTTATGATTAGTGGAAGTTGGCTTCCTTTAATAAAAGGGATTAGGACCAATAGTACATCTTAGATAATCAGGTAACTGCTCCTCTCCTATTAAAATTTTCTGATCTCATATTAGAGATAAAATAAAAATAAAAATAAATAAAAAATTATTATTATTATTATGATTCTTAATAATTATTATTAAGTATTTATAATAATAATTATAAAAAGATTAGTTATAATAATAATAGGAATAATTCATCTATAAGAATAAGTTTTTGTATTAAGTTATAATAATAGAACTAATTTTATTAGATTTAATCAATTAATTAGTTAATATATATTATAATTAAGTAATAATTATTATTTAAAGATTAGTTATAAGAATAATATAATTAATTAATTTATAATAATTATTATTATTATTAGTATCATTAAATATTTATAATAACAAATAAATTATTGTAATATCATTTAGCTTACTAATCAATTATTTTAGAATTAACAATTAGTCATCCTATACTAAAAAAAAAAAATTAACAATAGTAATTATAATATCTAGTAGCCAATTAATTAATTAAATCTAGTAAAATTAGTTATATTATTATAAAAATTAAATTAAAAAAATAGAATTAAAATAGAATAAATTTATCTTTTCTTAATAATAATATAAAAATTAATTATCATTATTAAATATAAAATTTGATTATTATAATATTTATGAATCAATTACTTAACTTATTAAGTAGAGTTTATAAATAATAATAAATAAATAAAACCTATTTAACTAAATAATCTAATTAAACATTAAAAAATTTGGCACATTATAATAACATTATACATAATAATAAAAACTAATCTTTTAATTACAAGAATAAAAATATTTAAATACAATTTATAAAAATTATAATAAAACTTTAAACTTGGTTAATAATTATTATAGAAAAAGATAAAATAAATAAATAATAAAAATAAAAAACATAAGAAAATTAAAAAACCGATCTCATCTCTTTGAAATCAAATTATCTTAATACTATTTATATTCTCACTAAGCTCTTCTTCTATCATCATTCAGTAAGTGTCCTGATGATGGATCCCTGTTGGGATTTGAAACGTCGACAAGTATGATCATTACTATGGGTACTTCGAGACTCAATTTTATATATATATATATATATATATATATATATATATATATATATATATATATATATTATGTTGTCCAACATGTAGGAAATTATTTAATACAGAAGAATGTCTAGGTGAAGAGTATATACAAATTAAAAGATTAAAGGAAGAACTCACAGAACTTCAACGAAAAAATGAAGTATCAAAAACGAAATATAAAGATCTTGAAGATCGATTTTATGAAGAATCAACAGAAAGTAATAGAAAAATTTTGCGTCTAAGGGACATAATCAAAAATTAGTTTAGAAGTTTAAGAATTGCAAAGCTACAAAGAAGTAATTAGAAGAATAAAAAGCATGTCTAAGGAAGAAACTCAACGAGAATCTATCAAAAAGAAAGAAGAAAATTTGTGTTTAAAAACCCTTAATCAAAGGTTATTAGAACAAATCAAAAATTTAAAAGATGACGAGGATACTAAGAATAAAGTCAACAATCCAGAAAGCGAAGAGCTTTTACGTCTAAGGAATCACAACCAAAACCTCCTGCCGCAAATAAAGAAGCTTAAAAGTGACAAGAAGTCATTAAATGACAAGTTAGAACAACTTCAAGAAGAAGTATTGAAGTCTCCAATCGTTTCAGTCCAAGTTGAAGATAAAGGAATAAATATCGATCCTGTCAATATCTCAACTCAAGAAGAAGAGAAACCTATAGAAGTTAAAACCAATTCAGATATTGAAGTTCAAATGATGGAAATTTCAAGTGATAATTCAGTAGCCAACTCAACAACATCAGTAACTTAAGAAAATCAGGAAACTGCCACACTCATGATAAGGGAAAGTCAAACCAGAAGAACTCATCATTGACATCCAAATCACAAGAACAAACATCACAATCAATTCGTGTATTTGTATCATTTAGAACATAAACAACAAATTTATGTTCCAAAGAATATTGAAGTGTGCACAATTCACTCCCATGATAACAATTCATCACAAGTATCGAGTAATTGCAAAGTTCCACAGAGGATTAATTTAGGGTGGTCAAATCCTTTCTCACTTCAACAATTTTATTTATCGCTCCGAGGATCATATCAACTTGTATCAACGAAGATGATAATTCCGAGACGAGAAGAGATTTGAAAAAAAAAGATCAATCCCTTTCATCAGCAAGTTTTGAGGAAAAACCTTTTTGAAGATGAAGGAAATGTTATGAATAAAATATATATAAGATAACACAAATAACGTAAACAATAAAAAATAGTAAATAATAGTTAATTAACTAGTAATTAGTTAATGAAGAGGTATGTCCCTAAATACATCATATTTGGTGAAGAGGTACCTTCCTAGGGCATATAAGCAGGCCCTCACTCTCATTGTAATCATCTAATATCAATTCTTTTATACACTATTCAATCTACAATTACTTGTCCTACTATCAATGTTTACATCTTTGAAGTATTTTGAATATCATTATGTTGCGTATACAAACTTTTTTCTTTACAACCTACGAGGTTACCTATGGACAACTCTGGACGATTCAACCTATCACCCGTTGATTCACGAAAGCTATCGGTCTACTCCCTATTTCTCATAATCGTCCTTACCATCCTAAGAAGAAAGAAACAACCCGCACTAGTGTGTTGGTTGCATCAGTGGAAGATTTGGTTTTCGCCACTCTTGAGGAGTTACCAGAGTCTTCAGATGACATCGTTCAGTAAGAGACACTTCCACCCATTCATGAAGAGTATGAGGAAGATATTGTTCTTTTTGACAAAGAATAGTTAGGAGTCAACTTTGATTTTAACAACAGTTTAGACGGTGAAGGAGAAGGCTCGTCAAACTTAGAAAAGGAGGAGGAGGAAAGAGACGAAGACATGGTTGATTATAACTTGGATTGGATGGCCTAAGGGCCACTTTCTCTTTTGGATAACCTTCATAGAATGCCCAGATATCCAGAAAATTTTTTATAAAAGTTTGATCTCGATAAGAAGCCTAAGTCAGAAGATCATATCGATGATTTCTACATGCATCTACAGATGTTAGAGGTATGATACAATGATGTTACTTGTAGGATTTTTCCTTTTACATTAGAAGAACAATGTAAACTTTCAAACGGGAACTGTAAACTCGAAATGAGAACTCTAGCTAAAAAAAACCCAAAAAACATGAAAATTAGCCCAAAAACGATGTGTGTATTCCATAACAATGTTATTTTTAAGGGTAAACTTTTGACATTTTTAAAAAATGGCAATAAAAATCGATTTTTTTGTGCAAAAAAGATGAAAAAACACGCTAAAAATGAAAAGTGTTGATGCTAAAATAACATTTTCTTTTTGGGGTAGAATTTCAACATTTTTTAGCAATTGCATTAAAGATAAAATAATGCAACCCAAAAAACCTTAAAATTACAACAATTTTCATCCATGTCGTTAAAGATAAAATATCATGACTCTAAAAAACCCTAAAATTCTAATTGTTTTCAACCATAGCATTAAAGATAAAATATCATAACTAAGAAAAACCTTAAAATTTTGACAATTTTCCAACCATGGAAATAAAAAACCTTAAAGTTTTCAACATATTTCAACCATGACATTATGAAAACATTATGACTAAAAAAACTTTTAAATGAACACCTTAATGAAAGATTCATTATTTCAAGAGCAATTTTTTTTTAAAGGCTAAAAGTATAGCTCTTTTCAAATATTAGCCTAAGACAACTTATCCCATTGCAACAAAAACATAAAAATCAACCATCAAAATGAAGTATCCCCTTTTAATGAGCCATTAAAATTGCAACAATATTTTTAACTATGGTATATCAAATGATAACAATAAATAATACCATGGCAATATCACTGTATAATTTAAAAATTCAACATTAATTGCTAATTTTTTTTTATTTTTAATCAAAATATCAATACTTGTAGATTGAAAGAAACATAAATTATTTCTCTAATTTATTTTTGCATTGTGGATATTCTAAACAAATGAATTCATCATAATTAAACATATAATCTAACAAACATAGAAATGACTCATAACTTCATGTAAGATCATATGGAAGTTAAAATATTTATTTCAAGTTACCATGCAAACATCATTTACATAAAATGTCTTAGACAAATATTCAAAATCACTCATATGTTTTGGCACACCATCAAAATTTATAACATCTTCAGATGAATGGCTAGATACATACGAAGATAACCCATATTAGACTTCTCTTTCATCAACTAGTGCACCATCTAAGTCAACATCCATGCCCACCAATTCAGGTTTCAAAAGTCTTCTAGATCTATGACCGGGCTCTGCAAACTCTCATCTCAACATTGTTTCTTCTCATAGCAACCTCTTCAAAATATCTATCGTCCTGAAGCGAAGAGTTCCTCTCTTTGTTAAATTGAAGTCATAAACAAGTATGTCAACATCCTCCTGGAACCGACCCTGGATGCCTAGGGCTCCTAGGCCACGGACCTGGGCAGGGGCGCCTCAACCGCCCCTACCCAGGTCTGTTGCCCAGTAGGGGGTGGTCGAGGCACCCCCACCTAGGCCCACGTCCCAAGGGCCCAGGGAGCCCAGGGTCTATTTCGAGAATCGACCCTAGGTGCCCAAGTCCCTTAGGTCATGAGCCTAGGCAGGGGCGATTAAGGTGCCCTCGCATAGTCCCATGGCCCAAGGGCTTAATGTGCCCAGGGTTGATTCCCGAAATCGACCTTGGGCACCTAGGGCCCCCAAGTCGTGGGTTTAGGCAAGACCACCTCGCCCACCCCCGCCCAAGCTCACGGGCCTAGGTGGGGGCACCTCGACCACCCCATCCTACGCTTGCAACCCAGGGGCCCTGGACGGGGTGCCTCGCCCACTCCTGCACAGGCATATCGCTCAGGGCCTGGGTGGGGGCGCCTCACCTGTCCTAGGTCACGCTTGCAGCCTAGGGACCCTAAGCGGGCGCTCCTCACTCACTGCTGCCTAGGTCTGTGACTTAGGGCCCTTGGGGCACAGTCTTGAGTGGGGACACATCGTACGCCCCCGCCTAGGCCCGAGTCCTAAGGGCCCTGGGTGGGAGTGCCTCAACCACCCTCGCCCATGTTTACGGCTCAAGGGCCTTGGGTGCCCAAGGCCCCTGGATGGGGGCACCTCGACCACCCTCGACCATGTTTACGGCTCAGGGCCTTGGGTGCCCAAGGCCCCTAGGTCGTGGGCTTGGGCAGGGGCACCTCGACTGCGCCCTCCCATGCCCGCATCCTAGGGGCCCTAGTTTCCCAAGACCCCTGGATCATGGACCTAGAAGGGGGTGGTCGAAGCGCCCCCACCCAGGGGCCCTCAGTCGTGTTCCCAATTAGGCTCGCAGCCCAAGGGCCCTAGGCGCCCAGGATCGATTCCCAAAATCGATCTCAGGCACCTTAGCCACTTAGGTGAGGGCGGGCGAGAGTCGATGTTGGGAATCGACCTTGGGTGCCTAGGTCCGCTAGGCCGTGGGCTTAGGAAGGGGCACCTCTACCACCACCACCAAGACCTACGGCCCAGGGGACCTAGGCACCTATGGTCGATTTTAGGAATTGACCTTGAGTGCCCAACACCGCTAGGCCGCAGGCCTCGGCAGGGGGCGCCTCGCCAGGGCCCACATAGGCCTACGGCCAGGGGGCCCTCAACGGGGGTGCCTGAACTGCCCCCACCCAGGCCCGTCACCCGAGGTCTCTAAGCCGCGGGCCTAAGTGAGGTTCCCCTACCTAGGCCCATGACCAAGGGGTCCTGAGAATCTAGGGCTGATTATGGGAATCGATGTTGGGTTACAGGCATGGACGTGGGCGAAGCGAAGTCGAGCTACATGCCTTGGGCAGGTAAGCCAAGTCTAATTCCCATAATTGGACTTGGCCTGCCAATGATTTCATTTTAAAAGTTAAAAGTTAAATTATAATAGTTTTTTTTAAGTTTAGAATTTTAAAATTAAATTTTAATTATTTTTTAACAAAATTATTTTAATTGTTGTATTTGTTCTAGTATTTTTTTAATTTTTATTTTGTTTTGTTTTGTTTGTTTACTTAACATATGGGTTTTTTCTAATTAACTTATTTAATTAATTATTTCTTTTGTACTTGATGATTAGGAACAACACCAGCATGTTGCCTACAAAAAGCAAGAAATTGCATTGCCATTCAAAAAGGCTCACTACAATGCAATTTTATTCAGTAAAGAATTAATGTTATTCAATTTGTTCCAGATGCAATGCAAGAATTTGGTTTGAGAAAAGGGGATTTTAATGAATCGTGTGTGGCAATAAAGGCATAGGAACTAGTATATTTGCAGACATCAAAGATCCATTAGAATAGGAAAATGACCAAACTGAAACACAAAATATTATGAAAGAAAATAATAATGAAACTCTGGAAGATGATGAGCATGGATTATATGATATTCTTGATTAAATTTAAGATATTCTTGCAAATCAAGCTCATTTTTTGGAACTATTCAATAGTTATACTTGTAATGTTTTGACTTTGAGATTTTATGAGAAGAATAAGTATTCAATTATTGTTGTTATATGTTTAATATTTGTATTATGTTATTTTCACTTTAATTTTTATGTGAACCATTAGTTTTTGAAAAAAAATGGTGACTATTATTATTTTTTGACATAAAATTCATAAAAATTGATATTTAAAAAAAAAAAATATATATATATATATATATATATATACATTTGTTAAAATTTTCCCATAAAAATTGTTTATTTGACATGTCATTTTTAGGGAAAGAGTCTCAAAATGTGTATTTTTTTGTTATATCTATATTCAAAATGTGTATTTTCATGTCAAACGTTAAAAAAAAAAAAAAAAATAAATAAATAAATAGTGACAATTATTTGATGTGCATTGAAATATTAATTAATGGTAGATAAATATATAGAAAATCACAACTTTAAAATATATTATGCAGAAACATGAATATTTAAAAAACACAAAATTGAAAAACACTTAAAAATAAATATCTCAAGGAAGAAGAAGAAGAAGAAAACTACTTCAAAAATTGTTAAATTTAAAAAATAATTAATACATTAGAAAATTTAAAGTGTCAAAAATAAGTCTTCTAAAAAAAGGGGTTGATGTTGCATCAACACTTGTCAAAATCAGCATGAAAATCACTAACATTTTAAAAATAATGTTCATACTTGATACACAAGAAAATTTTAAAGTGTCAAAAATATGTTCAAAAAAAAATGATGTATTTCGAATCAGCGTTTTTCAAAATCGAATGATTTTTTGCTACCTCAAAAAAACGGGTACTCGATACAGTTCTTGTTTGATATTACACATTGTTGAAGGTAGAGCAGTAGCATGGTACCATAATATGCTTGTCAAGTCAATCCATGGATGGAGGGAGTTTAATACATTATTTTTGGAGAAATTTGTCAATGCCAAGATTCCCGCCATGTTATTAAAAGAGCTCGAAAATAGTAAGATGGGGGAAAAGGAGAAAGTTAAGGATTTCAATCAAAGGTTTAAACAAATATTGAACAAGTTTCCCCCATATACACAGCCTCATAATTGAATTACTATTGATTACTATACAGTTGCCTTTCCCACAAACATTTCCTCTTTTGTTAAATGAGCTACAAAGGAGACACTGGCTCTAAAATTTGCAAAATCAATCGTCGTGGAGAAAGACTTGCGTGCCATTGGAGTTATTACAGATGATGATGAATCTAAAGACTCCAAGGAGACTGGAAATAAGTCTCATCCTTCTTCAAGTAAGGATAAAGAAAATAATTATGTGGATATTGATAGCTTGACTAGATCTCTAAAAGCACTCACCAACGAAGTTTCATAATTAAAGAGAAGGTCAAGCAAAACTTCTACCAGTAGCAAGCCTCCTAAGTCTTTCCCCTTCAAAAGGAATAACAACAATAACAACCAGCCAGCTAAATCTTCCCAGAGTTCGAATGTTGTGTTGAATATTGAAAGCATAGGCATGGATAACTATTGTTCCTTCCATCAGGAATGGAATTCAGAGAAACATGCCCACAACGGAACCACAACATGAATGCTTTGGTTGCACACGTTGTTGATACCTTACTGGTAGATGAGCAGTCTGAGAAGACAGAAGAAATAAATGAACTTGCAGTAGCTTAGGAAAGTACAGGTATTGGACTTGCAGTTAATGCTTTTGATTGTATTCTCAATGTTAATAAGAAGAGTGTTGAGTCATCGTTGCAAAGTGAATCCTCTCCTCATAAAAAAAATGGCCAATATAATTTAAGGATCCAGGGGCCCATTTCTAAACAGGAGGTGATGAGACAAAAATTAAAGGAGAAATTGTTAAGAAGGATCTCACCACCAGTCAATCCTTCTCAAAGCACAAAAAGTAAGTCTGGAAATGTTACTTCTTCTCAGAACACTTCCACCAGTAGCAAAAACAAGTCCATCACTTTAGAAGTGTTAAATAAATCTACTCCTCTAGACACTTCAGAACTCCCTGCTAAAAGTGAAACAATTGATTATAACATAGTTGAATACTTGAAGGGAGCTTGCGCCAATATTTCCATATTTGAGATCGCGAAGATAGCAGGCCATTGTGAACTATTTGTCCAAGCTTTTTCACAACTTTCACCAGGTGACAAAGCTTCCACCTCTCAAAAGGTGTCTGGTAAGTCTTCTGATTCTCTTGAATATATGGTTAATGTTGTAATGTTATATGCTAATAATATTTTCCCCCATTTTTATTAACTTTCAAAAATTTTAATTACAATGTCCATAATTGTTTAGTTGATTCAGATGCATCTATGAATGTAATGACATTATCTATTGCTAAGAAAATTAACGCTAAATGGGATAAAATCGATGCACAAATCATTCATCTGGATAGATCCCTTGCCCAAGATATTGGTGAACTCAAGAATGTTATTATTCTATTATCATCTGATCACTGATTCCACCAATGTATAAACATTGTAATTGTGGACATCCCCGAAGCTTATGGCACACTCTTAAGTAGAGATTGTTCTAGTAAATTACAAGGGTATTTTGCTATATATTATTCACATTTATGGCTTCCATTTAATAGCTGAAACAACCAGATTCGAGTGTAAAGTGAACCATACATGAAATATATTGTGACACCACTTGAGGGCCATAATGAGCCTGTTTCCTTTTCCGATTTGATCTTTGGAAAAAAAAATGGAAACTAATCATGGGTGTTATCAACCACAACCATCACTTGTCCCACCTAATAGACATTTGGAGCTCCTTCCTTGTACTCAAATCAGTGCTAATGAATCATGTAATATAGATGTACATAATATTAATAATTGTATAGGAACTAGTTTAGTAACTAATAATATATGGACTATGCATTTTGATGATTCTAGAATGCAGGATGGCTCTAGAGTTGGTTGTATACTTATAGACCCACACAATAAGATGTACATTTTATATTGTTGTTTTGTGTTCGAGTGTACAAATAATATTGCCGAATATGAAGCACTCGTGCCAAATATTTCAGAATGATGATTGGACTCACCAACATCCCTTCAGATTAAGGGGGGAATGTTGACACCTAATCTTTGGGATTAGCTAAATCCATGTAAATATTGTAAATAGAAAAATACAGAGAATTGGAAGAAGAAGAGACATTGGGATATTAAACCAACATTATCCCTATATCTATGTTCTATCTTAATGCAAAAGCAAACAAATCATTCGAAGTTACCCTCCTGGCCTGAAATGGTATCAAATCATAGGTCCCAAATTAACCTTATGCTATGTAACTCCTGCCATTTTCTGCCATATTCTTTGTTGCTCTCCTCTTTGTCCCTCTGTATCGATCCTTTTGAACCAATGAAGGGAGAAGTTTCCTATTTGTTGAATGATTGAAATTGTGTTGAACAGTTTGGAGATGGTGTGATGGTCGTCTGAGCGTTTGAATGGTATATGCGTAAGACTGACTGTGCATTGGTTCCTTTTAGAAAATTGTGACTCCTAGTGTTGCATTTCATTGAATTTTGATCTGCATTGCAGAGGAATGGGTCATTGTTGATTTAAAATTGGTACAACTCATTCAAATAGGTGTGTAACAGTTCAAATACCTGCGTTAAATATTTTTGAAGAACGTATGTTGACTAGTGCGTTGAATTCCACAGGCCATAAATGTTATGTGTTGTGTAAGCTCTACGTTAATTCATTTGTAAAGGATGATATATGCACAGTGCATTGAAGGTTTTTATTGGTCATGCATGGTGAATGTATATGTTGGTTAGAGAATTCGTTGAGTATTTTTTTTTAGAGTGCGTTGAAGTTTCATTAATTTTTTGAGTTTTAATGTGTGTGCCTTTTGAATTGTTGGTATGTTTTTGTAACTAGCCTCCTCCCACATCTACCCAAGTAATTAGCTAACTGGGGTAAACATGCGATGAAAGGCTACTATGATAGGATTCAACCTCCTTGGTGACCTTAAGGAAATGGAATCAACAGAAACACATCAACCATACCTTCCACATTTGCAACAAAAATCCCAAGAGGAAACCTAGCCACTCAGGCATCCTGCCCCTGGGTCCCACTAAGTTTTTAGACCTCTTCACCTCTGAACGCTCTCATGCTATAGGCATGCCAATGTCCAGGGACCTGAAACTCCCACAAGCCTGCATGCCTGCATCCAAAGACATTTCCCATCATACCTGTGCCAACGTCTGCAGAATTTATGGAACTTTTCTAGCCCAAAATTCTGGACACTTCCCATAACTTGTTGTAACTTCCAGAATCCATTAACACATGATGACAAGACTAATAAACCAAAAATCAACTTCAATAATAGGCCTGACCATCCCCAACTGGGACTAGAATTATGTCAAACACTGGCAATCAATGCAATCTACAGGTCTAGGATACAAGACAGAACATGAATGACTGAAAACTCTTATGAAACATGACAAGAAGGATCACCATATTCTCCCTTGAACTGGTATGATATCAATTAGGTCTCGCATCCATAATTTTAACCATTACAAGTAAATACATGAAGTAACCATGACACGAACCAGTCAATTAACCATGCTTATAACCAACATAAAACCATGGAAATAATAGTGAAATAAAATACATTAAATCCACATATAAACAAGTACAAAATCAAGAGAACTTATCTTTTATTAACCATAGGAAAATCTAACCACGTTTGGGACTTCCACGTACCACCCGACCGTAGACATGGCTGAACCAAATCTTTCTTTCAGCCAGTCCCCCCTGTGCCATATTCCAAGCTTGAATGTGGGATCTCATGGATAAACCAATCCAAAAACAACCAAGCGAATCTAGAGGTTAAACTACCTCCACCTTCACCAAACAGTGATGACATGAAAATCGGTGGTCCAATCAAAAAACTGAACCAAACATGGAATGTCATCCATAATCAATCACTATCCTTGAGGAATTTTTTGTCTCCTTGTCTCTCAGGCTTTACTGCAATCCAATCTTAGATCAATAGGCCCTAAACCAAGACATCAGCCTCTCAGGATTTATCGCAATCCACACAAGATCACTAGGCCCTAAACCGAGACTCCTCCCTCAGGATTTACCGTGTATCCCTCCAAAACTGGTCAATGGATTCCTAGGCCTTTGGGAATGAACCTTGAGACCACCTCCGCCCCGGATTCCGAAATCCATCCAGTAATTCCAAAGCTAAAAACCGATATAAACATCCCAACACGCCATGGCATCTGGAAAATATTAGGCTAGGTTAAAATCCACTGTCATAACCTGGCAAAACCATGCCACCGACAGCAAGAGAATCATACACCAACATGTAAAGCCATGCATGTCAAAAATGGCTAGGAAATCACACATGCAATATGTTACTTGCAAGTATTCTTGTTGAAGTTGCCTGATCCTACTCTTCCTTCCTTGATTCTTATTTTCCTTCCTTTCCCTTTGCTTGCTTTTCCTTCCTTGTTCCAAAGCTAGAGTGCTCCAAGAAAATTCTAAGTGTCCAAGAGTGAGAGAGAGAGATATATATAATAATGAGAGAGCTCCAAAATTAAATTGAAAAAATTTTACCAACTGATTGTCAGAATCATTTTTATTAATTAGACCTTTATTTTCTTCATTTTCCATTATTTCTTTCATTTTCCTCCTCACATGCAACTTGTGACCTTTCACCTTACTTTTCTCCTAATTTCCTTTATTTTCATAAATAAATGTGCCAAAAATGCCTTTTTGCCTTTGTATGCCTTTGCCAATTTCCTTTAGCCATAAACACATTCATTGATGCCCACTAGGATATCTTTGCCCATCATTCAGCTTGGAATATGTATCCCTTACCCATGGTGTTATTTTTTCCTTTATTAACTTTTATTACATGGAATTTTCACCAAGGTTGTTACAGTTGCATTATTTTATATGGGAGCATAATGTGTGAAGGTCATAGTATGTTTTGAAGGCATGTGCATGCGATGGCATATAATGAACTTTGAAAAGGTCGTGGTATGGTTCATAAAGTTTATGAAATGCGTTGTGTCCCTTTTTTGAAAGTCGTATGGTATATCAATGGTGATATATTATGAATGGTGGTATTTTATTTATAAGTGGTGATATCTTATATTATGAGTGGTGAGTGGTGAGTGGTGAGTGGTGATATAGTATATTATGAGTGGTCATATATCATATAATGTATGTCACATTAAAGTATTAAATTATTGACATTGTGAAGTTTTTCCACTTACATATTAAATCAATCTTTTATCTATGTAGAAGATATCAAGAAAGACTGTGTTTTTTTTGGAAATCAAAGGCAGATAGTCTTTTATGATGATGCATCCACGCATCTCCATAGTGGGAGTAGTTATCACTGGAAAATAAAGCTACCATTAGTGGTCCCAGAAGATAAAACACCCTTATTTTCAATGAGTTGTGGAAAGGGATTTGTGAAGGACAATGAGAAAATGCACCTGAAAAGCCCACTTCAGATAAGGAACTTTCCATTTGGGAAAATAAGAACATCAAGGCCTTTGCCTTGATTGCTGCATTCCTAAATGAAGTGTTGAGTCATCATATTTCTCCATTTTCAAATGCCTTTGAAGCCTTGAATAAGTTGAAGGAATTGTATGACTCACACTGTGAACTTGAAGTTTTTCAATTGATGATTAAATTGTTCAATCTTGAGTTGAAAAATGATGACCCTCTTTCCTTAGCATCAGAAGTAAGATCAATTATGCATGACATAAAATCCATTAGCGTTGAAATAGATATCCCTCTCATAGCTTATGTCAAGGCGGCACTATATCCCACCTATTTACATTATCTTAAGTCATTGCAAGAAAATGGAAATCTTAAGGAGATTACCTTTGACTCCCATGAGAAGAAGTTTACTGAGAGAGTATTTTGGGAAGAAGATAGCTCCTCAGTCTACTGAAGAAGTTGTTTTCCTTGCGCGAAAAGAGAAGAATCATGCACAAGATTCTTCGAGACGATGAGGTGGCCAAAGAGGAAGAGGAAGGAAAAAATTTAGAGCCAGGGGGGAAGACATTTCCAAGGAGAAAGGTTTGATCTTAATTGCATACGATGCAATAGATATGGACAGGATGCTTCCACTTGTAAGTTTCCTTAGGACAGAATTGAGCAAGAAAGAAATGAAGTAAAATATGAAACATCGAACAAAAGGAAAAGCAAAGCACCTGAGTCCTCTCATTATGTTGTGGCACATTGCAACATTTGAGTAACTGAAAACCTATTCAATGCTTCACTTGCTTCATGGAAAGATGTTTAGTTTCTTGATTCAGGAGCAACTTGCCACATGAATTTCAGGAGATATTTCTTTGAATAATTCACTGATAATGTTGATGGATCTGTATACTTTTCAGACAAGTCAAAATTCAAGCCATTAGGGCTTAGCACCATAAGGCTCAAACTTCCTGGTCTTCCAGAATTTATTCTACATGATGTTTTATACCTCTCAGATCTAAGGAGAAACTTGTTTTCTTTGGTCCACATCCACCAGTAAGGAAACTCCATTCACATATTTGATGGCAAAGTTGAGTTCAGAAAAGCATCAGATCACTCACTTGTCATGATTAGGATAGAAGAATAAATACTTTTGAAGTTGTATGGAACCTTTACTCATGCATAGAACTTTTCATACAGTTCTCATTATGATGAAGGTACATTTCCATCAAGCCTTTTATGGCATGCTATATTTGGACACTTGAACTATGACAGCCTTTGTTTGTTGAAGAAAAATGGTGTTATTGGTTTTCCTACTATTCCTAGGAAACTCAAGCAATGTGATATTCTATGAAAGCACATCAAATAGTCTTTTCATGACACTAATTCCAAAGCACATAGAAAAACTGAACTCATTCATTCTTATTTATGTGGCCCAATGCATGTTCCTTTTGCAAACGGTAATAAATATATGATGGCATTTATTGATGACTACATCAAAATTTGTTGGGTTTATTTATTGAAGAACAAATATGAAGCCTTTGAAACATTCATAACTTTCGTGCATGGATTGAAAATGATGCACAATCTCATATTGTATCTATTCATACTGATAATGGAAAAGAATATACATTAAATGAATTTTAAAAACTATCTTCGCCAACATGGGATCAAACATCAACTGATTCCCAACAGAAAAAAGTAGTTGAAAGAATGAACATGAAAATATTAAATATGCTACGTTCCATGATGTTTTTCAAGAATTTTAAACTGATGTTTTGGGTTGATACAGTTTTATGTGTTGTGTGTATAAATATTAGGTGTCCATCTAATGTTATCAAAAACAATACTCCCTATGAAATGTGGTATGGCCACATTCCTTCGATGAGGCATCTCAAGGTTTTTGGTTCCACCTGTTATGCCTTGATACCAAGAAACAAAGAAACAAACTTGGCGCAAGGAGTCGCAAATGTATCTTCTTGGGTTATTCAAACACCTCCAAAGAATATTGTCTCTAGGATGAAGTCAATAATAAGTTTATAATATCTAGAGATGTGATCTTTCTTGAATCTTCCAAGACTGGCAATGTTGTCTAGCGGCAGCTTGATCGCTTGGATAGATTCAGACATGAAAAGTATTTTCGAGAGTTTGATAATGAGATTCCACATCTTGAAGGGGGGATCCCTATAATGGATCAATTTGTGGAATCTTCTTCTAAATCACTCTCTCCCCCACATGAAGCTCCATCCATTGATGACACTTTGAGTGATGTGATTGACAGAATTGGGAGACTAAATATTGATTCAAACCCATCTTAGTCAACTAAGCAACCTGAGCCAAAATGGCTGACAAAAAATCTTGAAAGTGTTCATCCTGATGAGGTTGGAAAGACATGAACAAGAAGCTCGACTAGACATAATGGAGGTGAGGTAGATGATTTTGATTCACCTGTTGATATGGATGTTTCTTATGATTATGAACTGAATTTTTCTACAAATTTTGAAACTACTTCCTTCAAGGAAGTCGCTTCTCATGGTGAATGGAAAGAAACGACATAGAAAGAATATGATGCTTTGATAAAGAATGGCACCTAGAATTTGGTTGATCCTCCATTGGGAACCAAACCAATTAGATGCAAGTGGGTCTTCAAAAACAAGTATAAAGAAGATGGCTCACTTGACAAGCACAAAGCCAGGCTTGTGGAAAAAAAATTTGCACATAACGAAGGGGTTGACTATGAGAAAACTTTTCCCCCACAACAAAATGGGCTACCATCCGAACACTGTTTGCCTTGGCAGCTCAGAATGGTTGGAAAGTCCATCAAATGGATGTAAAAAATGCTTTCTTGAATGGAGATGTGAAAGAGAATGTTTCTATGACCCAACCATAAGGATTTGTTATGAAGGCTCAAGAACACAAAGTATGCAAGATTGTTTAAATCCTTGTATGGCCTCAAGCAAGCACCGCGAGCTTGGTACGAGAGGTTAACTAAGCATCTTCTGAAACTCAACTTCAAACATTATGATCTTGATGAAGCAACTTTGTTTGTCAAGAAAGTTGGAAATAAATTTGTATGTATTGTGGTGTATGTAGATGATCTTCTAATGACAGGGAACAATGAGAGCTACATTGCATCCATAAAGAAAGAACTGGGGAAATGTTTTGAAATGACATATTTGGGCTATGTTCACTATTATCTTGGTATTGAAGTAACTCAACATCCAAAGTTTATATTCCTCTCTCAGAAGAAGTACATTGGAGATCTATTGAACAGGTTTGGCATGGTTGAGTGAAATCCTTTGACTACTCCAATGGAACAGAACTTAAAGCTCACATCCACTGAAGGAAAAGAATTTGAGGATGCAACAAAGTATAGACAGGTGTAGGAAGTCTCAACTACCTGAATACTACTAGACCAGACATTTCATTTGTTGTTGGAATCCTCTCTAGGTTTATGAGAAAGCCTTGTGAAGTTCATTGGCCTACTGTAAAAACAGTTCTAAAGCACTTGAAGGGAACTCAAGACTTTGGACTCAAGTATATACAGGTGGGTGACTTCAGCTTGATTAGATACTCTAATTTATATTTCGATGGAGATAAAGAAATTGGGGTATCTAATTCTAGTTATGTTATGAGTCTTGGATGAGGAGATCTCTCCTCGAGGTCACGCAAATAATTAGTTCCAACATATCGAACAACTAAGGCAGAATATGTGGCAGCAGTAGGAGCAACAAAGGAAATTGTGTGGCTTGGGAAAATTATGGAATATTTGCAGGAGAAACAAGTGAATTCAACTCCTATTTTGATTAACAACACTTCTGCAATAAAGTTGGCCAAGAATCTGAAGTTTCATGATCGAACGAAGAACATCAATACAAAATACCATCTGATTCGACATCATGTTTAGGCCAAAACAATCCACCTACGGCATTGTTCCACAAATGAGCAGATTACAGGCTTCTTCACCAAAGCACTTGGAAGGGAAAAGTTTGGAAGATTCAGAATGATACTTGGACTCATCAATATCCCTTCACATTAAGGGGGGGAATGTTGACACCTAATCTTTGGGATTAGGTAAATCCATGTAAATATTGTAAATAGAAAAATAAAGAGAATTGGAAGACAAAAATACATTGGGAGATGAAACACAATAGGCTCCCTCTACATGTATATATCTATGTTGTGTCTTAATGCAAAAGAAACAAATTAATTTGGAGTTACCCTCCTGGCTTGACACTTCTCAAGGTAATTGATGACTCAGAAGTAATCACTCATTAGGTATGGGATATCCACTGTGTTTCACCAAATCTTAAAAACTACCAACAAGAGGTATGGCGGTTAATTAATTATTTTAAATATTTCAATATCATTTCTGTTCCTAAGATTAGAAATGTTGCAGCAGGCGCATTAGTGAATGCAGCTGCTAGAATGTCACCATTGAGAAATATTTTTATCTATAAATATTATATATAAACCTTTAGTGCATGATAACGTCACTAATTTTCATGTTTTCCTTGACGACCAATAGATACTGCATTTTATTGCTAATGTGGACGTCTTCAAGGATGCTTCCATTGAAGAGGATTAGCATGACAAGGATTTGTAGGAGGCATCTAATGCAATGAAATAAAATACTATGCATAAAGGCATAGTTCCCCTGGAAAAATTATATGACTTACAAAACCAGTTCAGAGACCAATCAATACTAAGACTCAGAGCTCAAAGTTGTCATCTAATCAAGTTAATTAGGGAACTCAAGAAGATCTAAAATATGTAAAACTTGGTACATGTTGTTCTCCACAAGAACGACAAGAATTCATTCGCCTATTCAAGTATTACCATGATGTGTTTGCATGGACATACAATGATTTGAAGGCATATGATACCCATATCATCCAACATGTCATTCCCATAAAAGAAGGGGTAAAACATTTTCAGTCAAAACTAAGGAAAGTTCATCCAATGCTAGAGCCCCTGATTCAAAAAGAATTGAGAAAGTTGTTGGATGCTTGGATCATTTTAAAGGTTAGACATTCCACTTGGGTTTCAAATTTGGTCCCAGACAAAAAGAATTTTGGTGAGATAAGGTTATGTGTAGACTTCCACAACCTCACTGGGAACTCGATAAAGGTAATTACTCGGTGCCATCCATGGAGTAGATCCTCTAAACAGTGTCTAGATCTGAGATGATCTTGTTGTTAGACAGTTTTCTGGCTATAATCAAGTGCTAGTGGCAGAACCAGGTTGTCTCAAAACTACCTTCAGGACCAAATGGTGAACATTTTCTTTTAAGTGAATTTCATTCGGGCTTATCAATGTTGGTGCTACATTTCAAAGAGCGGCGGACATCACTTTTTGTGGCCTGATTGGACAATTAGTGTAGTTGTTTATTTGGATGATGTAGATATTTTTTTCAAAAGAATATCAGGTCATGTACATCATCTGAAGAAAATATTTGAGCGGTGTCATAAATACAGGATTTCTCTCAATCCCAAGAAAAACATCTTTGGTGTGTCATAAGGCACTCTCTTAGGACATGTCATTGCAAAGAGTGGAATCAAAGTTGACCCTGAAAGGGTCAAAGCTATAACTCAGATCCCATTCCCAGTGAATAAGAAGGCTATGAAATCTTTCTTAGGAAAAATTAATTTCTTGTGAAATTCCATTTCTGATTATACTCAAATAGTTAAATCTCTAAAGGAAATGATTAAGGAAGATGTGACTTACAAATGGGACAAAAGGGAAAATGATTCTTTCACTCAAATTAAGCAAGTTATTGCTTATGCACATGTGTTATTTAATCCTGATTATGGAAAATATTTCCTTCTTTACACTTTTGCTTTGGATTCATCTATTGTGACCGTACTAACTCAGAAGGATGTTGAACGAAATAAATGGCTCATTTCTTTCATGAGTGTTGGATTATAGGGGTCATAGCTAAATTATTCTTCCATCAACAAACAAGCATATGACGTATATAAGGCAGTAAAATATTTCAAGCCCTATCTTTTTAAAGCTCACATGATCATTTTTGTGCCTCATGCAGCGTCAAAACATTTTTCGTGCAATAGGAGCTAGGTGAGAAGAGGGAAAATTGTATGAGATGCTTACAAGAATATGATCTAGAGTTTAAACCAATTCATACCATTGAGGGTCATGGCCTCTATCAAGTTGCAGCCGAAGAAAGAGATTCTCCCGAGCAATATCTTTCAAGTTAGGAGTAGGAAATAGAAATGTACAATGTTGAACAAGTTCCCCAAACCAAATATACAGCGCCATGGTATTCGAATATACAACAATTCTTAGAGCACAACACCTTTCCCATGCATTTATCAAACAAACAAAAGAGGGCAATCTACCTTTAATCTCTATCATATCAGCTTATTCATGGAGTGCTTTTTATAAATCACCACAATTGTGTCTTGCTAAGATGCATTGAGCCCCAAGACATGGAGAAGGTACTAAGAAATTTACATGATAGACTGACATGAGGTCACTATGTGGGCGACACAATTGTGCATAAAGTAATGAAGGTTGGTTATTATTGGCCCACACTATTTAAAGATATCCATGCTTATGTCCACAATTTCCTAGCTTGTCAAAGATGTGTCGGTCGAAATCAAAATCCATTCACCCCTCTACTACCAGTAGCAGTTGAGAAACCATTCCAACAATGGGGACTCAATGTTATTGGATAAATATTTCCACATTCGTCGAAGACGCATCGATATATTCTAACAACGACAGATTATTTTACTCAGTGGACAGAAGTCGTTTCTTTAAGACAAGTGCTGAGGCCTCAAAAATTTGTGGCAACAACAAGGGGGATAACCACTGGTCCGAACCTTAGAGCAGCTCCTTTTCCATTTGGGATAGTGGCTCCAACTGCATATGATGGGACCAGTTTCCCAATGTTTTGGGTTTATATGATTTGTGGGATTTTTCTAATGATTTGCAAAAGAATAACTAGAAATTAACACAGCTTTATTCTAAGATGCAAAACTTTGAATTAAATCTATTTTAATTTAACTCGGGGTATTGTTGGTTTTATGCAATATAAAAAGATGTCTATGTAATCTATGATACATCAATTGCAGACTATATAGTGTTAATATATTATAAGATAATTCCTTTGAGAAAATAGTTAATCAAAAGAATTGTGAAAAACATATCGCATATTTTAATGATCACATATAAAACAGACCATTCTCTATTTTGATATCATACAATAGTGCAACTGATACTTTAAACAAAGATGACAGATTTCATATATAATTCATGAAAGATAAACTTATCACTAATACTAGAACAAAGATTTAGCAAACATGATAATAGTACCAGATGTGTACCGTTCTGCTCATTTGACTAGTGACAATAGGCCATAATCAATCTTCTACCAATAAGTATCCCAAAGAATACAATAGTGCATCAACAGTGATCAAAAAAAATATATTTGATTGAAAAGACCATGTTCCATGACTCCCTCAAGACATATACAAACTTACGATAGCGCATTCTTTGTAAATGTTCTTAATAAAATTTTGGACCCTTCTCTAAATGCATGAGAAGGGTTTAAATACTATTCTTAATTAACTAAAAATAACTTATAGAAAATATATATGAGGAGGTTTCAAACAACCTTCCTCGTTCCTAGTATCCAACTTTCCAAAAATAAAATTGCCCAAAAAATGACTCAGGTCTTCATTGATTAATCATCGTTGCTAGCTTTGCCTCTCAGCTCACAAATGTCAGACATTGGCCTGACTTGTGGTGGCATCCCGAATTGTGTTCTCAACTGCCCTACAAATATAGCATCATGTAAAGGTGGCAGCATTCTCTGTACTAAATCCAAGGAGCAATTCAAGGTCATGATCTGACTATGTGGTTTGACCAAAAGTTGCCATACTGCTTCCCAGTCGATTTTTGATAGCCCCTCAATTGTTTCCTTCTGTAGCTGACTCTTATTCTTCCAATTCTCGTCTAATGCTTTAAGATCAGGAAGTGTTTTTGGATCACTCTCCTTTATGAGGTTGGATGCGTGCAACATGAGATTTATTGTTTTAACAATGCTTTTTGAAATACTCGATGCTCTGGCTATTGCTAGTTAGGCCTGTTTCACCTGTGAGTCATAATCAGTGAATAGAATATCCTTATGTCTTTCATTGATCTTCAGGAGACTTGACCTTTTCCCTTCATTTGAATCCTACCATTCAATATAATCAGATATCTTAGAATTGAGTTCATTGAACTAAATTCTTTGATCAATAATGATATTTGTTAATTGTTCACTAGTATTCACTATTGCTATTTTCCCTGGCGGGGTCTGAAATCCTGTGGTTTCTTGTGTTGATGATACCTTAGGAGCATCCTATAGTTTGTCATTGAATGCATCCAATATCTTTTCTAATTCATCTGTTTATGCTTCCTACTCTCGTGACGTGCCTGGCTTATTCTACTTCTGAGACTTAGTTTCAATTACATGATCAGTAATCCAAAATTTCTGTTGGATGTATTCTAACCTCTGTCTTCTAAACTCCTGGAATCTTCTGAATTTCTTTGGGTCGAACTTTGTCTTGGCTGCATTCAGAATCTGCTCAAAGTCCTCGTTTGATTCCAGTAAATCTTCAAACTCATCTAATGTATGAGTTACAAGTCTGATCTTAACTGAAAGGGTGAATTTGTTTGTTATTTGTTGTGGATCAAAAAGCCTTGTTGATAGAAAGGGGAGCTTTAATAACCGCATATTCTGATACTCTTTATACGCATGACCATAATTAAGAAGGGTAAATTACCCACATTGAAGGGGAAAATTTGGCCATAGGGATTTCTTCATTTCCCTCAATGTTTTTGTGAGGCCATTTCCTACTATTTGGTATGCTACTTCTCTTTCCAATAGTTTACCCGATACATACATAGGGAGGAAATGTGGGAAAGCTTGGCTACCAAATATCATGATATAAGAGAAGGAATTTTCAAGAAAATACCTTCTGATTGCTTGGAGGTCCGTCATAGCTTCTTTTGTGAATCTCAGACATCTTCTATTGAAAACTAACTGATGTAAGGGAAGAACAACTCCCTGGCATAATTGGTGAAAATGTGGAATATAATCTTGTTCACACATTTTCATATAACTTAGGAAGATAGGAGTAGGATCATTGGTAGTCCATTTCCAACCCATGGTTGGAAAATGAGTGCAGAAACAAATGGCATCGAAGATATATGCAGACATGAAGAATTGGGGAACTGCTCTAGAGGAGGTAGCCCTAGTTTGGCAATATTCAATAATCGCTTTGGCCAAATTCTCAGACATAATGGTTTCCCAATTCATAATGTGAGAATTAACACAAGCCTCAATTAACAGAACCCAATTGATTGAGAACTTAGAATTATCATGGAGACCATACAATCTACATAGCATAGAGGCTGCAAAATTATAAGGATTGGCCAAAGAAGCAATGGGGTACATACCCGCTTTATCTTGTTTGAATTTATTGTCTCTTCTCCTCCATTCCTGTATCATTTGAAATAGGTCTTTGTTTTCCTTTACAAACTTTGCAACAAATTGTTTGTCGTAGATGTCCTAGGCATCGAGTAGCTTGAACATTTGTTGTAAATCTTCGGCTCTGAAAGAACCCAAGACTGTATTTCTAGCTGTCTTGATAAGTCTATCTTCGACTTTTGTATTTTCTACTACCCATCTTATCATATCTATGTATGGCAAGAGTCTAGCCCTTGCTACTATTCGGTGAAGGAAAGAGCACGCAGCATCTCTGAACTGCACTCTTGACAGTTTTGTGTTGTCAGCTGTTGGTCGAACATATGTTACTTCTCGGTCTTCATTTTTTAGCATAGTATAGATAGTCTTCCATGTAGTGGCACCTCCATCTGCAGAGCATATTGTATCTGTGAAGATGGACGTCATCTCTGTGTTTTCAGTTTCTGCGATAGACTGCTTGGTATGCTTCTGCATCACCTTTCGAATGGACGCCGCTTGAGCGGAGTTCCTATTAAAACCAACAGCAATTAATTGTTGCGTAAAATAAAATATTTGATGAAATGACTGCACTTTGAAAGGAAAGATCTAGGAGCGAGTTTAGCATTAATCAACCATAACGAACACCATGATTACATACATAGGGATGATAACCATATTAAATCATTCTAACCTAACTCGTGTCTAGCTTAAAAACATAATTAAACATCTACCAAATCCGTCATGTTTGATATTTAATCTATAGCACGAATGAAACTTTGTTTGATGGATCTTACAATCTGCGATATGCGATATCGCAAAATCACAAGATCGCAATATCGTGATATCACAATATCGGGGTTTTGATAGATAACATTTAAGATGCTAACACAATATCCTCCGACGTGCGATATGCGATCGGGATGTGGCATACAAAGTTCAATTGCAAGTCGCATATCGATATTTTTTTAATGTGCTTAACTTTGCTACTAAGGAATCACGCGATTTGTGATTTGCGATAAGGACTTTAATATGTTTTAAGTTAGGTTAAAAAGGGCTTTTTGAAAAGTGAAAATTTTTTAAAAGTTGGCATTTTATTCACAAAGAGGGGAAAATTCAATTTAAAAGGGTCCCTATTTGTATTATACATAATAAAAATGGGGGGGTTGTTGCATAGCACAACAATTGGTGATTCACTTGGGAGAACCAACTATCTATGATTAGTTTCTTTGACATTTCTCAAACTTTCGAAACAAGAAAAGTTGTGAAAAATAAGAATTGTATGATTCATAAATTAAACAGTGTTTCTATGGAATATAAAGTATTCACCTATCTCACTTCTTTTCTTACTCAACTCATTAGGTGACAAAGCATAAATGTATGTATCAGTGAATACTTAGATTTATAAAGATAAAGTAGGTATTTTCTTAATATTGGCTTTATAGATTTTTACTCATTTATCATAGATAGAGCCTCTGCTGCCAGCAGGCATTCATAGCCTCGACAGGGTTATCTTTTTACCAACAATGATTCATAGTCCCATCTGAAATTGATTCCTAATTTCAAAATTTAATCAAAATTTTATTCAATTTCCTTTTACTTGGAACTTGTTTCTTTTTTTATGGTACTTTTTACTTTAAATATCCTTAAAAGCCATTGTCCAGGCTTGGTGACCTGATGGTAACAATGTCATTCACTGGTTGTAATTTAAACTGAACAAGCTGGCTCGTGATGAGACCCCTTGTCTTTTCATTATTTTAATCAATAGATATTACCATGTTATGATATGCAGTATTGGTAATATCAGTCTAAATTATTTTCCTATGATCATGATAAACAAGCTCGTGATGAGACTCATTATCTTTTAAGTTTTTTGAATATTTTTAATTACATTGTGAAAAAAGAAAATTTTATCAGATGGGGTGAATCATTGGCTCATTTAAGAGTTATGGATGATAATTATAGAGTTGGTAAATACCTTTTTGTAAAGAACCCTTGCTAAGTTACTAGTTCTTTTCTTGAGTGGTACAAAAACATCTATACTTTATAAAATCAAGGGTCTTTTCAGAAACTAAATGTCTTTAGTAAATTAAAAATTTTCCTAAAGAAATAAGGTTTATTTAAATATCATATTTATAATTATCTTTTTACTCTTCTTATTTATAGAAGTGAGAAAAATCAAGTAAATTATCAGAAATTTAAAATTTTGAATAGCCAAAAGAGATACTATTCAATCTTTATTTTCCTAAAACTTAAAATTTTAAAACTAATGTTTAACTTCTAAGAAAAGTATTTTTTAAGAATTTTCCCATTTACAGGTAAAGAGTCTTTTCTACCTGACAAATCTTGTAACAAAAAAGTGGATGGGCCTAATTTCTCTATGATTTGAAATGGACCAAGCCACAGTCTTTGGAATTTGGTATGTTTACCTTTTTCCTCATGTGCCTTATCCCATTTCAAAACAAGATCTCCAATTTCAAAAGTTCTTTGGTTGGTGGATGTTGTATCAAATGAAGTTTTAACTATCTGTTGATGATGAGCATGTGTTGCTTTGGCTTTCTCCCTCTGTTCTTCTAATTTAAGGATTTGACCATGTCTAAGTTGAAGAGAAGAAGAATGGTTTTCATCAATAAACTGAACTAAAGCAAGAGATGGTATTGTTATGTTTGTGGGTAGAATTGCTTCTTTCCCATAAACTAATACAAATGGAGAAGTACCTATTGAGGCCTTTTGAGTGATTCTATCTGCCCAGAGAGCAAATATTAGTGCTTTATGCCAGTTCTTATGATTTTTCTCTACAGTCTGTTTGATAATTCTAATCAAGTTCTTGTTTGTAGATTCATTTAATCCATTACCTTGCGGATAATAGTTAGCTGAGTATTTCAGTTTAAAACCTCCTTTCAAAGCAAACTCTAACATAGAATTTCTGGAAAAGTAAGATGCATTATCAAACATTAAAGTTGATGGGAGACCAAACCTAGTAATTATATGTTGGTCAATGAAATCCGTAATGTTTTGGGTGTTAACTACCTTTAATGGGATAGCTTCTACCCACTTTGTAAAATAATCAGTTGAAGTTA